>OX596276.1:31868951-32336789 GCA_951394225.1 Harpalus rufipes | reverse complement strand
CTAGGTTAGAAGTATAAGGAGCTTGCTAAAAAAATTATATATGAATCGTTTTATATTATCCCAAAAGTATCGTAAAATACTTACTGATAGCTATGTACTTTCAGTATTCAATTGAAAACTGACTTTAAGCGATACGCTAACTAGTGGCGAAAATACGAACTCTCGGAGTTGAGATAGATTTGGCGCGCTATGTATATGAAACATTGTCGTATCTGAGAAAATTAATATTATTTAATTATTTCTTGCTTTCTATTATTATAATTTGTAAAATTTGCCATCGTAGATCTGTTTTGCATATAGGTGTATTGCATGTATAATAATTAACTTATTGTATTAATTATTATATACAAATAGGTAAATAATTGCATTCTAACCTTTAAAACAAGTATATTTGTTTTCGAAGTTTTATTAACTTTCGCATAATTGTTTTTTTTATAAAAATGAGTAATATTTACTGTTCTGTACCTCAATGCAAGTCATTATTTAAAAATACAGAATCTGTAAGTTACCATTCTTTCCCTCAAAAAAATAAAGAATATGTTTTCATTGAGAACAAATTTGGAGGTAAAGAGAAAATTGACCGACAAAAAGCCTGGATAATAAAATTGAAAATAGGGAAATCAGTTTCTAAATTTATGAAGGTCTGCTCTTTACATTTCGCCGATAGTGATTACTTTACCAGAGGTAATGTATACTGCAACAGGAAACGTTTTATTTGCAATAAGTACATGTTCTTGTTTAGATGTTAATACAAATAAACGAAAATGTTTTAAAAAAACTGCTGTACCTTCAAAAAATTTGCCCACTTTAAAGCATGAAGACAAACCTTCCACTAGCAGTAACCGAAATTCTCGCTTATTAGCAAGAAATGATAAAAAAAATAAAACTAACATATATCATGTTGAAAATGTATTCCATTCTGAAAAAGAGTTTGTGGCTGCCGAAGCTTTATTAAATTTAAATACAGGAGTTCAATTCTTAGTTGCAGAAGAGATTCCAAATGAAACTGCAGTTCTTAAAAATGTTGAATACCGTGACATAGGAATTCAAGTCAATACTTCAAAAATAACAACTATTTCTGATTTAATTGATTCTGATTCAACGTTATATACATTCACTGGCTTGCACAGTACAAAATTATTATCAGTAATCGAAACAATAGTAAGAACAATTTATCAAGATCAGAGAAGTCATCGACTGAATATAAGAGAAAGAATTTTATTGACATTTATGAAATTAAAAACTAATATGTCGTACACTTATATTTCTAAATTATTTAGTGTATCGCCAGTTATATGTAAAAGATACTTTTTACATTTCTTACCTATCATTTCAACAGCATTAAAGAATTCTATTTACTTTCCATCTAAAGCAGAGGTGCGCAAGAATATTCAACTATGTTTTAAAGATTTTGAAGATGTCCGTGTTGTGTTGGATTGCACTGAAATCCGAGTTCAGAATCCTAAGTGTTTGTGCTGCAGAATTAAATTTTATTCGCATTATAAAGGCCAATGTACTATAAAATTTATGACAGGAGTATCACCGGCAGGACTTATAACATATATCAGTGAGGCTTATGGTGGCAGAACTTCGGATAAATTCATTTTTGAAAATTGTAACATTTTGAATTTTCTGGAAGCAAACGATGGAATTATGGCAGATAAAGGCTTTCTAATCCAAGAGATTTGCGAACAAAATAATTATAAATTATACAGACCACCGTTCTTAAGAAATAAATCTCAATTAACTTCAGATGAAGCCATTTTAAATGTTAAAATTGCAGCTGCTCGCGTACACGTTGAAAGAAGTTATCAAAGAGTGAAGCAATTCCAAATTTTATCCGGAAAATTACCTTGGCTGTTAGTTCCGTATGTAAACGACATTTTTATAATTGCTTGTGCAATTACAAATTTATCATCACCGATTTTAAAAGATGACAAATTTTTTACATAAATAAGAAATATGACTGGTAGTAATTTAAGAATTGTATCTGACTAAAATAAAAACAACTACTATTACTAAATATATGTATATTTATTAACAAATTATTATAAAGAGGTACTATTATATTTTTGCTATTTATGAATACAAATGTAATGCAACATTTTATCAAAGAAAAGTATTTTTAACTTTTGTAATAAAAGACTAGTAAATGCGGAGTTGTAATTAATTTTTAAAATATGCATACTTTCATCATGTGCACAAAAAATCACAAAATAAGCATAATTTAAATTTAGAACGCTCATTCCAATTTGAATTTGAGCGTAATAGGCATGATTTTCTTTCAAATAAAATTCATCATTTATTTTAATTAAATAATTTAATTTATCCATTACTTCGGATATAGTTTGTTTTGCACCCCCAATAGGATATTTAATTTCTAAAAGGGCAGTTGGTGTGTTATTCTCAAATACAATACCATCTGCCGAATAACCGAGCCATATATTATGCTCAGAAAAAATAAATCCCACTTGTTTAATATCTAATTTAATAAATTTTGAAAATGCTATACGTGCTTTATTTTCCATTTCTTTTCCATACAGCATATTACGATTCGTGAAAACTTTAGGAAAAAAATATTTTGAACATTTTGTGTCCCAATCGTTTTTTGAATAGGTATATAAACTATATGCTCGTGAACCCGTAACTCGATATTGTCTCTCGGTTTCCCAAATTTTTCCACTTTGTGTAATAGTGGAAGCACAAATACTTACAACAGGTTTATTAAAAAAAAAATCGTATGTATTTTTGCAACAGTTATGTAAAAAATTAAATGGCAATGAATTTAATTCCATCATGGGTATACTTTGGCACGCATTATCAAGTACAATGTGTATGAAGTTTTCATCTGCACATGTTGTACGTTGAACATTAGGTTCATGACGACCCTTTCTGTAATAAAAGAGATTGGAAATTTATTATTTGCTTTTAAGAATTGCAGAAACTGTTTGTACCTGTGTAGAGATAGGCTGCTATTAGGTAACTCCTTTTCTACAAGTTTGTTAAAAAAATCATTATCGACTTCCTTTAAATTAGAAATTTGTGGTTTAATGCAAGGCATTTTGTTAATAGGGGCGGCTTTGTACTTGTCTTTTAAAAATTTGTTCCTGGTTGACCAGGCACATTTTATATCTGTTTGAGACAATACTTCGAAGTCATCCAGAGGTTTCCTGAAACAAAACGAAACACAAACCAACAAAAGGCCAAACAAATAAGCACACATATCATAATAATTAAAATTGAAATGCATGATCGCGCAATTTTAAAAAGTAACCCATCAACACCTGGTACATAATAGCAGCACTGCAGACACATGTTTACATCTGCCACTATTTCCAGCTTTACAAGAACAAAGCATTTTTGCAACCTTTATTGAATCATTTAAAATTTTCAAAATGCCCGTTATTTCATGTGGATTAGCCGAAATTTTTGATGAAGGAATGCAGAGAGCATGTAAATTAATATCTGCATTTTTATCTATAATTTTACCACACAAAATAATGTGGCCGGCATTCAAAACTTCTTCTCCTTCATTTATGCATCTTGATCCCAGCTGTGCATTCAAGTAACTAAAATATTCTTGCAGTTTTAACTGCATTATGCTTCTATCTGAAAATATAGGTTAGCTATATAAAAGTGTCACTTTATTGTGACAAACGAGAAATTATATCAATTACTTACCTTACAAAAGTTTAAAACTATAATGACACAAGTATCTATAAATAAACAGAAGGTGTAAAACAAGAAGAAAGCACTAAAAAACTCCTATAAAGATTACAGTTATCATTTGGATATCTCAACCTATCTCAACCTTATCTCAACTCCGTGAGTTCAAGTAAATTCCGCTTTGGCGCTGCGATCTTAAAGTCAGTTGCCAATAAATCCTAATTAGAGTTGCAATGGTCATTTCTATTCTGTAATTTCATACTAAATAAGTTATTTCATTCACATTTAACTATGCTAAGTATATAATAGCTACATAGTTTTGATTGTTTTTGTAACCTTGTACGGCTCACCATGTAAATAAATAATGTATTTGTACCATCTTCATGTCAATGTTCATACCAAAATTAAATGTATAATTTCATATTTATTTATTGTAAAGGTTAAGTGTAAGAACAGCTAATGCTGAACTTTGCCGATAAAGGTTATTATTATTATTATTATTATTATTATTATTATTATTATTATTATTATTATTATTATTATTATTATTATTATTATTATTATTATTATTATTATTATTATTATTATTATTATTATTATTATTATTATTATTATTATTATTATTATTATTATTATTATTATTATTATTATTATTATTATTATTATTATTATTATTATTATTATTATTATTATTATTATTATTATTATTATTATTATTATTATTTATTATTATTATTATTATTATTATTATTATTATTATCCTTTATTTCACAGATACAGGTTATAGGTACAATATATACACAAACATTTGTATTTTTCGGGTGTAATCTCAGTAGTATGCGCCCACTTCCTGTTCCGGGATTTACACTCCTTCCAGCTGCTTACCAAGCAGCTCAGGTAAGGGTGTTAAGTAATTGTTTTTCTTATTATATGTGCAGTACCGTATATTGCAGTTTTTTGAATTTCCAGTGCGTCATGTTTACCAGGGATTTTTTCTATAGTTTTTTTAAATTCTGCATCCACAAATCCTGTCCCTCCTACGATTATTGGAATTATAAATGTTTTTGTCTTCCACATTCTACTAATTTCAATACTTAAATCTTTATACTTTAGCAGCTTCTCAGAAAATTTTGATATTATATTTTCGTCTGCTGGAACTGAAACATCCAAAAGATAGGTGATTTTTTCTGTTTTTATTATTATGTCTGGTCTATTGGCTAACACAGTTCTGTCAGTTTGTATTCCAAAATCATACAAAATTGTAACTTTATTGTCTGCACTAGTTATTACATTTACAGGGTTATGGTTATACCATTTTTCAGTTAAGTTTGTACATTTATAATGTTTGCATAAATTATAATGAATGAGAGTGCAAATTTTATTATGTCTTTTAACGTATTCATTTTTAGCAAGTTCCGAACATGAAGATATTATGTGATGTATAGTTTCATCATCCTTTTTGCATACTCTACAATATTTATCTTGTCTATTACGATGTAATTTATTTGCAATATACCTTGTAGTTAATGCCTGTTCTTGAGCTGCTGTTATAAGACTCTCAGTTTCACCTTTAATAGTACCACTTGTTAACCATTTGTACGATTGTTCTTTGTCTATATTTAAATTTTCCATTTGTCTAAATTTTTGTCCGTGCATAGATTTATTCTTCCAAATATTGTATAATTTTGTTTGACATTGTGTTTTTATGTGTGTAGGTGTCCTCCTTTCTTGCGGCTGAGTTTGTTGTGTTATTTGAATTTCATCTTCTACATTTTCTACGTTACTTTCAGAACTTGTTACCCCACTATATATTTTTTCTTCTATTTTCTTCGATATTTTAAAAGAGATCTATTCTGTGGAAGGCCCATTTCGTATCTTTTAATGTTGCTTATTATTGGATCACGGTTACTGTTTGTTCTAATGTAAAAACTTAACTGAAACATTGTTGCATAGTAAGCTGCTTCTATCTGTTGAAGTCCTCTTCCTCCCATTTTTCTTTTTACATATAGTCTTTCAACATCCTGACGTGGGTGTAATTGTCCATTGATGGTAAGTAATTTTCGTGTTTTTCTATCAACCTTCTTTATTTCTTCTAGGGTCCAATGTACTATACCAAAACTGTAGCGGATTACTGGGATAGCTAATGCTCCTATGGCTTGAAATTTGTTTTTACAATTTAGATGAGTATTTAATATTTTTTTAACTCTTGCTAAATATTCCTTTTTAATTCTTTCTTTAATTGTCTTGTGATCTATTCCATCGCCTTCATTCAACCCTAAGTATTTATATGTTTCTCCATGCTCTAAAGATTTTATACTTTCATCTGAATTTATTTGTATATTCTCTGTCCGTATTAATTTACCTTTCTGAAAATTAGCTGTAGCACATTTCTGTATACCAAATTTCATTCGAATGTCATCGGAGAACAATTTAACTTTGTCTATGGTTTCTTTCAGTTCTGTATTGCTTTTACATATCAACTTTAGGTCGTCCATATACATTTGATGTGTTACTACATGTTGCGCTTCTTTTATTTTATATCCTATTGCAGTCTTATTAATTATTGTGGATAGTGGTGTCAACGCTAAACAAAACCAAATAGGTGACAATGAGTCTCCCTGATATATGCCTCTTCTGATATTGATAGTTCTTGTTTCTTTAATATCATTTGATGTTTTTAAATACATTTTAGTTTTCCATGTACTCATCATTTGTTCTAATAAATTTGTAATGTTTTTAGGTATACCATAAATTTTGAGAGATTCTAATAACCAGCTGTGAGGGACACTATCATACGCTTTCATATAATCTATCCAGGCAATGTTTAGGTTTTTCTTATATTTCTTGCAATCTTCAAGCACTGCTTTGGCATAGAGTAAGTGGTCTTTGCAGCCTTGCGAACCTTTGGCGCATCCCTTTTGTTCCGCCGGTATTATTTTTTGCTGTATAACATATTTGCTTATTCTGTTAGCCAATATACCGGTAAAGTTTTTATACATTACATTCAGACAGGTTATAGGTCTATAGTTTTTGGGGTTTTTAATATCTCCGTCTTTATACAATAAATATGTTTTTCCTGTTGAAAGCCATTCTGGAATAAGTGAAGGATCATCTATATATTCGTTAAATTGTTTTGCTAAATATTTATGAGATATATTTAATTCTTTTAGCCAATAGTTCGGGATCATATCAATTCCAGTAGATTTCCAATTTTGTGTCCGTTTAGTTTTTTCTGTAATTTCTTCACATGCCACTTCTTCCCAGTCCATTCTTCTATGTTCTTGACTCTGCTTTATTTCTTTAATCCAACTAGCATCTTTGTTGTGTTCTATATTATCCTCGTAAATATTTTGCCAATAATTTTCTATTTCATCTGCACTTGGACCTTCTTTATTTAGACAATTAGTACTTCTTAAAGTTTTATAAAATAATTTTATATTTTGATGAAACATTCTATTGTCTTTAAATTGCTGTGTTCTAGCCCTAAACCTTCTTATTCTTTGTGCTGTCGCTGTTATTCGCTGTTTTAATTCTTCAATTACTACTTCGATAGATTTTTCTTTGTTTTCTAAATATGTTTTTGTTAAATATTCTACTCTCGATTTTGATTTTGGAGTTTTATTTTCTTTTAATAGATATAATTGTGATACATCTGTTCTTAATTTTTTAATCTTTTCTTCAAGTCTCTTTTGCCACATAGGTATGTCAAGTTGTTTTATAGGTTTTCGCATGATATTTTTGGATAGATCTATATTATTTATCTGCTGGGTTAAAACGTAGGCTGTGCTATATAAAGCTGTGTTAATAATGGTAATATTTACATTTTCAACTTCTTTCAGTATTTCATCTAGACAATTATTTCCAATGTTTATTAGTTGTCTTGTGTCTTTGTTGTATGTTATCTTAGGAAGTTTTACTCTACTATTGAAATCTTCTTGTATTAATTTTGTATATAGGTCTATTATTTCTCTTTTTATGTTAGTTTCTCTGTTTTCTACATTTTCTTCTTGATCTTGTTCTTGTACTTGTATTATTTCTTGTTGATTTATTGAAATTTCTTCAATAGTAGGAATTTCTTGAGTGTTAGGATGTGTTTCATGATTTTGAGACTCGATGTATGTTTTAACTTCATTTATAATTTGTTGTATTTCTTCGGGGGAAAGTTTTTCTTTTTGTTCAATATACCTGCGTTGATTTTGCAGCTTATTTGCATCCATATTTAATCTAGAGTTGGGATTTCTTTGACGCCATAACTTAAAAGTATCCCTGTAATTTTTAACGGTTAGTTTACTATGTTGGTAACACCACATTAACTCCTTATATTCCTCTTTTGACCACGTTTGTCTTATTCTTCTTCTACTTGATGTAGGTGGTTCTTCAGCTTGGCTACATAACGCTCCGCCTTGAGAAACCTCTGTGCAGTAAGCGTTATCATGCTGATGTGATGTTTCCATGTTGTTATCTACTCGTTGACCATTTTCATTGCGTAAGTCGTCTTCATTATGAATCCATCCTGTATGTGGCGAGATCCGACCCGGTAATCCCGGCACGCCACTCAAAATTTGACTTCTTGTTTGGACCATTATTTTAATTATTTTACATTTTATAGCTCGTGTCAGCTTTGAAACTAGACGCCTCCTCTGAAGAATCAGACGTTGTTGAGTACCGCGTACTCATAACTGATGGATGTTCCCCTATTTATCACCTGGGGAGGCATTCTGTTGGGAAAGTTTCAAACCCAAGTTTAAACACTAGTTCTTCTGTGTTTTGACTGTCAGAAATTACACTATTTATATCAAACTTTAATAATACCAATAAAGTAGCTCAATACAATTTATAATAAATATATAATACATTAATGGCCAAAATACTTGTACTATTAAAGAGTGATACATAGGTATCATTTCAGCAGTGCAACCTCGATTATTATTATTATTATTATTATTATTATTATTATTATTATTATTATTATTATTATTATTATTATTATTATTATTATTATTATTATTATTATTATTATTATTATTATTATTATTATTATTATTATTATTATTATTATTATTATTATTATTATTATTATTATTATTATTATTATTATTCCCCCCCGCGGGCCCACCTTGTCGTGGTGGGGGGGCTCAGTAGCCTTTGTTGCCAGCAAAGGTGAAACTAACGGGACCTGAAGATTTCTATTAACCGGTCGATTAGTAGGTGATCGTCCGTGCACAGATTTTTTTCATACCTACCTGCATGTTGACCGTGTGCGGTGACCCGTGTCGGTGGAGGAGGGGATCCTGGTAGTTGAGGAAGCCCCAACACACTACTTTGGCCCTGAATTCACCTAAACGGGAGGTCGCAGGCTAACCCACCTGAGGCCAATCGGTTCCCATCCCGTTACGAGGCTGGGGGGTGAGTAGTCTTGGGGATGTGGCGGGATCACCGGGAAGCGGGCGTGCACGAGGACTTAGCGGCCCCACCGTGATCTCTCCCGTGGACTGGCCCTGCTGCTCTCCGGGATTGCTATAGTCTTTGGGAAGCCCTGGCACTATACCGGTTTGCGGTATTAGTGTCCCTTTTGAGACTCCATGGAGGGTGGGGATACCAAAGACCGAAAGTTCATTACAAATGAACATGAATTTTTCTAAGCCGCTGTCTGGTTCGCCGTCCTCCAAAAACGGTGCGCTTGGAGCCGTGTCAAAAGCTCCCGGGGAGAAAACCCCGTCAAAAAACAAAAATTCTTGTGAGGGTGCGCCTAGTAACCTCACTATTAATATGAACCAAGAAAAGGAGGTAGTACCCCGGTTCTTGGTCATTCAAAGGCTTAGTGGTACTTTTGAAAAAGTTAGTCCTTTTCTTCTACAAAAATTACTTTTTGGATTGGTAGGAGATTTAAAAACCATTAAGAAAATTAAAGATGGACTACTTGTGGAGACAGTTTCAGCTCCTCAAGCAAAAAAATTATTAAAATTAATAAAAATGGGAGATATGGGAATAGAAGTGGTCCCTCACAGAACACTTAATGTATGTAGGGGTGTCATTTATTGCAAAGACCTCTTGAATTGTACAGTGGAGGAGATATGCTCTGAGCTACGGGAACAGGGTGTAATTGAAGTAAGGCGAATTAAGTCTCGAATGAATGGTGAATTCAAAGACACACCAAATCACATCTTAACCTTCAATACCCCGAAACTTCCAGCTAAGTTAAAAGTAGCGTATATGTCCCTCCCTGTACGCATGTATGTCCCTGCACCGATGCGCTGCTTCCGATGTCAAAAGTTCGGACACACAGCTGCACGGTGCAATAGTCCACACATTTGTATATGTGGAAAGGTCTTGCATGAAGGAACCCCTTGCATGGAACCCATTAAATGTATTAACTGTGAAGGAGACCACTCTGCTCGTTCCAAAATTTGCCCACTTTATAGGCAAGAGGTTGCCATCCAAGAGCTCAAAGTAAAGGAGAATATTACTTATTTTGAAGCAAAGAAGAAAGTTGTTATTCCTACACCGGCCGGTATGTCTTATGCTAACAAAGCATCAGCTTTAGTAACACCGGATCCTACTTCTTTTGCGCAGCAAGTAATTCCTCATCTTGTTCAAGCATTAAAAAGTGTCTTTGTTACAAAAGAAATTTTTAATGCCAAACAAAGTGCACCTCTTATCTCCTGTAATCCTATTTCGATTCCATCTAAAATTCCTACACAAGAGAAGAAAAAAGCAAATTCTACTAATTCTTCTTTTGTGCCTATTTCTCCTGGCCCTTCTCCTTCTTTCATTCCTACCAAGGAAAAGATAAGGGCAAATACTTCTTGTATTGTTTCTTCTTCTGACGAAGATCTTTCTCTTTGCTCTGTATCTTCGCAGCAGCAAAAGAAAAAGAAGGGTTGGCCTCTTGGCAAACCAAGAAAGCCTGTATAGTTCATCTACATTATATTATAAGTCATGAATAATATTATTCAGTGGAATATTAGGGGATGCGTCTTTCATTATTGTGACTTGAAGATGCTACTATCGGAATTTAATCCGATATGTACGTGCCTTCAAGAAACACACTTTACACCAGGCCAGGCTTACTCATTGAAGAATTACAGTATAGTTAGGTTCGATTCTGCACCCCATATCCGGGTCAATGGAGGTGTGGCGATTATTATAAGACAAGATGCGAATTTCAAACAGGTTAATCTCAACACTAATATTCAAGCGATTGCTATACGAATGTCAGCCCCATTTAACGTTACTATCTGTAACATATATTTACCTGACGCCAACTGGGATTTGACTGACATTCAAGCTATTATTCAGCAACTTCCCACTCCCTTTATTCTTCTGGGAGATTTCAATGCCCACCATTTCATATGGGGATCTGGGCATATTGATCCAAGGGGTAGAATTGTTGAGAACCTGCTTGATGATCCAAATCTTGTTCTGATAAATGATGGTTCACCTACATATTTTAATGCCCGTTCAGGGACCTTTTCTTGTATCGACCTAACTATACTCTCTTCAACATTATCAACTCGTTACTCTTGGCGGGCACTTGATGATCTACATGGGAGTGATCACTTTCCTATAGTGATCACTACAGACACTCCTATGTGTGAACAAGTGTTTGCGCCAAGTTGGTTAATGAGTAAAGCCGATTGGCCATGTTTCAAGGCATCCCTTAAAATTCCACTCATGACTAATAACACCAATATAAATGTAGAAGAACTAACACAAAATATTTTCTTAGCAGCAGAAACTACAATCCCTCAGAGCAAGTCCAAAGCTCAAAGAAAGTCGGTACCCTGGTGGAACCGCGAAATTCAAGAGTTGGTCCGGGATAAAAAAATGGCTTTTAACCGCTTCAAACGGATTCCCACTCAGGAGAACCTTATTCTTTTTAAGAAAGCCAGAGCACTAGCACGACGGTGTATATTGGAAAGCAAGCGAAAATCTTGGGACGAATATGTTTCTGGCATTTCGTCCAGTACCACAACTCAAGAGTGTTGGTCAAGGGTTAAACGTATCGCTGGGCATGGTAATTCTACAGGTATAACGTATCTAAAACTGGATGATGGAACTTATACAGATGATCCATCCGCTATCGCGGAAATAATGGCCGACCAGTTCCAAAGTACTAGCAGCTCTTCAAATTATATACCTGAGTTTCAAAACTCAAAAGCGGACAGGGAAGTACCGCTAGATTTCAGCACTACTGAAATTCTTAATTATAACGCTGCATTCGTACTTATGGAACTGGAATATGCTCTCAGCCAATCGAAGTCGTCAACTCCAGGTTTAGATAGAATTACCAACGATATGCTCAAAAATTTAACCCTTGATTTTAAAATACACTTGCTTTCCGTATACAATATGCTCTGGCAAGAAGGTTCATATCCTGAGAAGTGGAAGGAAGCCATTGTCATCCCTATCCCTAAGGTCGGAAAAGACCTATCGATACCGTCAAATCATAGGCCGATCAGTTTAACGTCTTGCATCGGAAAGATATTCGAAAGAATGATCAACAACCGTCTTATGTGGATTCTGGAAACCAATCATTTTCTGTCAGATCACCAGGCCGGGTTTCGCAAATTCAGATCCACCGTTGATCATCTCGTATATCTGGAAGATGCAATTCTCACTGCTTTCAACAATAAAGAACACTTGGTTGCAGTGTTCTTTGATCTAGAGAAGGCCTATGATATGACGTGGCGGTATCACATTCTTAAGAAGCTACATGGCTGGGGTTTCCGTGGTACTTTGCCGCAACTTATTTCTTCTTTTTTGGCAGAACGCAAATTTAGAGTTCGGGTCGGTACTTCTCTATCATCCTCAAGGATATTAGAAAATGGAGTACCCCAAGGCTCTGTTTTGAGCGTCACACTTTTTGCCATTGCGGTAAATGAGCTTGTGTCCTTTGTCAGCTCTGTAGGTATGTGTCTGTATGTTGATGATCTCGCCATTTTCTGTTCTG
The DNA here is from genome assembly GCA_951394225.1 of Harpalus rufipes. Lineage (NCBI taxonomy): Eukaryota > Metazoa > Arthropoda > Insecta > Coleoptera > Carabidae > Harpalus > Harpalus rufipes. The sequence goes on along the minus strand of OX596276.1, from coordinate 32,324,170 downwards.
GTAAGAAGATGGGAGACATCAACAGAACTTTGCAATCTGCAATTAACAGCATTACCCGGAGGGCTGACAAAATTGGATTCAGGTTCTCTCGCGAAAAAACCCAGTGCATGCACTTCTGTCGCCTAAACCGACCACACTATGGACCACTCCTTTTTATGAGGGATAATACTATTAAAATCGTCAATAGCGTCAGATTCCTGGGACTCTATTTCGATCCAAGGCTAACTTGGAAATTACATGTTGAAGAGCTAAGGACTGTTTGTCTTAAAGCTCTTAACATTATAAAAATGTTGGCGGGTACTAAATGGGGAGCAGAACCCAAAACTCTTATACGGGTGTACCAATCTCTGGTTTTATCAAAGATTGATTACGGGTGTGTCGTCTATGCCTCGGCAAAACGTACAACCCTCAACAGACTAGACTCAATCCACAACCAGGCTCTACGGTACGCTCTTGGTGCGTTTCCCAGTACCCCCACATTAAATTTGTATTCAGAGTCAGGACTGACGCCACTTGATGTCAGACGTAAAAAGTTTCTGCTGCTTTATGTTTCTAAAATCAAGTCCTTACCGCAACACAAGAACTTCAATACTTTCTTTCGGAGTGATAATTGGTGTAATCCACGACAAATTCAAACCAGACCAGCTGGTATCCGCGCGAAAGAGCTTCTAGACCAAATAAACTTTGATATACCATTATCGATTCCTGTAGGGGAATCTGAAGTACCGCCGTGGTTGGTTCCATTAGCTAGGACTAACTACATACTAACTATGTACGACAAGTCCAACAGTCCCCCGATAATGATACAGTCAAGGTTTCTAGAGGTTCTGCACGGGTACAAAAACACGATGGTAATTTATACAGATGGTTCTAAAACCCACCATGGTACTGGTTGCGCAATTGCTGTCGATAACACACAGCACTCATGGTCAATGCCTCTTCTAACTTCTATCTACACAGCAGAGTCCTATGCTATCTGGCAAGCTCTACGGTACTGCGAGTTTGTCAGAACTTCTAGAAAGTTCCTCGTAGTAAGCGATTCTTTGAGCGTCCTACAAGCCATTTCAAACCCTTTTACTGTTGACCCAATTATTCAGCATATCTTGTCCCTCATGAAACATCTTCATGAGACAGGGAGAGATATTTACTTTCTTTGGGTGCCAAGTCACGTCGGCATTAGGGGTAACGAATTGGCTGATGAGACAGCACGTTTTGCCGCTGATAGTAACTCTGTTGATGTCGTAATGTATAAATCTTCAGATATAAGTCTTCATCTGAAGAAAGAGGTATTGGCTTTGTGGCAGCGCACATGGGATGGGGTTCAGAACCATCTAAAAACCATTAAGCCGTTGGTTGCGCCAGTTTTATTGCCGAATGATCTTACCAGAAGGGATCAAGTCAAGATCCATCGTCTGAGAATGGGTCATACAAGTCTGACACATGGGTACCGTTTAAATCGGGATAATGCCCCCATGTGCACCAGATGTGATACTGCTCTGACAGTTGAACACATTCTTGTTGCATGTCCACAGTATGATCTACTCAGGCGACTATATCATTTAGATCAAGACCTTTCCTTTATTCTAACAGACTCTGATAAGATCCGTAATGTTCTGAAGTTTTTGCGTGCGGTAAATATATATGAAAAGTTATAGACTTGTCTATTTTTTCATCTCATTAAAATTTTCTTTATGTAATTCTTGTATTCTTTTCTATTTTTCGCATTATACGTATACATAAGTATGCGTAAATACTTATATTTATATATTGTATTTTATGCATGTGGGTTTTGTTGATCTCGTATACATATGTATATTTATTTTATATATTTATTTACATGTTACTTTTTTTTCAAAATTATTATTATACATCTATTTGTAATACTTATATAGTAGTATATGTCCCGTATATTTATTTATATTATACTTTTTGATTAGTATATGGGCTAATAACCTCAGCAGTTGATGCCCTCTTCTAGTTAAAAAAAATTATTATTATTATTATTATTATTATTATTATTATTATTATTATTATTATTATTATTATTATTATTATTATTATTATTATTATTATTATTATTATTATTATTATTATTATTATTATTATTATTATTATTATTATTATTATTATTATTATTATTATTATTATTATTATTATTATTATTATTATTATTATTATTATTATTATTATTATTATTATTATTATTATTATTATTATTATTATTATTATTATTATTATTATTATTATTATTATTATTATTATTATTATTATTATTATTATTATTATTATTATTATTATTATTATTATTATTATTATTATTATTATTATTATTATTATTATTATTATTATTATTATTATTATTATTATTATTATTATTATTATTATTATTATTATTATTATTATTATTATTATTATTATTATTATTATTATTATTATTATTATTATTATTATTATTATTATTATTATTATTATTATTGTTATTATTATTATTATTATTATTATTATTATAATATACCTATAATTTAAATATTTAACTATTAATACAATAAGAAATAAAATGTATATACTTCCCAGAAAAAATCTTCAGTAATGTCGCCGGATTTCTGACACTGACATTTATCTATCAGTTACAAACATTTTAAATTTTCAACTATTTTCCGCGGCATTCTTTCGGCTGTAAAATTTATTATAACAGATTATTTTATATATTACATTTATTTTATCTCTAAGTCTATAGAATATATAATAAAATATTTAAATGTATCGGATAGAAAATTTAATTTTCTTTAATATTACCAAGAAAAAATTTCAAAAAATATTATTTAAAAGATTTTTTTTCAAGAATCTTCTACTTCCGGTTGTCCGATTGTTACCAAAACCTTTTCAGATCTTCCCATGAATGTCCGATTGAGAAATATGTAGTTAAGCAAATATAAAATCTTATAGTTTTTGAGTAAACGTCCTTCCAACATCCCACATCCCATATACACACATATATCCACACACACACACACACACACACACACACACACACACACACACACACACACACAGATATGAAAGGAGACAGAGGATTGCCTATTGCGACACCATCAACTTGTTTGTAGAATTCGTTGTTAAAAATGAAGAAGCTTGACGTTATATGGAGTCCTTTGAAGAATTAGCTTTGGATTCTACTACGATGAAACCTTCATTATGGTTACGTTATGTTGATGATGTCTTCGCTATTTGGCCCCATGGACGTCAAAACTTTTCAATTTTCTTAAACCATTTGAATAACATCCATGAAAATATTAAGTTCACCGTAGAAGTTGAAGAAAATGGCATTATTCCCTTCCTGGATGTGTTACTAGAAAGAAAAGAAGATGGTTCTTTACTAAATTCAATCTACAGGAAGCCTACGCATACTAATCAATATATTAATGCAAATTCACATTATCGTCCTTCTCAGAAATACGGTACAATTAAATGCCTAGAAATTTGTCATTCAGAGAAATTGGAAGAAGAAATGAAAGAAATTAAAAATATTTTTATGAAGAATGGTTTTTCTAAATCATCTATCGAAAAATGACTGAAACCGAAAAGACCTATAAACAATGCTAATGAAAGAGACGTATTGTTCGCTTCACTTCCTTTTGTCAAAAATGTCACGGACAAGATTGGTAGAATTCTTCCTAAGAAGAACATGAAGATTTTGTTTCCTCCATGTGTCTGCTGGAAAGTTTACATTGGCCAGACTGGTAGAACCATTTCTACAAGATTGAATGAACACCAGCGTTCGATCAGGTTGAACCAGCCAGAAAAATCTTCAGTTCAGAGCATGCCCTGGAAGAATTCCACCGTATAAAATTTGAAGATACAAAAACACTGGAGAGACCTACACACCTAAACAACAGGTTAATTAGAGAAGCCACTGAGATTTACAAAACCAATAGTAATAATCTCAATCATTCTGACGATCTAGATCTTAGTCGTGCATGGCTTCCTATATTAAATATGTTGTAATTGTCACCTTGGTTACCTGTTGCTAATGTTTTGTTATTATTTATTTATTTATTTGTATTTGTTGATTTGTTGTTCTTTCCTGAAGAAGGCAATAGTTTATATTGCCGAAACGTCGTTATTTAAATAAATATACAGAATTTAAACTAAAAAAGGTTGTATCATTCTTATTGAAATATGAGTTCCGAAAGATTTTATAATAATTTAGTAAGAAATATTAGTTACAGAATCTCACTGAAATATTTTGTTTTTATTTCTATAGAAACAAGTAAATATTATTGAATAACAAACATTGTAGCATTTAATAACATTAACATATAACTTGATTCAGATGTGTGTACAGATGAATATGAAACACGGATCACTCATAATAAATTTTTATTTATAATTATTTTTTAATTCTCTTTACATATTCGTAAACTAAGCTTAGGGATTCACAAATCATAGTACTTGTCATGATGATAGCGCTTTCGGTATAACCGGAAATGGCATTAAGCTTCATATTTTAAATGGGGCACCCCATATATTTTTATATATTTGATTCTACGTAAAATTACGAATTCAACGATATGCTTGAGGTCAAGAAAAAAAAAACAAAAGAAAATTATGGATAATTAACCTGGTAAGATATATTGGGTAGGTAGTCATAACAATTGAACAAAATATGCAATCTTACAAACATAACAATTAACTTAAACATTACTTATTATTATCTTGCTGTTTTCACAGCTTGTCTAATATAATGGCTCACCAGGTTATTTATGCATAGTTCTCTCTTATGTTTTTGTAATTTATTTCTTTAATAAAAAATGTACTTTAAACATATGGTTGAATTCGTAATTTTACGTAGATTCCAAATATATAGGCTGTCCTATTTAAAATATGAAAGTTAATGTCACTTCCGGTCAAACCAGAAGAGCTATCATGCCAAATACCATGATTTGTGAGCCCCTAGGGCTAGTTTACAAATATATTTTTTTGAGCGGCCCGTTTTTCAGTGTCACCTGTATATTACAGGAATTACGTAAACATATAATAAATATCTGTATTTAATAAAATAATTGCACTTGATATATTTATTAATAACAAAAATTAAGAGTTTGAAAATGTTAAGAATAAAAACAAAAGACTGGTATGAGACCGCAGAGAAAAATTAAAGGAAAAACGTATTAGAGAAGAAGCAAACAAGTTGTGGCTGATCATGACGTCACCGAACGGAGCCATCCATATTTTTATTAATTTAGTTGTGTTGTTGGTTTTAATATGATTACTAGGTAATGTATAATGATGATAGATTGACAATGTGTTTAAGAATAAAAATTTCTCCTGTCAAAATATTAATTCAATAAATAGTTAAATTAACACTTTTTTAATTAGTTTGTTTTGTTAAGTTTTACCGCGGTAAGGTTGTAGATACTAAAATATCAAAATTATCTAACCTACCTTAGTATCGGTAAACTATTCTCGATAGGAAATACAGAAAGCTATCCAGAATCGATGTTACTGTTTTACAATAGCCGCTAGCTCAGTGAGAATGCTCTGAGATGGTGGGGCGGTAATCAAAGTTCGCGGCAAATCACAATTTATAAAGCGCCACTGTATATTGTATTGTAAAACAGAGACCAAGTTTCCTATAGTGGAAGTGTCAAAATGGTATGAAGATTTAAATTCAAAATTATTTAAATTTAATTTAATTATAATAAAAAAATAGTTACATTTAAAGTTATGACAAAAAAAGTTATTGATGACATATAATAATAATAATGAAAATAGATAGTTGTGTTAACAAATAATTAAATTGGTAGCGTAGACGAATTAATATTATCCAAAGTAAAATAATAACTGAACTAATCAGCTTAGCAACCCCCAAATATAACAAAATAAAAAGTTTAATAACAAATAGCAGTGCACTGGTATTTTGGTTCGTAAAAAGAAATAAACTATATAACGTAAAATTGGATTGAGCCACTGTTACAAAATATACTTTCAGATTTTGATTAAAATTAATAAATGTAAAATATTGCATAAAGATAACAACAAAATATTGTTCGAATAACAGTTTATAAATAATTCTCAAGTTGAAGTTAATCTAAATGATGAAATAAATATTACATTATTTAAATATTCTTTTAAAGTAAAGTTTAGTTGAATAGTGAAATCAGTAACAAAATAATCTAAATTGACAAGATAAGACTATCATAAACCAGTGGACGCTGTTCAAAATGTAGGAATATTCTAGAAAGTCCTCACCGGTTACGATGACGTAGTATGATGACGTCAGATCCGGAAAAACCCGTAGAATTGTTCTCCTGGAAATATCATAACGAAACCTCCCAAAATACTGCAATACTGGCGGGTCCAAAGCAACTTATTTCACTCTATTGTTGAATACTGGCAACGATGAATATAACCCAAATAAATGTGGTACGCCACGTGTAGACAAAATCTCAACTTAAATAGTTTTGCCACACAGAGAAAAACGAGGGGTAAAAAAAGGCTGAAAATCGAAATAGAAATTGAAATAAATGAGATTACAAAAAGATATAACTTACGATATGTGAAGATATCCCTTATACAACAAAGTGTGAATGCACTCTCCGGAAAGTTCCGTCAAAATAATTTTCCAATAATTATTCTGAATTATGCTATATAGTGACAGATTCTCCGAATAATTCGTTTCACACACCCTAACCAAATTTTACTATTTCAAAAATAGGGTGGTGAATTAACTGATCACTCTATATTTCAATGTTTACACCAAGAGATTTCAAGACAGACTCTCAAACCGATTGTAGCTGCTCGAAGCTAACTGTTATAATGTGTATTCCTTGTTAAGTAATTTCATAGTATTGGCAATAATGTCTACTTCTTATTTTTATTATTAATGCATTTGTTCTCTTAAACTATTGGCAACATTGACTTATTGTATTAATAATTTAAAATAATTGTACTTGCCTGTGCGGTCACTTAAAATACAGCAGTCGTTGAATAAACATATAAAGTTTAGTACGCGTGTGTTGTTTCTCTAAGTTACCTCTCCTACAGTTTATTTTTCAGCTTACAATAAAATAAAACATGGCGCAGTCGATATTAAAAATAAAATAGTATAACGTTAAAATACGAAAATTTAAAAATATATACATATATATATAAAAATGGCAAGTAATTTGAAACCGCCGTCTAAACTGCAACTGGTTGGAAATTTAAATGAAAACTGGAAAAAATTCACACAAAATTTTGAAAATTTCATGATTACATCGAATTTTGATGAAGAAGAAGATAGAAGAAAAATTGCAATACTGATGAATGTAATCGGAGAAGAGGCCGTTGAATTACACGATACATTCACCTATGCAAAGGTAGGAGACGAAAAGAAATATGATAAAGTATTAGACGCATTTGCAAATTATTGCAATCCACAGAAGAATATTTTGCATTCGAGATTTCTTTTCTATAACCGGAAACAACAAGATGGAGAAAGCTTCGACGCGTTTCTAACCGATGTAAAAACTTTAATCAAAGATTGTGAATTTTAAAATCCAGATGAACTTCTACGAGATAAAATTGTATTATTTTCAAATGATCAAGAAATTCAAGGCAAAATAATAAAACTAGGAACCATCGAATTAAAAGAAGCTATTGAACATTTCCGAGTCGCTGAAATTACAAGGAAACAAATGAAGAATATCCATACCAAAGGAGAAGAACCGAAATTTTTCATTGATGCAGCATCATGTAGCAGTCCAAATCCAACGAAGCAACAACGTATTAAAAAAGGAAGTAACGCTCCTCAGTCTAACAACTTTTATAGTTACAATAATCCTTCTTTTAGTTCTAGAAAGAAAAATCTGTCAACGAAGGTTACCAGAGAGAACCATGTACAGGATAAGATGTTAAGTAGCCAGAACCAGCGTCAAGTTGAGAACTGCACAGTCATACCTTTATGGAATATTGTCCTGCAAAAGGAAAGCAATGCTCTAAATGTGGTAAATTCAATCATTTCAGTAAGGTATGTTTAAATAAAATGAATAATATACATGAAACTAATGTACAAAATAGTATGTATAATGAATCTGATAATGATGAATACTTTTGCGGTTCAATTAAAACAAAATTTATTAGTTCACTTTCTTGGAAAGAAAAAATTAAAGTAGAAAATTTAATTGTTAAATTCAAATTAGATACTGGTTCTGATGTTAACATATTATCTTATGAAATCTTTGAATGTATAAAAAATTCGTTAAAACATTTAAAATTACAAAACTGTTCTATAATACTAGAGGCTTATGGAGGTTCAAAAATTAAAATCCTTGGTTCAGTTAATTTGAATGTATATCATAATGGAATTTGTTATAATGAAAATTTTATTATTACTAACTCAAGTAAAACAGCAATATTAGGATTAAAAACTTGTATGAAATTTGGTTTAATTAGTAGAAATATAAATGCTCTCAGTAATATAAATAGTAAACAATTTTTTTTGTTAGAATATCATGATGTATTTGAAGGAATTGGCTGTTTTCCCAAAGAATATTCAATTAAGTTAAAAGAAAATGCAGTTGCTCGTGCAAAGCCCCCTCATAAAATACCAATAGCAATACGAAATAAAGTAAGAGATGAACTAGATAAACTATGCAGAAATAAAATTATTGAAAAAGCCGAAAATGTTGATGGATGGATAAATAAATTAGTAATTGTAGAGAAGCCAAATGGTTCTTTGAGATTATGTCTTAATCCTAAAGACTTAAATAATTCAATTAAAAAAGATTACTTTACTATTCCAACATTATCAGATTTAACTTATAAATTACAAAATGCAAAATATTTCTCAGTTCTTGATTTAAAAGTTGGATTTTGGCAAATAAAATTAGACGAATCCAGTAAAAATTTATGTACTTTTGCTACAATGTTTGGAACATATTCTTTTAAAATATTATCCTTCGGTTTAACAATTTCAAGTGAAGTTTTTCAAAAATATAATACAGAAATATTTGGAGATATTGATAATGTGTTTATTTATATTGATGACATATTGATTTATGGAAACACAATTGAAGAACATGATCAAGCTTTAATTAAAATATTAAATAGAGCTCGTGAATATAACATTAAATTTAATAAATCTAAATTTCAATATAAAGTGAAAGAAATAAAATTTTAGGTTATACTTTTAAACAAGGAACAGCAGAACCTAACAATAATCGTATTCAAGCTATTATTGAATATGATGTTCCAAAATCTAAAAAAGATTTACAAAGATTTTTAGGTTTAATTAATTATCTAAGAAATTTTATTCCTAATTTAGCTGAAATTTTTCAACCTTTACGAGAATTGCTTAAGAAAAATATTGAATTTATTTGACTTGAAGATGTTCATTCAAAATGCTTTAATTTACTTAAAGAAAAAATTATCAATGCTCCTGTACTAAAAAACTTTGATGAATCTAAAGATATAACAATACAAACAGATAGTAGTAACTTCGGAATGGGTTGTGTATTATTGCAAGAAAATAAACCAGTATGTTATGCATCAAAAAGTCTTACAGACACCGAAATAAATTACGGACAAATTGAAAAAGAATTTCTAGCAGTCTTATTTGCTTGTAAAAAATTTCATACTTATATTTATGGCAGAAATTATGTAATACAAACTGATCACTTACCGTTAATAACACTAATGAAAAAAGATATTCATAAAATAGCTTCAGTCCGACTTCAGAGAATTAGATTAAAATTAGCAATTTATGACATTGAATTAAAGTATACTCCCGGCAAATATATGTTTATTGCTGATGCCTTAAGTAGGGCATGTTCAAATTCTTGTAAAACAGACACAGATGACTGTTTAAATGAAGTTATACATACAATAAATATGAGTGAACCAATGAAAGCAGAATTTAAACACAATTCACAAAATGATTATGTTCTAAACAAATTAATTACAAATTTTAAAAATGGTTGGCCTAATGATAAATCCAAAGTACATGATGAAATCAAACCTTATTACAAATTTAAGAATAATATCTATGTAGAAGATAATTTAGTATTTCTTGAAAATAAAATAATGGTTGCAATGAATTTGCGATCAAAAATATTAAAGATGTTACATGAATCACATTTTGGTATTTCTAAAACTTTAAGTCGAGCTAAATCATTATTTTACTGGCCAAATATGCAAAAGGACATTGAAAATGAAATCTCAAAATGTAGCATATGTGAAAGATTTAGACGTAAAAATGTAAAAGAACCTATGATAGTTCAAGACATACCTCAACTACCATTTGAAAAAGTAGCATGTGATATATTGCAATACGGCAATTCAAATTATCTTGTTGTAGTCGATTATTATTCTAAATGGATAGAACTTATTAAATTAAAAACAAAAACAGCACATGAAATAATTAATGTTTTAAAAACTATTTTTTCGACTCATGGTATTCCAAAAATATTGGTGAGTGATAATAATCCATTCAATTCCTTTCAATTTCAACAGTTTTCTAATTCTTGGAATTTTCAAATAATAACTTCAAGTCCTTATTATCCAAAAAGTAATGGTCTAGCAGAGAAGGGTGTAAGTATTTGTAAAAATATGCTAAAAAAGTTTGAAGAAGGAGATATAGAGATAGAATTAATGCTTCTAGAATATCGTAATACGCTAGTATTGGGCACAAAATATTCACCATTACAATTATTATTTAGTAGAATGACCAGAACAAAACTGCCAATTCGTTCAAATATGTTACAACCACAAATTGTTAAAAACTTTAGAGATATTTTAATTGAAAAAGGTAATAAAAACAAATTTTATTATGACAGAAATTGTAAAACTAGAAAGAATGATTTTTACAAAAACCAAAATGTCACTTATAGAGAAAACAATATTTGGAAACCTGCAAAAATTGTAAGCAAACATAACACTCCAAGATCTTTTGTAATTAGAGATGAAAATAATTATTTAAAACGACGTAATACTATTGATCTTAGAAAATCATTCAATGAACCAAAATTAAAATCTTGTAATACTGATTTAGATATTAATAATAATAACAATCAAAATAATGAAAGAATTAATTCTCAATTTTATGTAACTAGATCTGGAAGAATCTCTAAACCTCCGGATAAGTTTATAGCGTAAGAATGTATTGTATTTTATAATAGTTAGTAATATTAATAATGCATGTATTTGATGGTAAAAAGGGAGATGTTATAATGTGTATTCCTTGTTAAGTAATTTCATATTATTGGCAATAATGTCTATTTCTTATTTTTATTATTAATGTATTTGTTCTTTTAAACTATTGGCAACATTGACTTATTGTATTAATAATTTAAAATAATTGTACTTGCCTGTTCGGCCACTTAAAATACAGTAGTCGTTGAATAAACATATAAAGTTTAGTACGCGTTTGTTGTTTCTCTAAGTTACCTCTCCTACAGTTTATTTTTCAGCTTACAATAAAATAAAACACTAACCACAACTTTACTCGCTGAATTTTACAACAACATAAGCTATAGGCGAATTATTTACGTAAAATATGTGTAAATTTATGAAGACAACACAAAATATACGAATTATGAAATATGTATGTTACAAATTCCCCCTTTCCAAAAAGAAAGAAATCTATTTACAATTAGTCCGTTGTAGACTTCGGATGAGATTTCAAATCCTTTGCGTGCCATACACCACGATGTTTACCATCTTAATCCTTCAACTCATATGTCCAAGGAGACAATTTCTTTTCTATGACGAAAGGCCCAGTATATTTAGGAGCTAATGAGACAGTGAAGTATTTCGATGCATCCGACAATGCATAATTCCGTCGCCAAACAAGTTCGTTTGGAAGATACTGCACATCTCGTCGTCTCAAATCGTACCGACGTTTATTATTCTCTGAAGCACGCTGCAAACGTTCTCGAACTGTAGAATATATACCTTTAAAAATATTACTGTATTCGTTGACGTCAGTGGGAACATCTACTTCATCAGGAACGCTATCAGTTATGCACTCTGGAAAATTAATCTCCCTATCAAAATTGACAAAATAAGGAGTTACTTTTATGCTTTCATGAACAAACGTACGAATAGCGCAAGATACCTTTTGAAGACTATCTTCCCATTTCCTGTGGTTCTCGCTAATATAAGATCGAATACACTGTTTCAAAGTGGAGTGTACTGTTTCTATGGTGTTGGCTTGTGCATGGTAGTTGGCAGTGTATCGCAATTTTATTTTGTAATCACTCGCCAATTTCCTAAACTTTTTTCCTCTAAACTGTGTGCCATTATCGGCGATGATCGACTCTGGACTACCAAACAAAAGGAAAACATTATTCTCTAAAATTTTAGTAATACTAATTGCTGTAGCTTTCCGTAAAGGAAACATTAACAAAAACTTACTAAATGTATCAATAACAGTCAAAATATATTGATATCCCAAAGTGGATTTAACCATTGGTCATACTAAATATATACTAACTTGTTTCCAAGGCCTATCAACAACAAAACGAGGGACCATAATACCTGCAGGAAGTTTAGGCTCAACTTTATTAGCTAAGCAAGTTTTACAATTACAAACATATCGAGCGATATCTGCGCGCATATGAGGCCAATAGTATTTCTGAAGTACGAGGTGTGTTCAAAAACTATCGCGAATTTTGAATTTTCGCGGGTTACGTATATTCGAATTTCGATCTTTTTGTGGCTTTATGTTGGTACTCATGTCTCTCACTTATGTCGACAAGCTCGGCCATTTTGAACGTTCACTTACTTGTTGACAGCTGCTTTGCTTGCACGTGTTTTGGATCGTCTTCGATTTTTACCTAATGTGCTTATTCGTTAAAAACTGACTATGAATTTTTTGACCAAGACAATATCTTTCTTATCTAAAGGCGACGGAACGTAGAAAAAAATAATTCATTTAAAATTTGTCATTGTCATAAAATGTTTTTATCAAAGAAGTTATTTCATTTCTACTCGTAGAAATACATAGAAATTTAGATAAGAAAGATATTGTCTTGGTCAAAAAATTCATAGTCAGTTTTTAACGAATAAGCACATTAGGTAAAAATCGAAGACGATCCAAAACACGTGCAAGCAAAGCAGCTGTCAACAAGTAAGTGAACATTCAAAATGGCCGAGCTTGTCGACATAAGTGAGAGACATGAGTACCAACATAAAGCCACAAAAAGATCGAAATTCGAATATACGTAACCCGCGAAAATTCAAAATTCGCGATAGTTTTTGAACACACCTCGTACACGATTATATGTTTTAAATACACCTAAATGACCTGAGGTTGGATCGTCATGCATTTGTTTAAGAAAATCATTTCTGTCAACACGCGGAATTACTCGTTTCCAATTTTCTTCCTTTGAAGCTAATCCCGACATAGTACTTTTATGATAATGTTATAAAATACCATTTTCTTCTCGCCAAGCTGGAAACTGTAAAGGATTCAAAGAAACTTTTTCCAAAATTTTTCTATACCAGGTACATAAAGTAGACTGCTTGACTTTATTATTAATTTCACAACTATCCAGAATAGGAACGCTGCGACTGAGGGTATCCGGCACATGATGGTCTCGACCCTTCCTATGAATAATTTTAAAATCATATTGTTGCAAGCGTATTGCCCATCTGGCTAAGCGACCACAAGGATCCTTCAAATTATGTAACCAACACAGACTATGGTGGTCAGTGACGACTGTAAAATGCGAACCTTCAACATAAGATCGTAATTTTTCGATTGCCCACAAAACCGCTAAACATTCCAATTCGGTTGTGGTATAGCGTCGCTCTAAACGAGATAACGACCTACCTAGATAACAAATAACTTTCTCACCATCGGTAGTAGATTGAGTTAATACCGCACCTAAACCGTATGAAGAGACATCAGTTTGAATCACAAAGGGCAATGAAAAGTCTGGACAGCTTAGAATTGGTGCGCTAATCAAATTCTGTTTTATTGTATTCCGGTCTCGATTGCAATTATCATCCTAAACCAATTTTATGGACTTTCTTGTGAGACGATTTAATGGAGCGCATATATCTGAATAATGTGGTATAAATCTTTTATACCAGCCTGCCACACCTATCATTCTACGAACTTCGGCAACAGTTGTGGGTGTAGGAATTTTTAAAATAGCAGATACCTTATCTGGATCTACAGTGAGTCCATTGGAATTTACAACGTATCCTAAATATTTCAGTTCAGGTACAACGAATTGACATTTGTCCCGATTCAGTGTAAAACCTGCGTCGATAATTCTTTTCAAAACTTCATTGAGAACTTCTAAGTGTTTCTCGAAGGTTTCTGCGATGATAATAATGTCGTCAAGTTATTTGAACACGAATGGTTCCAATTCTGGCCCTAATATTTTATCTATAAATTTTTGGAAAGTAGCAGGGGCATATGTAAACCAAAAGCTAAACGTTTGAATTGCCACAAGCCTCTGCCAGGAACAGTAAAAGCAGTGAATTTTTTAGATTCTTCAGACAGTGGAATATTGTAATAACCCGATTTTATGTCTAAACTAGAAATATATTTAGCGTTCTTCAAACGATCTAAGATACTCGAAATATATGGAAGTGGATATGCGTCACGCTGTGTAACAGCATTTACCTTACGAAAATCTATACAAAATCGCCATGAACCATCTTTCTTGGGAACCATAAGTATTGGTGAAGTCCAGTCAGAATCCGATTTTTCAATAAAATCATTAACTTCCATCTCTTCAATTTGTTTATCTATTTCCTTTTGAATAACGGGAGATACTGGATAGTACCTTTGTTTGATAGGAGGTTGGTGCGGTTCAATTAGTCTGATATGATGTTCAACGTTTTTCACGCAACCCAATTTATCGTCCATTTTCGAAAAATATTTATCTACTAGAAGGTCTACTACCATGCTTTGTTCAATACTCAAACGAGGTTCTTTTGTGTCAACAATACTAGCCAAATGTGGTAAAATTTCAGATTCAATATTACTAAAATTTCACTTACCGCTTCGTAAATCAGGGACAATACCCATTTTCCTGAAGAAATCAACACCACAAATCAAAAAATGTGAAAGGTCAGGCACAGAAACAACTTCGATACATGCTGTTTTATTTTCCAACTCGAATGTAACTTGTACTACACCAAGAGCCGTGAGTTTTTGACCATTAGCCACCGTACAATAAATTTCTTTGTTGGGATTCAACCCAAATCCAAGAGACTGCAACAAACTCCAACCTTTACGCCCTACAATAGTGCGTGAAGCACCAGTGTCCAATAAACCTACCACTGAATTCCCTAAAATACCAACAGTTAAATAAGGTCTTCCATCCTCTCGAACATGAGCCAAGATAAAATCAAGGATCGGATTAACACGATCAACGACAGATGACGACCGATCTCTCAACACCTGTCTATGGCATTTCCCGATTTATTACAATTTGGACAAGCCTTTTTAGTCACATCAGGTGTGCCACAAACATAACATTTCTTAACGAATGTTTTTCTACAATTCTTAACAAAATGACCCGTTTCGCTGCAATTATAACAACTACGCGAAGCTTTTAATTTCTCAGAACCTTTGGATCTCGATGACGGAAATGAAACTGATGATGCGCTACTAGAAACATAAGCAAGTTCTGGTTCTATTAAGTGTTTATTTTTATTTGCAGTTGGTGGTACATAATCGTTAATTACAGACTGTTTTTGCTCAATGCGTCTACAAAGTTTAATTAAATGTTCAATTGATTCTATTTCTACTAATGATAATTTGTCTTGTAAGACAGGATGTAAATTATCTAAAAGAATTGTGAGTTTAGTGTCTGTAGATATGGAGGTATTTAATCTGTTAAACATATTTTCCATTAACGCAACATATATATCAATGGGTTCATCTGAAACTTGATGTCTAGATTTTATTTCTTCGAACAACTTTTTATCAAAGTTATGAGGTAGAAAAACTTCACGAAGATAAATTTATTTTTATTAGCTCTATACCAAGTCAATGCTTTGTCCTTAAAGAGATCAACTGCTGAAGCAAACAATTGTGACTTGCTAACATTTCTAGCTACAGAAAGTTCATTAACGCGTTCTAAAAATGAATTTAGCGACCTTTCTTTTATATTACCAGTAAACTTAAGATTACATTGAGAAGGAGGAACAACTTTAGGCTTAACCGACGTTAACTCCGATTTTGCCACTACGACATCCGATTCGTCGGAACTACTAGCAGTTGTCCACTTATCTTCGCGATTATCTAACGAATTAATATCTAGTACAGCAGATCGTTTTGGAGTAGAAATTCTCGCTAGAGTTTTACATTTTGAAGACCCCGTAGACCAAATGGTCGTCAATTTAACTAAGAGAGAAGAGCGAAGCTGTTCTTGATTACTAGAAATAACCAACATACGATTAATTCTATCATAACAATGAGCCGATTTCGTCGAAATCTTTTTATAACTGAATAAAGTTTATTGCCATCGAAGTCATTAAATAATTTATCAATTTCACTTAAGGTATTTTTGATCGCGTCATGATCTTGCTCGAATGTAAAAGGATTATCAGGCAATTTAAAAGAAGAATTTCCTTTTTCTAATTTCCACAAATTACGTAAAGTTTTCCGTCTAACATCGGCATCAGTAAGTCCTGTGACACCTCTGACTTGCAACTCGTAATCTAATTCTTGCTGAGACAAACGATTAATTTCTATTTGACAATCCATATTCAAATATAAAATTTTCAAAATACGACAAACCAAATAACTACCAACAAAACATTTTTTTTTTCAAAATAAATATTTGTAAAGAGAACCATGATCAAAACTCAAAATAAAAAGATTAAATATGTGCACAATCGCCAGTATTACTACGCCAAAATATTTTAAACGACCCTACTCGACCTTTTTGATACAATGACCTCAACAATGGTACCAACAAAGACCGCAACAATGGGATCAACAATAATATCAACAATGACCGCAACAATGGACACAACAATGACAACAACAATAAGCTCAACAATGACCGCAACAATGGAGACAACAATAAGATAACAAGGCAGTTTATTTTTTTGCACGCAATGCCCTACTACGCTAGGTGCCAATTTTTGTACGCAATGCCCCACGTTGGGCGCCAATTTTTGTAAAGATGTTTTCCCGTGGTAAGGTTGTAGATACTAAAATATCAAAATTATCTAACCTACCTTAGTATCGGTAAACTATTCTCGATAGGAAATACAGAAAGCTATCCAGAATCGATGTTACTGTTTTACAATAGCCGCTAGCTCAGTGAGAATGCTCTGATTTGGGGGGGGGGGAGAGGGTAATCAAAGTTCACGGCAAATCACAATTTATAAAGCGCCACTGTATTTTATATTGTAAAACAGAGACCAAGTTTCCTATAGTGGAAATGTCAAAATGGTATGAAGACTTAAATTCAAAATTATTTAAATTAAGTTTAATTATAATAAAAAAAATTGTTACATTTAAAGTTATGGTAAAAAAAAGTTATTGATGTAAATATAATAATAATAATGAAAATAGATAGTTGTGTTAACAAATAATTAAATTGGTAGCGTAGACGAATTAATACTATCCAAAGTAAAATAATAACTGAGCTAATCAGCTTAGCAACCCCCAAATATAACAAAATAAAATGTTTAATAACAAATAGCACTGCACTGGTATTTGGCTCATAAAAAGAAATAAACTACATAACGTAAAAGTGGATTGAGCCACTGTTACAAAATATATGTACTTTCAGATTTTAATTAAAATTAATAAATGTAAAATATTGCATAAAGATAACAACAAAATATTGTTCGAGTAACAGTTTACAAATAATTCTCAAGTTGAAGTTAATCTAAATGATGAAATAAATATTAAATTATTTAAATATTCTTTTAAAGTAAAGTTTAGTTGAATAGTTAAATCAGTAACAAAATAATCTAAATTGACAAGATAAGACTATCATAAACCAGTGGACGCTGTTCAAAATGTAGGAATATACTGGAAAGTCCTCACTGGTTACGATGCCGTAGCATGATGACGTCAGATCCGGCAAAACCCGTAGAATTGTTCTCGTGGAAATATCACAACGAAACCTCCCAAAATACTGCAATACCGGCGGGTCCAAAGCGACTATTTCACTCTCAAATATGGTTTACTATCCCAAAACTATTGTTGAATACTGGCGACGATGAATATAACCCAAATAAATGTGGTACGCCTATGGTAACCACGTGTAGCCAAAATCTCAACTTAAATAGTTTTGCCACACAGAGAAAAACGAGGGGTAAAAAAAGGCTGAAAATCGAAATAGAAATTGAAATAAATGAGATTAAAAAAAGATATAACTTACGATATGTGAAGATATCCCTTATACAACAAAGTGTGAATGCACTCTCCGGAAAGTTCCGTCAAAATAATTTTCCAATAATTATTCTGAATTATGCTATATATTAACAGATTCTCCGAATAATTCGTTTCACACACCCTAACCAAATTTTACTATTTCAACAATAGAGTGGTGAATTACCTGATCACTCTATATTTCAATGTTCACACCAAGAGATTTCAAGACAGACTCTCAAACCGATGCTAACCACAACTTTACTCGCTGAATTTTACAATAACATAAGCTATAGGCGAATCATTTACTTAAAATATGTGCAAATTTATGAAGACAACACTAAATATACGAATTATGAAATATATATGTTACAGTTTTTAAGTTTAAAACCAAAACTAAAAAGCTAAATTGGTGACTCCGAAATTGAATTAGAGTTGGTTAATTATGCCAAATACAGATTACTCTAATTCAAGAAGTGAAATCTCAAGAGTTAGTGTCAAATTACCCCCATTTTGGAGAAAAATTGTCAAAGTGTAGTTTTTCCAGATAGAATCACAATTTGCAACAGCCATTATTGTATCAGAAGAGACAAAATATCATTATGTTTTAGGCTCAATTGATTCTGAAGTAACCGAATTTATAAGCGATTTTATTTCTTGTCCCATGAACAAAGATCCGTACAAAGGCATAAAGAAACGTTTAATATCTGAATTTAAAGACTCTGAAGAGCGATTTCTTGTTAAAATTGAACTCGGAGACAAAAAAACCATCTACACTCCTTCAAGAAATTAAATTTCTTGCTAGATCACAAATTACCAACGAATTTCTTCGCACCATGTTCCTGCAACGTCTATCAACTAATGCACGATCAATTTTAGCCAAAGTCAGGATGATCTCGATTCTGTTATAACCATGGCTAATAAAATCATTGAAATTACATCATCACAATTCATTTGTCAAACAGCACCTGAAAATCAATCTCAATCGTCATTTAAATCAAGAATAAATTCATTAGAGTTGACCATTGCTCAACTAACAAAAGTTGTTAAAGAAATGAGAAACTATACAATTAATAGAAATCGTTCCAAATTGCCAAGACGTCAATACGAAATTTGCTGGTATCGTTACAAATTTAAGGATAATGCTAAGAAATGTATTTAACCTTGATCATACGTTTCCAAAGGGGTTTCGGGAGAACAGGAAAACAGGAAAACAACCAGGTGATCACGTCCAATCAACTTTTCGTCTATTCATTACATCATTACCGACAAAATGACAGGTACCAAATTTCTTGTTGATTCAGGTGCAGATGTTTCAGTTATGCCCCCAATTTACAATGATAGAAGAAACATTTTTTCATGTCAATTATTTGCTGCAAATGAACCTACTATTCTAACATTTGGAAGTCGCTTACTAGATCTTAACCTTGGTCTACGAAGACGCTTTATTTGGTCACTTATTATTATTGCTGAAGTACAAACTCCAATAATTGGTGCAGATTTTTTAAGCAATTTCAATCTTCTGATAGATGTAAAAAAAACAATCGTTTACTAGACTACACAACAAATGTTTCCACCAAAGGAAATCTTGTTACTTGTATTGGTGAAACATCTGTTCATCTCATACAACCTGAGGTAGACAACAAATATAAAAATCTTTTAAATCAATTTCCAAATTTACTATCTGAAAAACCTAACTATCATACTACTTCTAACAATGTAACTCATTCAATAGTTCAAGTCCACCTATTACAGCAAAAGCTAGACGATTATCTCCTAGTAAAATTGTAGTAGCTAAGTTGGAATTTCAACACATGATGGATTTAGGTATTTGTAAACCTTCCGATAGCTCCTGTTCTTGTCCATTACATCTTGTTCCTAACAAAGTCAGATCATGGAGACCATGTGGTGACTATCGAGCGCTGAACGCTATTACTAAAGCTGATTGTTATCCCATTCCTCACCTAATGGATTTTAATGCAGATCTTGATGGTAAAACTATATTTTCCAAAGTTTATTTAATTAAAGCCTTTCATCATATACCAGTTGAACCTTCAGACATTCCATTGTGATAACACCATTTGGGTTATTTGAATTTCTTAAAATGCCCTTTGGTCTTCGTAATGAAGCACAATCATTTCAACGGACTTCTTCGTGATTTTCCATTTCTATTTTGTTATTTAGACGATATTTTAGTCTACTCCTCTAACGAAGAAGAACATCTTCAGCATTTAAATATATTATTCCAACGGCTGAATGATAATTATTAATACCAACACTGTCAAAAGTAATTTCGGCGTTCCTGATATTACTTTTCTTGGATACCAAGTATCAGCAAAAAGAATTTCACCGAATCACTTTCATAAAGGATTATTCATTGCCAAAAACAGTTTGTGATCTCAGACGACTCCTTGGACTCATTAACTTTTACAGGCGGTCGCTTCCCAACACAGCTGAAACACAACAAATCCTGTTCAATCTCACGAAGAGTACAAAGAAGCACGACAAACGAGAAATTCAATGGTCTCAAGAAAGCTTCCAATGCATTTGAAAAAGTAAAACAAGACTTATGTAATGCGACCATGTTAGCACATCCATCTGATAAATTACCTTTAATTTTAATGGTTGATGCATCAAATTCTACTGTGAGAGCATCCTTGCAACAAGTAAGAAACAGTGCATTTGAACCTATTATAGTATTCTTTTCAAAAAACCTATCAAATTCTCAAGTTAATTACAGTACTTACGACCGAGAGCTTCTTGTTGTTTACTCTAAAGTTAAACATTTTCGGCCGAGAATTTACTATCCCGATCACAAACCACTCTCTTTTGTATTGCAAAAGAATCCAAATAAAGCTTCACTTAGACAGTTTCGTTATCTTGATTACATTAGTCAGTTTACTACAAATATCAAATATCTTCCTGTAAAAGAAAATATTCCTGCCGATGTTTGTTCCAGAAATATTCAATCAAGATTCCTTCAAATATTTCATTTAACCTCATTGCTGAACTTCAGGCAAAAGACATAGAATTACAACAATCAAAAATTTCAACTAATTGTAGCCTTAAATTTCAATTAATCTGTCTCCCTGATGGTAAAGAATTGGTATGCGTCTCATCTACTGCTAAACTCAGACCATATATTCCTGTGCAGTACGGAATGGTAATATTTCACAGTCTTCATTCCCTTGCACATCCAGGTATCAAAGGATCTGTTGACCTCAATAAAAATAGTTTTGTGTGGCCATCAATTAAGAAAGACGTTACTTTTTGGGCTAGATCTTGTATTCCCGCCAACGTTCAAAAATTTGGAAACACGTAAGTGCGATTGGAACATATGGAAAAATTGAAAAAGGATTTATGCATATCAACGTTGATATCGTTGAACCTCTAACTCCACCCAACAATTGCAGGTATCTCGTGACAATGATCGACAGATATTCACGCTGGCTGGAAGCTGTTCCAGTTCAAGATATTACGGTTGAAACAATAGCTAAAGTAATTTTATCTACTTCGATTGTTCGTTTTGGTATTCCAAGCTATTTAACTACAGATCGTGATCGACAATTTGATTGCAAGATTTTTAAATTCTTACACATCTTCGGTATACATCACATTAAAACTACAGCGTACCATCCTGCAGCAAATGGTAAAATTGTAAGTTAGCATCGAGTACTTATATCATCTTTGAAATCCAAATTAATTAATGATCATTGGACAGAAAATTTACCACTAATACTTCTTGGTCTCAGATCTTATATAGTTCCGGAATTTAAAACTACAGCAGCTGAAATAGTTTTTGGTGAACCAATCAGACTACCATTAGATTTTTTTGAAGAACCTACTACTACTTGTCTAGTAAAACCAGTTATAATTGAACATCGTTCTTCACAAAAAATCTTCATTCATCCAGAATTTCAAAAATCATCTCATGTATTTATTCGTCATGACGCACATAGCAAACCTCTACAACCAATTTATGATGGACCATTTCTTGTAATAAGCCGAGAATTATTACCAATAGCGGAGAAGAATCAGTTTGTATCGATCGACTGAAACCGGCATTTTTACTGAGTTCTCCTGATTTTGAACCACCACCTATACCTCCGAATGCCACAAATACTGCAAATCAACCACAGGCTGATCCCAAGTCCACGGTAAAACACAGACAAGCAAATGCTTCGGGTGCCTGATCAACGTGTTAAGAGCAAAAAATGTATAGACAATAGACATGGCATTGCATAAGTTAATCGTAGACAGTATCACACGGGAATAAAATAGCAGGTTCTAAAAAACACTAATCAAAGAAAGATGGAATTGTAAAAATGACTGACAAGAATTACATAAAATAATTAGAAACAAAAAGTTCAAAACAAGAAACTGTGGAGCAGTATTGTTAAGGAAGCGATGGGCCTTAAGCGCTTGTAGTACTGTTTTATTATTTATTGTTTATTATTTACTTTATTTAATAATAATAATAATAATACGTTAAAAGACAATAAAATTTGCACTCTCATTCATTATAATTTATGCAAACATTATAAATATACGAACTTAACTGAAAAATGGTATAACCATAACCCTGTAAAAGTAGTAACTAGTGCAGACAATAAAGTTACAATTTTGTATGATTTTGGAATACAAACTGACAGAACTGTGTTAGGCAATAGACCGGACATAATAATTAAAACAGAAAAAATTACCTATCTTTTGGATGTTTCAGTTCCGGCAGACGAAAATATAATATCAAAATTTTCTGAAAAGCTGCTAAAATATAAAGATTTAAGTATTCAAATTAGTAGAATGTGGAAGACAAAAACTTTTATAATTCCAATAATCGTAGGAGGGACAGGATTTGTTGATGCAGAATTTAAAAGAACTATAGAAAAAATCCCTGGTAAACATGACGCAATGGAAATTCACAAAACTGCAATATACGGTACTGCACATATCATAAGAAAAACAATAACTTAACACCCTTACCTGAGCTGCTTGGTAAGCAGCTGGAAGGAGTGTAAACCCCGGAGCAGGAAGTAAACTAACTACTTAGATTACACTTGTATATATATATATATATATATATATATATATATATATATATATATATATATATATATATATACATATATTGTACCTATACCTATAACCTGTATCCGTGAAATAAATAATAATAATAATAATAATAATAATAATAATAATAATAATAATGAAATCTTATATGGTGGAAAAGATGCTGTATGCAGACCCTCATTACCAAAATTAAAATTTTCAAGTTATCAAGTATACATAATAAAAGCATGTAATAATATCTTACAAAATAAATTACAAGAGAGTACTACATTAGAAGAAATAACAGTCCTAATCTACATAGGAGCAATAACAGCACTAAACCAAAACAATCAACTTGTAATAGAACAAAATGGTGTAAATAATTCAAATAAATACCGACCATTTTGGGAAATAAGAATAAAAAAACGCATAGAAGAACTAAGAGCAGAAATTGGAATTCTTACACAAGCAAATAAAGGAAATAAAAGTAAAAGAGTAGTAAATAAAACAAACAGAATTATCAAAAAGTATACAAATGAAAACAATACCACAATTACAGATATTCTGGATTTACTCAAACAATATTTAGCTGCAAAAGCCAGTAAATTACGAAGGTATAAAGAATGCTATAAATGAAGAATGCAGAACAATTTATTCCAAAATAATCAGAAAAAATTCTATAGAAATTTAGACGAACATAAATTGCAAGATGAAACACAAAATGAAATTCCAGAAGAAACAGATACCAAACTTTTTTGGGAGAACACATGGGGAACACCTTTAAAACACAAATTAAATAATACTTGGATAGGACAAGAAACGCAAAAAGTAGATAAAATTCAAGAAATGGATTGGAATCAAGGACACATAAATGATATCCAAAATGCAGCAAAAAAAAAACTAGCCAACTGGATATCACCTGGGCCAGATAAAATTCATAATTTTTGGTTAAAGAAATTTACGATAGTACATTCTCACTTAGCAAGAGCATTCACAAATCTATTGGAACACCCAGATAAAGCATCTGGCTTCTTTACAGAAGGAATTACTTACCTTTTACCGAAAACGACACCATCAAGTTCAGATCCCAGTAAATATAGACCCATAACATGTTTATCTACCATATATAAATTATTTACATCACTAATAGTAAATAAAATATACGACCATCTAGAAGAGCATAATATAATGGCAGAAGAACAAAAGGGATGCCGGAAACGTAACCAAGGATGTAAGGAACAACTAATAATAGACGCTATAATAATGGAAGAGGCAAAGAAGAAACGGAAAAATTTATACGTAGCTTATATAGATTATCAAAAAGCCTTCGATAGTGTTCCTCACTCCTGGCTAATAGAAATACTAAAAATTTACAAGGTACATCCAAAAATAATAAATCTACTGCATACTTTCATGGGTAAATGGAAAACAAGACTTGTAATGTCCAAAACTAATATTACCATTGGACATATTGACATAAAAAGGGGGATCTTTCAGGGAGATTCTCTAAGTGCTCTTTGGTTTTGTCTTGCTCTGAATCCTCTATCCACCTTACTAAATAATGCACAATGCGGATACAAGTTAAGCAATTCTAATGTAAAAATTTCCCATTTAATGTACATGGATGATATTAAACTTATATCTAACTCTAAAAAAAATTTAAAGAAAATGTTACAAATTACTGAAACTTTTAGTCAAGATATTAAAATGCAGTTTGGATTAGAAAAATGTAGACTAAATGGTATTGAAAAAGGAAAGTGGAAACAATCAGAAAACTATGTCTCGACCCAAGATCTTGTTACTATCGAAAGCATGGATAAAGACGACACATACAAATACCTAGGTTTTCACCTAAATACCGCTAAACTAAATATAAAAATTAAGGAAGTTATAACCAGTAAGATGCTTGCACGTGTAAAGAAAATTCTAAACACTAAATTGTCTGGAAAGAATAAAATAAATGCAGTCAACACCTATGCTATACCAGTGGTAGTATTCAGTTACGGAGTTTTGAAATGGAATCATACCGAGCTTGAGAATTTAAACAGACAAATTAGAGTACTTTTTACAAAATATAGAGACCATCACCCAAAAAGTTGTATTGAAAGATTTCATCTTGCTAGAGAATTAGGTGGCAGAGGAGTCACAGATCTTATTAATTCCCATTATCAACAGGTCCAAAATCTTCGAGAATACTTTACACAGAAAAGTGGTAATAATGTCATGTACTACAATTTAACTCAAACTGATAAACACTATACACCACTTAATCTTGCCGAACACAACTTCCATCCACAGGACAAAATTATAACAACCATCCAAAAAATTGAAAAATGGAAAAGCAAAGTTAGACATGGTACATATATTGCAAATATAAATAAACATGATATAGATTTACCTGCAACACAAGCCTGGTTAAAACACTGCAACATTTTTTCTGAAAGTGAAGGTTTCATATTCGCCATACAAGACAGAGTAATTACCACAAGAAATTATCGAAAATTTATATTAAAAGATAACATACTACCTACAGATGAATGTAGAATGTGTCACAGTACGGAGGAAACGATAGTAAGTGGTTGTAAAACATTAGCATCAGAAGAATATACGACTCGGCACAAAAATGTAGCGAAAGTTATCCACCAACACCTAGCTATTGTACTGGAGCCTACAAGAGTACCAGTCCCTTATTATAGATATCAGCCGGAAAACGTTATAGTTACAAATGAAGGTAAGCTTTACTGGAATAGAACAATAATAACAGACAGATATACAAACCATAACAGACCAGATATTGTATATGAAAATACACTAGAAAGTAAAGTGTACCTCATTGATATCGCAGTTCCATACGTAACAAATATAGAAACCACTAAAAATAGAAAAATAACGAAATATCAAGATCTAGCACGAGAAATTAAAAACATGTGGCACATAAACTACGTCGAAATAATTCCAGTAATCATCGGATCCACAGGTGAAATCCGAAAACATCTTCATGAAGCATTATTAAAGCTAAAACTACCACCTAATCTTTATATAAATCTACAGAAGATTGCAATAATTGAAACATGCGGAATAGTAAGAAGAGTACTTAATTACGATTAACAATTCAAATACAAAGTGATAATACGATCAACAAAAGTACGCTGGGATACTTCAACTTCCAGGAAGACCAGTACCACAATTTTTTATGTATTATACTATATTATTACTATGTATTTAAAAATCATAATCATATTTTGTATATACTTACCTCTTGACAGGTCGTTGTACAAAACTTTTGTAACTTTTAAGAATGAATAAAGGATAATAATAATAATAATAATAATAATAATAATAATAATAATAATAATAATAATTTTTTTTTTTTTAACTAGATGAGGGCATCAACTGCTGAGGTTATTAGCCCATATACTAATCAAAAAGTATAATATAAATAAATATATGGGACATATACTATTATATAAGTATTACAAATAGAAGTATAACAATAATATAGAAAAAGGTAACATGTAAATAAATACATAAAATAAATATACATATGTATACGAGATGAACAAAACCCACATGCATAAAATACAATAAATATAGGAAAAATAAGTATTTAATAATAATAATAATAATAATAATAATAATAATAATAATAATAATAATAATAATAATAATAATAATAATAATAATAATAATAATAATAATAATAATAATAATAATAATAATAATAATAATAATAATAATAATAATAATAATAATAATAATAATAATAATAATAATAATAATAATAATAATAATAATAATAATAATAATAATAATAATAATAATAATAATAATAATAATAATAATAATAATAATAATAATAATAATAATAATAATAATAATAATAATAATAATAATAATAATAATAATAATAATAATAATAATAATAATAATAATAATAATAATAATAATAATAATAATAATAATAATAATAATAATAATAATAATAATAATAATAATAATAATAATAATAATAATAATAATAATAATAATAATAATAATAATAATAATAATAATAATAATAATAATAATAATAATAATAATAATAATAATAATAATAATAATAATAATAATAATAATAATAATAATTAAAGAAATAAAGCAGAGTCAAGAACATAGAAGAATGGACTGGGAAGAAGTGGCATGTGAAGAAATTACAGAAAAAACTAAACGGACACAAAATTGGAAATCTACTGGAATTGATATGATCCCGAACTATTGGCTAAAAGAATTAAATATATCTCATAAATATTTAGCAAAACAATTTAACGAATATATAGATGATCCTTCACTTATTCCAGAATGGCTTTCAACAGGAAAAACATATTTATTGTATAAAGACGGAGATATTAAAAACCCCAAAAACTATAGACCTATAACCTGTCTGAATGTAATGTATAAAAACTTTACCGGTATATTGGCTAACAGAATAAGCAAATATGTTATACAGCAAAAAATAATACCGGCGGAACAAAAGGGATGCGCCAAAGGTTCGCAAGGCTGCAAAGACCACTTACTCTATGCCAAAGCAGTGCTTGAAGATTGCAAGAAATATAAGAAAAACCTAAACATTGCCTGGATAGATTATATGAAAGCGTATGATAGTGTCCCTCACAGCTGGTTATTAGAATCTCTCAAAATTTATGGTATACCTAAAAACATTACAAATTTATTAGAACAAATGATGAGTACATGGAAAACTAAAATGTATTTAAAAACATCAAATGATATTAAAGAAACAAGAACTATCAATATCAGAAGAGGCATATATCAGGGAGACTCATTGTCACCTATTTGGTTTTGTTTAGCGTTGACACCACTATCCACAATAATTAATAAGACTGCAATAGGATATAAAATAAAAGAAGCGCAACATGTAGTAACACATCAAATGTATATGGACGACCTAAAGTTGATATGTAAAAGCAATACAGAACTGAAAGAAACCATAGACAAAGTTAAATTGTTCTCCGATGACATTCGAATGAAATTTGGTATACAGAAATGTGCTACAGCTAATTTTCAGAAAGGTAAATTAATACGGACAGAGAATATACAAATAAATTCAGATGAAAGTATAAAATCTTTAGAGCATGGAGAAACATATAAATACTTAGGGTTGAATGAAGGCGATGGAATAGATCACAAGACAATTAAAGAAAGAATTAAAAAGGAATATTTAGCAAGAGTTAAAAAAATATTAAATACTCATCTAAATTGTAAAAACAAATTTCAAGCCATAGGAGCATTAGCTATCCCAGTAATCCGCTACAGTTTTGGTATAGTACATTGGACCCTAGAAGAAATAAAGAAGGTTGATAGAAAAACACGAAAATTACTTACCATCAATGGACAATTACACCCACGTCAGGATGTTGAAAGACTATATGTAAAAAGAAAAATGGGAGGAAGAGGACTTCAACAGATAGAAGCAGCTTACTATGCAACAATGTTTCAGTTAAGTTTTTACATTAGAACAAACAGTAACCGTGATCCAATAATAAGCAACATTAAAAGATACGAAATGGGCCTTCCACAGAATAGATCTCTTTTAAAATATCGAAGAAAATAGAAGAAAAAATATATAGTGGGGTAACAAGTTCTGAAAGTAACGTAGAAAATGTAGAAGATGAAATTCAAATAACACAACAAACTCAGCCGCAAGAAAGGAGGACACCTACACACATAAAAACACAATGTCAAACAAAATTATACAATATTTGGAAGAATAAATCTATGCACGGACAAAAATTTAGACAAATGGAAAATTTAAATATAGACAAAGAACAATCGTACAAATGGTTAACAAGTGGTACTATTAAAGGTGAAACTGAGAGTCTTATAACAGCAGCTCAAGAACAGGCATTAACTACAAGGTATATTGCAAATAAATTACATCGTAATAGACAAGATAAATATTGTAGAGTATGCAAAAAGGATGATGAAACTATACATCACATAATATCTTCATGTTCGGAACTTGCTAAAAATGAATACGTTAAAAGACATAATAAAATTTGCACTCTCATTCATTATAATTTATGCAAACATTATAAATGTACAAACTTAACTGAAAAATGGTATAACCATAACCCTGTAAATGTAATAACTAGTGCAGACAATAAAGTTACAATTTTGTATGATTTTGGAATACAAACTGACAGAACTGTGTTAGCCAATAGACCAGACATAATAATAAAAACAGAAAAAATTACCTATCTTTTGGATGTTTCAGTTCCAGCAGACGAAAATATAATATCAAAATTTTCTGAGAAGCTGCTAAAGTATAAAGATTTAAGTATTGAAATTAGTAGAATGTGGAAGACAAAAACATTTATAATTCCAATAATCGTAGGAGGGACAGGATTTGTGGATGCAGAATTTAAAAAAACTATAGAAAAAATCCCTGGTAAACATGACGCACTGGAAATTCAAAAAACTGCAATATACGGTACTGCACATATAATAAGAAAAACAATTACTTAACACCCTTACCTGAGCTGCTTGGTAAGCAGCTGGAAGGAGTGTAAATCCCGGAAAAGGAAGTGGGCGCATACTACTGAGATTACACCCGAAAAATACAAATGTTTGTGTATATATTGTACCTATAACCTGTATCTGTGAAATAAAGGATAATAATAATAGTAATAATAATAATAATAATAACAATAATGACATACCTGTTTACTTCCAGCGTCTTTCTTTGACTTGACTACTTTTAAATTTTCGAACAGTGTAATCTGAATCGCTTTTCCGATATGATGATTTAAATGTTCTTTTATCCCAATTCATCAAATATAGTCGAACACCTAAGCCCTACTTCATAAAGCTACAAGTTACGGGACAGATACTATTAAAAAAAAAAGTTTTCCCATGTTAAACGCCTGTCTCGTGTTCACCCTGTAATAGCCTTTTATTGTACATCTTCGGTAAAGTTAAAAAAGTATATAATTATAAGTAAATTAATTTATTTTATCCAATAATCTACATAATACAGATAAATTTAAATATTTCATAAAAAATCAAGAAAAAAAACTATTTACAAGAAATATTTTTAAGAAACAAAATCCAAAGAATAAAATGCAATGTAACAAGACAAGTCTTAATATTAGTTATGAACTTATTTACCACCCATCCCAGATAAAGAACTTATTATAGTATTGCCTTTATTTCCATCTCTTATATCATCGTTTCCCAACCTCGGAATTGTTGTCCCTAAGGAAAATCCTCTCTTCTTTCGCATAGCTAGATAAACTGATATGACCATTCCTATAGCCGATAAAATTAGAATTGTCCATTTGATCACATTATTTATTCTAAACAAAAGAAATACTTGTTTATCCAAATTGTTTAAGTATGTAGAATTGAGAACAACAGCCTGGAACAGAATACAATTTTTATCAGTGTTTTATATACTCTTTTGCTAGTATTTTAACTTTACATTGAAAATAAAAATACTTTTACGTCAGTTAAAAATATGCACTTTTTCATTAAAATATGTTCATGAAGTATGCAGTTTCTTTAAATAATAAAAGCGTGGAAAAAGTGCACTTTTTTAACGCAAACGGTTGAAAAATGATACGCTACGTAGACGTAAAAAAAATATATGCAACTAGAGTATAAACTGTCTTATTTTACTCATAGAATTTCTCAAACTTTCCTATTCATGCAATAAGACATCTCGATTAGACGAGGCTAATTTACGTGTTGCTAGTAAACTTGCAGATAGTAAGCAATTACACGCAGCGAGTTTGCTAGTGCAGATACTGAATTTAACAATTTTTGTATTGTTGTTCGCCAATGGGGTCTTCTACTATTGCAAATAAATAGAAAACTTCAATAATTTTAAGGTAGCATACGTTAAGAAGAAAATGATGAAATATTATTTTGTTGTGATAAAAATGTTTAATTATTGCAAACGTTACGTCATAGCACCTGGGTACTCTCCCAGCCTAAACGGTTATCGTAAAATTTCGGATGAGTTCAGTCGAACTAGATCTACTACACGTTTTTTTTTTTTTGTTTGAATTTAAATTTAAAAAATTAAGAACTATAATAACATAGTCATCCTAATGACATTGTCAAAATGTTTCATGAAATATAATAAACTATGAACGGTAAAAAATATTATTACGATAAAATATTTATTTCTTGTTTAATATTAGTAAGAAAAAAAACTGTTTACTTACTTCTTCTAACCAAAGTATTGGTAGCATTACTTCTGGTGCATTTTGCATAAACGTAATATTTTCCAATTTTTTCACGTGGAAACTAAATTGAAGTCTGTTAACTGCACCCAAAACAACTCCTGTAAACTATAAGAAAAAACATCAGTTTACATATAAAATTTAATTTAAAATAATCTCGTTGTAGAGATATATGATGACAATTTCCAATTCTGAAAGTTTTTTTTAACTCTTTGCAATTTATATTTAATACAAAATATTTTCTTGCAAAAGACCTATGTTTTTTCAAAACCAGTTTCTGTCCCGGTTTGAAATTTTATAATTAATATAAGCCTAATATATGGAAAATCTCGAGCACTTCTGATAAGCGCTATACTTTGTTCCAGATAAAAAAGGTAATGTAGGATGGTACAGGGCTTCTAAAACCACACATATACACAGATCATGTCCTATACTTCACTATTGTTTGTTATGTTCTCGGTTGGACAGAAAGAGAACTAGAGATAGAGATATATAAAGTCTACTCTAAAGTTTGTCGAGAGATGTTTCTATGGCCACAAGACCATTCTAAAGTTAATTGAAAGATGTAGAGATGACCCTGTGGCCATTATAATCTATTTGTGATATTTTGCTCCATTGTTTGAATGTTGTGGAGTCGGTCTGTTTAGTTTGCTTTGTGTTATCAGGTATTATTATTCTTTATGAATCTACCTTTTTCAAGTAAGTATTGAAATAAGATATGTCTAATTTCAAAAACTTGTCACGTTCTTATTGATTTTGTATTTTTAGGGCATGACATTTATTATTTGTATTGTGAGCACACAGTTATTCGTTGTTTGTTGAATATTTTCATTAAAAATACTTAATTAGTTTTTTTTTCATATTTAGAATGGTACGAACGTGTTCTGCTTATCGCTGTAATTCTAAGTTTATAAAAGGACAAGTATCTTTTATCTGTAGGCGTATACATTTAAAATTAAGTGAATTTTACATAATATAACTTGGTTTTCTTCAGGTTTCCTTCAGATCCAGAAAAAAGGAATCTTTGGATTACAACTTTGAAAGAAGCCCGGAAAACGGCTTGGAATTTTATTCCAGGAAAATTTAGTTATGTGTGTTCAAAGAATTTTACAGAACATTGTTTTATCACTTGCGGTATTACTGGTACACGTAAAACTAGAGCTTTAAAACATAATGTAATTCCAAAAATTCATAATAAATGTAAATCATATAAGATTATTAATTATGAAAATTATTGTGAACAAATAACCGAAGGTAAGTAGCAAAGCGATGAATCTGTAAGCGATTCATCTACCATTACAGCTGAATCAAACAATCTGATTCTAAGAGTTTCGATAGTATTTTTACTCTGTCTCCAAGAAAGAGCCCTGTTAAAGCAAGGTAAAAACATAAATAAATTTGAAATGTTAACAATACTAATTGCATTTAGAAAATACAGACCGTAAAATCCTCATTACGTTGGTAACTGTACAAGTTCGAATATATCTTCACCAAAGAAGAAACTGAAGAAATGCTAAGCAACAAATTCATGTACAAAAGAAGCAAATATACGCCTAAGAGTAAAAGTTAAGAATTTAAATTCATTCATTATTAATTCATTTAAAAGAAAAGAATTCAGTATCATCTGCGAAGGCAGAAAAAAATATTATGGTGAGTTAAAAACTAATTTATTTATAACATACTTTTATTGTAGACATCTGCCATTGAATTGTTTAAAAGAATGTTGCAAGGATCTACTCGGCAGGATATACGCAATTTTACCATCATTTTAAATTCTTATTCTCGAAAAGGCTACGCCTATGTCAGAAAACAATTTAATAACTCCTTGCCACACCCGCAAACCGTTAGTAGATGGTTCAGATCAGTAGATGGTTCACCAGGTTTCACCACCGAAGCAATAAATGCTTTGAAAATAAAAGTAGCATTAACACTGACATTTGTCAATTAAAATTTCCTTAATATAGTAGCTGTTTCCATGGTTATAGCATAGCTGGCTGATTTATGAAATTTAATTTCATTATAATATTTTAACTCTATATCCATCAAATATGAAGTATAAATTGAAATCAAATTGTATAGATAATAGAATATTCATTAATAATTGTGATACCTAATAGCGTTTTTTCATGAAAAACTGTTAAAATCTTCAAATAAGGGTACTTCCGGCTGATCAATTATAACCAAAATCTAATCAGTTCTTCATATAAATGTAAAGAAAAGGAATGCGAAAGAATTGTAATTTTTAGAATTGTAGTATTGGATTTATCGTCTATGAAAAAAATCGTTACACACACATCATCGTAAAAATGGTAAATTCGTATTCTAGGGACCCTGAAACGTGCTTACTCATTAAAAACTCGTCATTATTTCTTCTTTTTACCTCTCGCTAAGAGAGGTATTGGATTCATGCTAAAAATCGCATATCCAGATTTTATTGAATAAGCACGTTTTAAGGTCCCTACAATCCGATTTTAACATTTTTACGATGTTGTCTGTGTGTGTGTGTGGATGTGTGTGTGTGTGTGTATGTGTGTGTGTGTGTGTGTATGTGGGATGTTGGAAGGACGATTACTCAATAACTATAAGACTTTAAATTTGTTTAACTACGTATTTCCCAATCGGACATTCAAGGGAAGATCTGAAAAGGTTTTGGTAACAATTGGACAACCGGAAGTAGAAGATTCTTGAAAAAAAATCTTCTAAATATTATTTTTTGAATTTTTTTCTTGGTAATATTAAAGAAAATTAAATTCTCTTATCTGATACATTTAAATATTTTATTATATATTTTATAGATTTAGAGATAAAAGAAATATAATATATAAAATAATCTGTTGTACCTAATAGATTTTACAGCCGGAAGAATGCCATGGAAAATAGTTGAAAATTTAAATTGTTTGTAACTAACAAATAAATGTCAGTGTCAGAAATCCGGAGACATTACTCAAGACTTTTTCTGGGAAGTATATAGATTATATTATTTCTTAATGTATTAATAGTTAAATATTTAATATTATAGGTATATTACACATACCCTTCAGA
Organism: Harpalus rufipes; assembly: GCA_951394225.1. Lineage (NCBI taxonomy): Eukaryota > Metazoa > Arthropoda > Insecta > Coleoptera > Carabidae > Harpalus > Harpalus rufipes. The sequence continues at coordinate 32,289,496 of OX596276.1, read as the reverse complement.
AATATTGTTACTCCCGACAATGAATTGGGAACATCTCGAAAAATTAGAAGAGTAGGACAAAATTTCTTCATTGAATGATTTTAAAGTGGAAATATGGAATAGATATAAGTAGATTTTTTGGAGTAGAGAGTAGGTATATAAGAAATGTTAAATACAATTAGTGTTTCATCAAGACCAGAAATCTTGTCTTGATGATCATTTCTTGTCTTGTCTTGATTTTCAAGACAAGAAAATATAAATTTCTTGTCTTGCTCATTTCTTGGCGACTAACTTCTTGTCTTGTTTCAAGATTTCTTGATATTTCTTGATTCTTGACGTTTTAGGGGAATCCCCTTTCTCTATCGCTTTATCCAATCCGAACGCTCAAGTGTAGCGTTGGCTCTTTTTAAATGTTACTATGATTTCGTCGCGTCGCGAAGGGCCGGACCCCGGGGTGTTCGGGGGACAACCTAATTAATTAACAGTCTAATCGCCAGTTTGTCAATATATTGTTATACTGTTTTTACCTTCCGTCACCTTTGGGTAAGGAAGGTATTGTCTTTGGTCAAAAAATTCAATGATGAGTTTTTACTGAATAAGCACGTTTTAGGGTCCATATAATACGATTTTACCATTTTTACGATGATGTCTGTATGTATGTGTGTCTGTGTGTCTGTGTGTGTGTAACAAAATTTCCGGATTCCATAACTTCAATACCACGATTCCAAAAATTATAATTTTTCGTATTCCTCAAGTTTACATCCAGAAGAACATCTGATTAGATTTTGGTTATAATTGGTCAACCGGAAGTAGTCTCATTTGAAGATTTAACAGTTAAATTTGATTTATTGACATTTAACGTTATTATAACTTAAAGAATATATTATTCTCTATACGATTTGATTACAATTTATACTTCATATTCAATACATACAGAGTTAAAGAATTTTAAAGAAATTAAATTTTATAACTCAGCCAGCTATGCCAAACTTGGGAACTAGTATCAAATTCATATAATTCAAATTGACAGATGTCAGTATAAATAAAAAGTAAATTAATGTGGCAGATATGAGGATGTTGAAGTAGATATTGGGGAATAGACGGAAAAATATGGTAAGAAAATAACTCTAGTATTACAAGTTTTTAGAAAGATACAAGAAAGACGATTACATTGGTTTGAACATGTCATGAGGAGAAAGGAAGAATTATATTGGAACAAGAATGAATAGTTTAATAATAGGACGTTAAAGGAACAGAGGAAGACCAAAGATAAGATGGAAGGACTGTATTGCGGAAGATTTGAGAGAAAAGGAACTGAATGAGAACGACATGCAAAAATAGCGACCCCTAACAAATGGGATAAGCTAAAGATGAAGAAGATGCCAGTGTCAAGTGCAATTTGAAAAGTTTGTTTATGAAATAATTTTACGGGAAATTTAGAATCTTTTGTAAGAAAAATTATGGAATTTATACATTATACACGAGAATGACGGAAGGTATTGTGCTGGCCACAACAGATTTTTTATTTTTAATAAAGGCAACAGGCATTGAATAACTTTTTTATTTTATATGATGCATTACGAGTACACAAACCAAATTAACATGTACCTATATAGTATTTAGTATTATTAAACAAAAATAGTTTCTAATATTTTTGAACTTTAACTTTACGTTGATGTACATGTACAAAAAAATCATAATAGTATAAACAAAATATTTCTATATATGTGTTATTAAAAACTGTACCAGGGTGTTAATGATCCTATATATCGAAACAGCCCAAATTATACAATAAAAAAAAGTGTTATTATTTAGAAATTCGATCCCATTCACGAGATATTGGGATATTTCCGAAGATATTTCACTACTTAATTGTAAATATTAGTTCTATTATTTATTTTCTAACATATAAACTGTACGCGCATACGAATAAAATAAGGTCCGCATTTTTATTTACATATTCCAATAGAGTGATAAAGAGGTGGCTGTTTTTCAAAAAATAAAAAAAGGTGAATTACGGAGGAAATGGTTGATCATATGAATAAAATGTTTTTATTATTTTATATATAAAATTGTTTGCTTAATTCAATAGTAAAATAAAAAATATAGCATTATATTATTTCATATAAAGTAAGTTACGGATTAATTCCAGTTAGACACTATTTTGAAAGTATATATTTTAGTTGAAACGGACATATTGGAAAACTCTTAGATATCAAATTTTGTAAAATAATAATGAATAGTTTTAAAAATAAAGATAGTGTAAACTCCCCATGGGATAGCCTCCGTGAGGTTCTATCATATACAGAATGTTAATCAATATTTACATGCTATCATTTCATAGGGTATGTAAAATAGACTGACTTTTACTAATAAACCCATATCCGGAAACGAACCGTTTTCGAATTACAAGCTCTTAAAAGAGTAATTATTATCTACCTAATTTTAACTGGTTTTGACTTATGCCGTCAGTAATTAGTTTACATATCATTGGTTTTTTTTAAATAATTTTATTCATTTTTTAATACATAATAATAATTGCTCAAATAATAACGATCAATTTCAATGCAAGCATGGCAATGTACCTAACATATTTTGATACATTCGTTAAAACGTAATTATTAGTTTTGTTTACAAAACTAATAATTTTGTTTACAAAACTACTAATTTCGTTTACAAAACTAATAATTGAAGTGGCAGGTCACAGCCAACTAAAATAATTGTATATTAAAAAACAAGTGTCATAAGATAATCTGTTAACCCACAAGTCTATATTATGAAGACGAGGTATACTTACCCGAAAAATTAGACTTATACCTTCAATTGTCGCTTCGATTTCGGTAAAATTATTTATTTTGAAAATCATAGTCAGAGATTTTATATTTTAATTATAAATGCGGATTTACAAAATTAATTGTCAAGAAATCAAGATTTCTTGTCAAGAAATCTTGATTCTTGATGATACATTCTTGTCTTGTCTTGGGACATAAAATATATTTCTTGTCTTGGTCTTGTCTTGATTTCAAGACAAGATCAAGACAAGATCAAGAGTGTTTCTTGATTTTTGTGAAACACTAAATACAATAGGGCGCGAACAGTCATGTCACTTTGTTGGCCTTGACAAGCAGATATGGGGGCCTATGTCAGAATGATAGCTAGTAATTATGTATATAGATGTCAAATATCATAATTTATCATTCTAAATTTAGTGATTTTCCATTTCCATGTGGTTTATTTTCCTCGACGAGTAAATTTCACAGTCCTGGTGACAAATTAACTACGTGAATTTAGAAAATATTGAATTTTTAATAAAAAATTCTGACATTTGACGTCTATGTACATAATTATTAATTATCATACTAAAATGAGTCCCCATATCTGCTTGTCAAGGCCAACAATGTAACAGACTGTTCGCGCCCTATACTTATGTAACCAAGAAAAGGAAGTGGCGAGAGGTATTGTGCTGGCCACAACAGATTTTTTTTTTTGATGAAAGAAAATACCTTCCTTACCTAAAGGTGGCGGAAAAATTTATCTACGGGTATTTTGGACTGTATTTATAATCATATTCTGGATCAGGATCCATTAAATAATCATGGTATTCAGTTACTTAAATTAATTTTAGACATTTACTTTAAAATCCAAATTCACTACGAAACAAAAATAAATTTAGAAAAAAGGACAAATAGGATAAGAAGCATGTACACCAAAATCATATTGTTTAAAAATCAATAGAATAAAATAAATAATTATATACAATTCTTTTTATGCTTTCCTAATACTAATATCAATTTGATTCATGCATTTTATAATTGGTTTTCATTAATAACAATTCAAATGTTTCAAATATAGTCCGATTCATGTTTATAGAATAAGCAGTGACATTTAGCAAGTGACTTAATATATCTCTATCCCTAGTTGTCTCTTTCTGTCCAGCCGCAAATAAATGCTAGGTATGAAGTTTTATCTAGTATAATTGTGATTGTTAGTATACGGTAACATAAATATTCAATTTTTCATAATAATATATTTAAATAGTACCATAATGAAAACTATTAGATAAGCAAATATTGATACGTATGGAAGAAAAATTTCAAAGTAAAGGTAAAACAATTTGTTTACCTTCAATTATATATTTATTTATACGCCCATGTAGAAATAATACAGTGTGCCCATTTTATCTGTTCCCGCCAGAAAGTTTAAGAATAGGCAAAACAGAGTACATTTCACAAACCACTTCGTGTAAATTGTGTGTATATAAATCGAAATCACAGTGGGTAAGTGCAAAAAAATATTTTTTTGAACCAAGTCACTTATGGAAAGTATAGTGGATACCTATTCATGAATTTTCAGGCGGGGACAGATAAAATGGGCACATGTTTAGTGTATATTAGTTTCGTGATACCTTAGAATTTGAGTTAATTAAATTAAATTTGTAATAGCCTCTATAAATGAACAACTTTACTTTAACGATTTAGTGATATTTAAGTAAATGAAAATGTAGTTTTTGAAAAGAATATAATTCCTAAAACTGCTTATCTTTTCTTTAAATGTTTCTACATTTTCGTTAATTGAACTGCATGCAATATTGATATTTATTCAGTAATAAATAAATAAAATAAATATATCATAACGGCATATTACCCATTGCTGGGTGTGCCAATCTGCTTTGTATACAGATTTCGGTAATGATGATGACATATTAGTACCGTGTGGGTGTTTACCAGGCGTCATCGCACGAGCACTCATTTCTGGCGTAGAGAGTGCACCACAGGGATCAATTTTGTGCCATTTAAAATTCGAAATACTTAGCGTCTTTCGGGATCGAACCCGGTTCCCCAGATTCGCGATCAGACACTCTGGCACGCGGCCACGAGTAATAATTTAGTAATGATAAATATAATTTATTAAAATTTACGTTTTTCCCAGGGTACATCAGTCTTCTGGTTACAGAATTCTTACATAAGTATTATTTTCAAATTATTTAGTGGTCAAACGATAGATTGTATTTTATAACTCAATTTGAAAATATCAACATGTACCTATTACTATGATGAGGCCCATATTGAACTAGTATTTGATACTTGCTTATTGTCGTTAATATAAATATATTGATCTGCTTATTAGCCGGTTTTACAAATAACAGATAAATTTACATCCAAAGTAAATAAAATTTATTCCTTCAAATGACCATCTAACTTTTGATAGTATAGTTATTATACATGTCATAAAATGAATAAAATTGTTCCAAATTGTTAATTTAAATAAATTTACTATAGAACTAAATTTAATTTGTCGTTTATAAAACTAAAGTTATATTCGATAAATCCCTTGGACCAAAATTTGTTCAATTATCGTACGACGTTCTTTGGTTTGGCGGAGATTGTACAGAATAAATTTTAGATGTCTATGTATTTTATAACATTTATAACTTTTAAAACAGCATCTAAATCTGCCACTTTACACTTGCTTGTAAATGCACAATACGAATGTTGCTTTGCAAATGAAAAATTTCAGGTATGGTTCCCACTGGGGATTTATGCTAGTATTCGTCTATATCATTTTGTTCACTTAATAATTATCAAAACTCATTAGCTGCACAAAACCAGTTAACCAACTATAAAATAATAAAAAAGGCTTATACCTTTATAGACACGTGTAGGATTCCTTATGAATGTATAATTATGTGCTTATTTTTTTAAATGAAATAATAAATAGGGAGAAAGGTACGTTATAACATGTTTTAAAATTTTAAACCCAACATATTTTTATTTCTGCCAAAATATATTTAAAGAAAAATAAATAAAATGAATACTTACTGGTTCAAAATAAAATCTACTCTGATGCATTTTCTCATCTGGGCGTAATCCACGAACACTCTCGGGGTACGATTTATCAGCATCATAGAAATGTGGAAATGACGCAACAATCGGCGCTCCACTACACCGAGATAATTCTACTGCGCCTTTCTTCATGCAGTAACGTTTTGTTGGACAATAACATTTTTCTTTCTCGTTATTCGTTTGATCACCAAATGAAGTTGTGTAGAGTGCTGCATCGAATCCATAGTATTCTTCATATCTTACGAATGTTATAGGTAGTTCTCTATAACAATACTTCGTTATTGTATTTGTATAACGTGTCGTATATTTTTTTCAAGATGTTTAAACATGCATAAAAATATCAAACTTCTTAATTATAAAATACTGAAGACAATGGCCAATATTGAATAATAGATATAGTAAAATTTAAAAGTTATTTAATTGTACAAGATCTTGTAAATTATATTTACATGGAATGTCCAGGATAAATGTCCATTGTTGTAATTTTGCGATTTATAAAAGATATTAAGTCGTTTAATTAGATTTAAGGAGAACATTTTACTGGTGTCTTATTATCCAGTAAAAATGAAATCGTACGGGTCACAAGACATAAAAATATAAATTTTAATTTTGAAATCTTAACTTTATTTAAAAATATGTCTGTAAATAATTATATCTTGTATATTAGTATTATGGAATAATTTCAAATTAAATTGTGCCAATAATTTTGCTACAATTACTTTGTGCTGCTACTACTATAAACATTTTATCATCATCTGCGGCATTTGTAGAGTTAATTTGCGAAAATACTCTCTTCGTGACTGATTAGTAAATGTAGTTAGAGTTTTCTTTCTCCGCGCGACAGCCACTGATTACTATGTAACCACGGCGTCAGCTTAAATACTCCTACTGCTATAGTTGTATAAGAAGCGATATTGGAAACTGACTTATGCAGGTTTTGCAAACTTTTATTGGAGGTGGGTAGCTTAGTGGTCATACACCATAAATTATTCAAACATGTTGGCATGACTTGAAGGGTAAGAAATGGGCCATATTGAAAAAAAATCACACTGAATTTACTTTGTATAAATTTTTTTTTTCTAATGAATATATTATTTTAATCACTATCGGGATTTAAAAGTATATAATTTATGGGAAAAATCTTGAACGCAAATTTTAGTATGGACCATCGTTTCGTATGATAGAAGAAAGTACCTACCTCTTCAGGTAGTCCCATAAAATTTTATAATTTTTTTCTATAATGAGGTTCAAATATCGCGTCATACAACTATAGCATCATCTGTATTTAACATGGATAACTGGTCAGGTTGTCACAAGCACTATAATTATTAACTTGAAATTTATAACTCTTGCCAAACTTTAATTATAGTAAGAAACATTGACTCCGTCGGGTCCACCAATAAAACTATAAATATCGTAATTATGACAAAACAGCATATCTCTCACTGCTTGCATTATAACATCGGATGCCAACGGGCCATTATTTGCGCCGTTCTACTGGAGTTGCTTTGAGTGCAGTAAAATATTCTTACAGTTCTTTTCACATAAATGCTACTTTTGTTTGAAATAACTTTTAGTACTACAGTTTCCATTCTTATAAGAAATTATTTCAAACAAAAATAGCATTATGTTAAAGGAACAGTAAGATTATTTTACTATATTTTTACTATACGTAGCATGTCTTCGTTTCCAAAGAGCGGTACAAATAATGGCACGTTAGCATCCAATCCTATTGTAGCGCGATGAGCCAGCGCCTTTTATTTCAATTGATAATATTTCTCTGATTTTTACACTTCATCCAAATATATAAACGTTACATTATAAATGCAAGCAGTGAGCGATATCCCGCTTTTTTATAATAACGATATTTACAGTTTCATTGTTGGACCTGACAGACATTTTTTCTAACTATACCATTGTTACATCATGCATGATTTTATACGTTTCAATTTCAAAATTAGATACATACTTAATTTAGTATCAAATAATTCTTATAAAATATATAAAAAATGTTGAAAAGAGGAAAATGAGATATAGCATTACATAAATTTATCTTACTCCTTTATCTACATCATTGAATAATTATATTAAATGATAAAAACAATGTTATATTTAACAAGTAACTAACTATACCTGCATAACAGTGGTACATATCCGTAAAGAGTTTCCTTATCTTCAATTAAAGTGTGATACACAGAAGATTCTGTTCCTTTAATCTGATTACATTCTTTCGTTGGCCATACTCTCATTATTGTTTTATTCTTGAATTCAACTACTTTATTTAGATCTAATGGATTTTGGGATCCTCGTTTTACTTTCATTCTTTCTTCTACACTTTCATTTTTCTGAAATATAATAAATTCATAGAATAAAAAAAAAACGATTTTAAAATATTTGAACTGCGTTCATCGTTTATCCATTAAAAAACAGAATAAATATTTTAAAATTATTGACATATAACAAAAAAAAATCTCCTAAGGTACACTTTCTACATAAGCTACAAATGTTCTTGAGTGATGTTCGACAAACAATCTATAGTGTAAAATTAGTTGTCATAAACGAAATCTGCGGAAATGATTGAGTAAAAAGCCGTAATAGTATAATTATTTACTTATTCATTTTATGAAAGTTATTTGGTTCTTGTCAAATTCAAAAACCACCTTACTTTTAGTACTAACATTATTTATATAGAATAAGCGGCAGTGCTGCTGGACTACATGAAAGTATAAACACGTTTACCTCCCACTACTCTTAATAAGAGTGATATGGGAGTTTTGCTTAAAATCGCATATCGATATTTTAATAAATAATTATGTGTTAAGTAAGGTTTTAACATTTTAGTGATTGTGGGTAATGGAGCGCGCGCCTTTACATTTATGTATATATATATATATATATATATATATATATATATATATATATATATATATATATATACCGGATGGCGCTCGAAGTCCATTACATAGGCATTTAACATGGGCAATAAAAATAATTTGAATATTTGCCTCCCATTAAAACTTATTTTAGTAAAACTTTGCACACATGTTTGGGAACACTTATTGCATTATATCAATAACAAATCGTTTAAAATTAATAAATAATAATTAAGAGAAATAAGAAAATGTTTTAGCAATTTTAAAATAATATTTATTATCACTCATAATAGGATGATTAAGTCATAAGCGACCGTAACACAATGGTAACGTCCTTGCTTCTTGTTTCAAAGGTACTGGGTTCAAACCTAGAACACCTCCTTAATTTTTTTAAAATTAATTATAAAATCGGACATTAAAAAAAATGTATAATCAAATAAAATTGGTAACATTAAAACTGCATCTAAAATTAGAATAAATAAAAATATAAAAAAATTAAAGAGGTGTGCTAGGTTTGAACTCAGTACCTTTGGAACAAAAAGCAAGGTCTATGGTCGCTAATAGGTTAATGATTCTTTTATAAGTGATAATAAGTATTACTTTTAAATTGCTAGAACATTTTTTTATCTTAATTATTCTTTATTTATTTTAAACAATTTGTTATTAATATGATGCAGTAAGTGTTCCCAAACATGTGTATAAAGTTTTATTACAATAAGTTATTATGGGAGGTAAATATTCAAATTATTCTTATTTCCCATGTTAAATGCCTATGTAACGGCTTTCGAGCGCCAGCCTGTATATATATGTATATATGCGAGCATGCGTGCGTGCGTGCGTGTGTGGCTCCTATAGATTCTAAATCGAATACTATACCTATATAAAAAGAAAATTGTAAAATTCGGAACACAATGAAGTTAAATATATCAAATTCTGAGGATGCAAAATGAGAGATATAGCATATTATTTTAGTTTGTTAATAAGATATGTGGTTCACACGTTACTTCTCGTAATTTCAATTTTTATTTTTATAAACACATATTTAACTTTAGGTACTCCTAAATATACAATTTAATTTTTTACCCAAAACTGCATTAAAATAATTGTTTGTTTACATCTTAGTTACCATGGCGGAAACTGGAAGTTTATACCTTGCGGGTGGTAAAGTAACACATGCGGGCGGTGAAGTAGAGCAAAAGCCCAGCGACTGGTAAACAAAACATTAAAAATTATTTTTTAAAAAATAATTTCAGTTCCGTTAAAGTTTTACTAGCTTTTATTCAAATTGCTTGAGGAATTTCGTTCGAAATTGCATTCAACGCTACAAGCTTGACATTTAAAAAAATCACTTAACCAAATAGTTATGCAATGCAGTGTATCGTCTTATTGTTTTGTAGCATTGACAACTGGCCGCGTAATATTTTTACATAGCAATATGCTTTAAATGTATTTAAAAAATAATTTAAAAACATTTCATTTGGTTGCGTTAACGTTGTACTTAAATCAGGCCGAAAGCGACCCTCCATAGGCACCGTGCGTATGTCGACCAGCAGCGCCGTCAGCGGACAACTTGCGAACACATTATATGATGTGATTATGAGTACAAATGTATTTCGTCTTATCGTCACTTTGTGGTAGACATAAATGACTGATTTAATAATAAAATATAATTTTCAATCAATACTATTTGGATGTAAAGAGAGTTATTATAGAAAAGCTAATGAAAACTATGTTTTAAATATATGTAATTGAATATAAAACCCAAATAAATTCACTTACAACTTCATTGACAGGTGGTAGTTATAGATAAATAAGTTAACACAGATACCTACGAATGTTATCGCGATCAATGATCGATAAAATTGAAACAAAACACCTAATGCAGTGTAAGATAGACCGGTTTTCATTTTTATTAAAAACATAAGTAATTTATTTTTCTTTGAAATCTTTTTTTTTTTTCAAGTAATTTTTTAGGTAATATTTTTCCCAATACATCAAAATCATTTGTGTTTACACCGGTTAAAGTATTTGCTCAGTATCATTCTTAATGGACTGAAATCCACAGAATCCATCATTTAGTATTTGTACATCTGCAATGTCAACTTGACAACTTTACTTACTTTACTAATTAAAATATTACAGTTAGGGATATTTGCTAATTAGCCTACATCCTTTTCCTTAACTTTACAAGGCAACTACACATTTATTAATGATAATAACGCGTTTCATTTTAGCAATAAATTATTTCTAATAACACAAAAGTAAGTTTAGGAATAATAATTGAATAAGTGTAAACAATAAATTAAATAAAAAATATCATAGCATATAACCCATTGCTGTGTGTACCAATCTGCTTTGTACGCAGATATCGATAATGATGATAACATATTCGGTACGAATAAAACCGTGTAGGATTTTATCACACGGCACCTCACGGGCAGTATTTCCTAGAGTGTAGAGTGCATCATAGGGGTCACCTTTGTGCCAATTAAAATAAGTTTTGGCGTCGGTCGGGATCGAACCCTGGTCCCCAGATTCGCGACTAGACACTCAGGCACACAGCCATAAGACCCAATTAAATAAGTGAGAGAAACAAATCCAGGCATTAAATTTAGTAATTATTTACTTAAATTATAATAAATAGATGCAGGCCAATTATTTTAGCGCATGGTTCGTATACATTCAAAAATAAATTGATTGTATTGTCAAGAGCAACTTGTGTGGAAATATTAATTTTAAAAATCAAAATTTCTGATTCATTTGTTCTTGTCGATCTACCTGCTTTGTTAAATTCAAGTATACTTTTGGATGCATTACTTTGGCGGTTCCTCAGGCATTTAAATTTTTCATCATTAATAATAATATTTGTTTTATATCTTTCTGGAAAGATAGTTGGCATATGTATTTTTGTATTTATTGTTGCATCCAATCCCACAGAAAAATTCTCTGGACGATCTTTTACTTTTGTAACAGTGTTCCCAGTTTTTTCATATTTCGCTATTACTAAACAACCAAAAGTCAATTTCTATAAGTTGTTGATGTACTTGAAAAGGCCACCGTCACGGCTGTCACATAATAAGTTTCGTTATTGGACACTATGGCGCTGTTGTCAGTAACGCACGGTACCTATACGTAAATAGCTATTTTAAATCAGATATTTTAATTTAATCTGTTGTATTATCAGTAGTTTTTTTCAAAATCTTAACATTGTTAATTTATAAATTTTTGGGAAGTAAACATTTATTTGTCATTTACATGTTTTGTAATAGGCACCGTAACCTGAACTGTGTATTCAAGGAGATGTCTTTATCTATCGGTTCAAAGACTTATAAAAACGCATTATATATCAACACGGCATATTAACTACTACTAGGTGTGCCAATTTGCTTTATATTCAGATATATAATGAAGATGACATATTTGCACCGTGCGGGCGTTTACCAGGCGTCACCACACGGCCATTGCTGGCGTGGAAAGTGCTCCACATAGGTTACTTTTGTGCCATTTTCAAATTCAAAATATATAGCGTCGGTCGGGATCGAACCCGGTTCCCCAAATTCGCGACCAGACACTCAGGCTCGCGACCACGTACCTATATATTTAAAATGTTTAAATACAAACCAGTACAAAAATTCATTTGTTTAATTTTGTTAGATATAATAAGAAGAAGAAATAATAAATTATATTTTAAAACATAAAATGTGACTTCCGGATTATCGATTTAAATAAAAATCAGATGCTATATTAGTAGAATGTAGAAATACAAATTTTCAAATTTAAGCCAAAGCAACAAACATACTACAAACATACGCACTCATAGACGTCACCATGAAAATATAAAAATGTGATAATAGATAGGTAGATATCCAAATATATACTTGTTTAATAAAAATCACAATCTAATATTTGCTTGTGCAACTATGACAATATACAGATGTTCGTTTTATTTTGTCTACTATTTCTATTTCGGGAACTATAAGAGCTACGAGGTCGATTAAATTAGCAAACAATTTCTATTTTACTACTATTTTATTTTAACGAGAATATATTTTTTTTCAACCAGTAGTTTTTAAACTGTGGGGACCAACTTTTTATTTTAATAGGACCATATATTTTTTATTTACTTATTAGATAGAGAATTTTATTCTGAATTCAATGCTATATTTGCCTACCCTTAGACGACAATATTTTTGAGAAAAATTCAAATAAAGTTTTATATTATTTTGATTAAAATATAGCTATAAGAAGAGTGCCAGGAATGGAAAAAATGAATACATATTATTTTTTAACATAGAATTAGTGTGCCCCAATAGAAATAAGTGATTATTTCGTTTTTTAAGTGATCATATAAATTTCAAAGCAAACAAAATATTCATATATTTCTTTCATGGCATTTTAGTCCATATAAAAAATAAACACATTCATTTTTTCCATTCATGGTACTCTTACTATGCCCATATTTTAATTAAATTAAAATAAAACTTTAAATGTATTTTGCTCAAAAAAATCATTATGTAAAGATATAAATATATTATATCACTGAATTCAGAAATCGAATAAGTAAATAATATATATATATATATATATATATATATATATATATATATATATATATATATATATATATACAGGGTGGAAACGAACTTTATGTCATAAATTTAAGGGTGAGTAGTATGACATGTGTAGATTACAAAACTGAAAGATTTTTTTTTAAATTCGCATATTTAAGGGTAGTTTTCATGAAACCAACATTTTGAGTACCACTGGACCACTGGCAACGCTTTTGCATTATTTTATCTATTACACAATTATTTTCGTTAAAAATGCTATTTAATTTAATATATATATATATATATATATATATATATATATATATATATATATATATATATAGTGTATTAAATAAAAACCCGTTTAACATAGGAAATCAGTTTTTCGTTGCGCAAAAGTTCCCAAATTATTTTATACAAAAATACTTCAAATAAATGTTGTAGAGAATTAAATAACAATATTTTATTTTTGACATTTAAAAACCGAGAAAATTAATTTTAAATTTTTCTGGAGGTAGCTGATTTACAGCGGTAGTCATGGAACTCAAACAAAATTACGAACAATTGTATGTCATCTTAACTCACAAAAAAAGTTTGTGTTTTGTGATTTTCGTTCAATAACATTTCTTTGAAAGTATGGAATAGTTTTCTCATGAAGAAAAGCTTCAGATTGTAAAATGGTGGATAAATTTTGTATGAGTTGTATGGCTATCGCTTATATTATTACTAACTCGGGTTCAGAATTTAAATCTCTATTACATTTATTTGAAGTATTTTTGTCTAAAATAATTTGGGAACTTCTGCGCAAGGAAAAACTGATTTCCCATGTTAAACGCCTATGGCCAGGTTTTTAATTAACACACTATATATATATATATATATCCATTTAAATTAAAAAAGTCTCCACGATTTGTGAACCACTGGTTCAAAAATAATAATTTTATGCTTATTAATATAATCTTGTAAAATAGATATTGTTTGGTAATTTAACCAACCTCGTAGCCCCTATAGTTCTCGAGATAGTAATAGTGGACAAAATAAAATGAACACCCTTGTATTAAAAACAATATTTGTTTTTCAAATTTTAAACATATTTTTTAAATAAAAATTATATTATATTGTAATATGTACTACTGAAATTGATAAAAAAGATACTTACATGACCGAAGAATGAGAACAAAAGTGTATCATTTGCCAATTTTTTCATTGCCTTCTCTTGTTTCATTTCAAAACAAGCAGCATGTGGAATAAAGTCAGACCTATTACAGTTGATCTGGATTCCATCAAATAAAATATCTTTAACACGAACAGTTAAGAACATCGACGTCGGATTATCGAAAATACCGTTCACAGCTTTGTATGCCATTGGTAACATCGGTGGCTTTTCTGATGCTGTCCGTAACAACATAGACTGTAAATAAAAATAAAAAAAAAAATTAATAAATACGAGTTCTGTCCAGAAAATAACAATTTTATTTTTTTAAACTTTATTATTAATTTTATAGATTTTTGGACCACGTTTTCTTCAAAGTACCCCCGTTCCCTATTCACACTTTTCTCAGCGGTGTTTCCATTTCGCAAAGAGTCCTGGATAGCTTTATTTGAAATGGTCTTTAAGATCTGTGACGAATTTGCTTTGATGTTATCAATCAGCACTGATTTTAATTTCGAAAATTAGAAACCAGGTATGTCTAATCCCAAACAGAGTCAACATTCCTTACGATGCTCAACCTAAGCCTCACATAACTGATAACATACCACAGAACTTCAGCAACGTTACCTCAAATTATTGTGGGCTAAGATAAGTAACCTTGTGAACGGTAATTCTTGTAGTAACATTTGTTTTTGGAATATTTCAGGAGCCAATAACTTCTACGTCTAGACAATGATTCGATACAAAAACTTCTCCAGGCTGAAATTATTTGTCTTTGCGAAACGTGGTGCATAAAGCCGTTATCAGCACTTCCAGAATATCTTCAAAATTACTCCAACAACATAATCTATAGTTTTGCAGTCAAAGACAAACAAAAAGGTCGGCCCAGTGGAGGAATAATGCTTTTATTTAAAAATAATTCTTTCCAAAATATTAAAATAGTAGAAAATACAAATCTTTGGATTATCACAGAGGTACGCTGTAATTCTAATATTATCTTAATTGGGTGTTTTTATCTAAGCCCAAATTAATATAATAACACTTACTTAAAACTAATTAATGACGTAGTTGAGTCTAGTATAACAATTAGCGATACAAAAACCATTCTAATTGGGTATATAACGCAAAGGTGGGAAACTTAAATCAGATTGAGGAAGAAAACATATTCCTTAATCCAAATATTGTAGAAAACAGGATTTCATTGAAGATGTTAATACAAGTATGAAAGCTCTAATAGTAAAGACAACGGGAAACACAGAGAATAAGGAAAATTTTAGAGTTAATAAAGATAAATATTTGAAATGTAACTATTGTGGAAAAATAGGCCACCGAGTATAGAACTGTAGAAAATGGATTTCAGATGGAAGACCACCGAAAAAGCAGTCAAAAACCAATGTGAATATGAATCTAAGTCTAATGTCAGTAAATAACATGAATGCAACAAATAAGGATCACTGGTATGTTGACAATGGTGCGATGAGCCATGTAACTAACAGAAAAGACTTATTCGAATCATTCGACTACTTTGATAATTCACATAACGATGTAACAGCAAACAGTGAGAGTGTGCATACAGTTGGCAAAGGCAGGATTCACGTTGAAGCTGAAACAAATGGTCGACTGACGAATATTACTTTATGCGATGTATGGTGTGTACCCAGCATAAAAAGAAATTTATTCTCTGTTTTAATAGCACAAGATAAATTAAAAAATAGTATTTTCGAGCCCTACACAGAAACATGCGCTTTGAAAGTTGATGGAAAATGAATACTAGCTGGTAATCGAACCAAACATGGAGGACAATACAGACAATATAAAAAATGTGAAACCCCAAGTAATAGTCAACCAATTATCAAATTCTGATTTATTACAACTGTATCATGAACGCATGGGATATCAGAACAAAAGACATATAAAGAAATTAATTGAAAGGGAACTAAACAAGAAAGTAGAATTAAATTCAGAACTATGTGAAGGCTGTATTTATGGTAAAGCACATCGATTTAAGTTTGGTACCAGAGAAAAAGCCAATCAACCTGGAAAATTAATTCATACTGACGTATGCAATCCTTTTGTGTATTAAATTAATAAATTTCACTATTTTATTCTGTTTAAGGATGACTACACTTATTTTCGCTATGTTTATTTTATCAGAAAAAAATCAGAAGTGCACATAAAATTAAAAGAGATGCTCTGGCTGAGTGTAAAGCAGCTGGACATAAGATTCAAGAAATTTTAAGCGATAATGGAGGCGAATTCGACAATGAAAAAGTAAGATCTATTTTACGGAAGAATGGAATAAGACAACGCCTTACCATGCCATATACACCACAACAAAATAGGTGTAGTGAACGAGAGAACCGAACCATAGTAAAAGCGGCACGTGCAATGATGCATGCACCTAATGAAATTTCACAAGGATTATGGGCTGAAATAATCAACACTGCTGCTTATATTTTGAACAGCACGGGTCCTACAAAAGAACAAGAGAAGACACCATTCGAATTGTGGTTAAGAAAGAAGCCTCGAATATCACATTTAAGAACAATAGGAAGTGTATGTTATGCACACGTACCGAAACAAAGAAGAAAGAAATTAGAAAGAAAAACTGAAAAAGGCATTCTAATTGGATACTATGGAGACAACGGTTATAGAATTTGGTCTAAAGAAAAACATATGCTGATTAGATCAAAAGATATAATATTTGAAGAGACACCGCTTCAAGAAAAGAATGAAAATGAGGTAGCAATTAATGAAAACATTGAGAACACTGAGTCTCCAATTTCAGCAGATATTCCAATGAAATCTGAAGAATCTAAAGACGATCAATCCATTGAATCAGAGGTGGATGATGAGGATGACAGATTTGATAATCCTCCAAATAGATTCAATGACTTTGTTATGGCAATGATAGAGGAAATAACAAATTATCATTAACCATCCTGCTATCAAGAGGCTATAGAAAGTAATCAAAGAAAAGAATGGATGAAAGCCATGAAAAGCGAAATAGAATCTTTGAAAGAAAACCAGACATGGGAATTAGTAGACTTGCCAATAAACAGAAAAGCTTTATCTTGCAAATGGGTCTACAAAGTAAAAACTAATCCAGACGGCAGTATAGATAAGAATAAAGCTAGATTAGTTATTAAAGGCTATTCATAGAAAAAAGGTGTGGACTACGACAAAACATTTAGCCCAGTTGCAAAGATGAATTCGAATAGGCCATTGTTAAGTGTAGCAGCAAACGAAGGCTTATCGCTAACTCAATTTGACGTAGCAACGGCATTTTTGAATGGATCACTAGAGGAAGAGATATTTAAGAAGCAACCAGAAGGCTTCAGTAATAACACGAAGAAAGTTTGCAAACTTAAGAAAAGTTTGTATGGCTTAAAACAAGCTCCTAGATGTTGGAATGCTTGCATTCATAATTTCCTAGTGAAGTCAGGATTTAAGCAAAGTGAAGCAGATCCGTGTCTATACATAAGAAACGAAAACAACAGAAAGCTCATGTTGGCACTTTATGTTGACGATGGACTACTTGCTTCATCTGATATAAGAGAATCAGGAACGTTCCTAAATGAACTTAAAAGAAAATTTAAAATTTCAGTGAAACCAGCATCAAACTTCTTAGGATTGGAGTTACAATGCAGAGAAGATGGTTCCATAGAAATTAGTCAGAAGGCTTATACAAAGAGAATCAGAAAAATTCGGTATGAATCATTCAAAATCTATTTAAACACCTATATTAAAAGAGGGCACACATAGTAAGGAAGAAGAGAACATACTACACTTTCCTTACAGACAAGCTGCAGTCGTTTTAGCATATTTAATGGTTGGTACAAGACCAGACATAGCATATTCAGTTAGCGTTGCATCAAGAAATTTGGAAAACCCAACCAGAGAAGATATTATAAAAGTAAAAAGGATATTTAGGTATTTAAACGGAACTCGGGAAAGAAGTCTGGTATATAAGAAAGGTTTAGATAAAGACTTGGTTTGCTATAGTGACGCAGATCATGGCGGTGACATGTCCACCGGACGTTCTACAATAGGTATACTGTGCACGTATGCAGGTGGAACTATAAGTTGGAAAAGTCAAAGGCAATCTTCAATAGCTATATCAACAACCGAGGCGTTCTACAATAGGTATACTGTGCACGTATGCAGGTGGAACTATAAGTTGGAAAAGTCAAAGGCAATCTTCAATAGCTATATCAACAACCGAGGCAGAGATTGTAGTGGCCAGTGAAGCTGCTAGAGAAGTGATGTGGCTCAAAATAATTTTAAAAGAATTGGCAAATTTAGAAAACCTACCAGTTTTATACATTGAAAATGAATCTGCAATCAAGTTAGCTCACAATCCACTTTATGAGTACCACAACAGAACAAAGCACATAAGAATTCGTTCATTTTTGTTAGAGAATTAGTAAACGACAACAGTATTGAGATCAAGAAAGTTTCTTCGGAGTTCCAGCTAGCAGATAAACTGACCAAGCCCCTATTTAGACCAAGATTAAAAATGCTTTGTCAACGAATGAATATGTTTTAGAAAAAATAGCTGTCAACTTACAAAAAAGAGATGTTAAGATTATTTGAATCAAGTTAGGTTTTGTAAGTTGCCATAGAAATACTTTTAAGAGAATTGTAGTAATATGAAATGACATATGTAGAAATAAAAACATCTAAGTTTGTATAGTTTCTTTTTGCTTATTATTTAATGATTTTCATTTAACAAATAAAACTTTCGCCATAAATAATAATTATATTGATTGTCGCCATCCATTTTTAGACAACGATGTTAGCCTAGGAGGATTACATATTAGCATAAAAAACTTCAAACTAAAAAAATCACCAGGTTGTGATGGAATAAATTATGAGTTTTATAAACAATTGAAGGAAAATTGGTTACATCATACCCTAAACCTTTTCAATAATATCATTCTTCACGAAACAGTAGCAAAGGATTGGTCAAAGATTGAAATGTACATGCTTTTTAAGAAAGGTGACCCAAGGAAACCAGAAAATTACCGCGGTATAGCATTAATAAATAACCTATGCAAAATCTTCACACAGGTTTTCTACACAAGGCTCCAAACTTGGTTGGAAATAAATAATTTACTAGTAGAGAATCAGTCTGGGGAACGAGTGATAACATATTTTGCCTTACTTCTCTCGCCCATCTACAATTACGACTTAAAAGAGGTAAAATGTATGCTGCTTTTGTGGATTTTAAACGCGCTTTCGACTCTGTGACTCATGTTAAACTATGGGACAAAAGACATGACATCGGTATCAGCTCTAAATTCATAAGAATAATTCAAAATCTTTATAGTAATGCAAATATTTTTGTTAAAACAAATTCTACTACATATGAAAATCACCCCATACCTCTTTACGAAGGGGTCTTACAGGGGGAAATATTAAGTCCCATTCTATTCGCGACATATGTTAATGATTTAGAGCAATATTTAAGACAAAATATCCAACAAGGAATAAATATTGACGGGTATCACGATATAGTTATTTTAGCTAATGCAGAGGACATTGTTATCTTAAGTGATTCCCCAGTCTCTCTCCAAGTAAAACTTAATCTTTTAGAAAAATACTGCAGCCTAAATGACAACGGTAAACACCTCTAAAACAATTTTTTACCCTTTCACCGTGGTAGAAAACCACCTCTTCCCACATTTAAATATACAAACTGTAACATAGAAATAGTCCAAAAATTCTGGTATTTGGGCGTTACTTTCTCTTCCCCGAGGAAATTTCACGAAAATACTCTTTATGTAGAAAAGAAATCAACACTTGCTACGTGCAAAGTAAGTAACATCTTAACGAAGGGTAAATCTCAAACCTGGAATGAGAAGAGAGTTCCACTTAACTCAGTTATTAATGACACTGTTTTATACTGCTCCGAAATTTGGAGCCTACGGTACACAGAAAATTTAGAAAAATGCCAAATAAAATTTATTAAACTGATGCTAAGATGCCCCAGAAATACTCCCAATTATATACTGAGGCTAGAGACTGGGACTGTACATATTATTGCCCAAATTATAAAAAGAACTTTAAATTGGCTACTCAAAGTAGAAAATATGGATCCAATTAGATTCCGTAACTTAATCCTAAACAAATTGAAACAATTAGACAGATTAGACACTAATAAAAACAAATTCACCTGGTACTCCCAGTTAAGAGGCTTACAAACCAATTTAACTTAACTGAGCCTTCCAGCAATTTAACTAAATCTCAAATAAATAATTCAGTTGAAAAATTTGAACTTGCACACAAAAATTCAGATATGGAACGTCTAAAAAACGGAAGTTATAATAACCATTATAAAAATATTAAGACTGGGTTTGGCATAGAAAACTACTTAATAGAAAAATTACTCATCATAAAAGCAAGAATTATGGCTAACTTACGTTTAACAAACAAGAAAATATTTTCCGTACCATGTAATAAACATAAAATATATGTGGGACACCGATAATATTTGTCTCATTTGCAACCTCAACGAGGAGGAAACTCTTGAACATTTTTTCTTACATTGCCCAATCTACAAACCACACAGAGATGTATATTTATCACAATATATACCAAATATTTGTACTTTACTGGGATCTTTTTACTGGAAGAAAATAAATAATATCTGTTAGTACACTATTAAAAGCTTAGCCCTGAGAAGTTTTTGTATAAACGAATAATTCTGCGTCTAATAATTTCCTTTTTATTTTTGTATTATCGGCAATTACAGAAGGTTAATTGTCAATTATGTACTCGTTTCCTTGTAATTAATGAATTTATCTTTGCATATACTTATATTCACATTTCCATTGATTGATTTATTGTTATTTATATTTACAAATATGTATTTAAATTTTTTACATTGTTATTATTAGATATTAATTCTACCAATTATTTTGTATAAGGCGATGTACCTTAAAACAAATAAAGATTATATATATATATATATATATATATATATATATATATATATATAAATTAGAAAAAATCGCAAGAAACCAGGTCTGGCGACTAAGGAGGCTGAGGGAGAACAGTTATATGATTTTTGGCACAAAACTGACAAATTGACAAAGCTGAGTGTACGACGCATTGCCGTGGAGCAAAAATCATGAGTTGTCTCGCCGCAACTCTGCTCTCTTTTTGCGGATTTTTTCAGGTAACCGTTGTAAAACGCTTTGATAGTACACACGGTTCACTGGTTCACCTTGAGGCAAGAAATCAAAATGCACAATTCCATTAGAGTCGATAAAACAGTGAGCATCACTTTGACATTGGATCGAGATTAATGTGCTTCCATGGAGCGTGAAGATCTTTTGTCAATCTATTGTGATGATTGAACTTTTGCCTCAATATTTGTAGAAAATTCGGGTGACCCGCCACTGGTCGACCGTTTAGAAGAAACGCGATAGCGTTGAAAAAAGAGAAGAGTGAAAAAAAAATATAATATATAATGTCATCTGTCAATCTGTAATAACTGTAGCTGAAATTCTTGTAATTAATAAAATAAAGTGTAAGTTGTGCCGTACAATATTAAACAATATTGTAGCCGTAAACCCAACTTCCGTCGCCCGTTATGATCTTTGCATGAATGTTTCATCGTCATTGGCTTGTTCAAAAAGACAAACGTTCATTCTTTTTTCTGTTATTCGGTTATCAAATGAGGAACAAATTTTGCTGCAACGATACATACATTTTCAATTTTTCAATCAAAATTTCATGGCATATCCCATTTGAGATGCTAACCTCTTCTGTAATTTCTCTGACAGTTAATCCGCAATTTGCATGTACCAGATCGTTAATTTTCTGAACGTCAAAAGACTTGTCGAAGATCATCTTCAATTGACTGACGACCACTTAAATCGTGAAAACCATCCATATCATTGCGTATGACCCCGAGCATCATCTCCGTAAACTTGTTTCAAAAGTTGAAACGTTCCTTTGAAAGTTTTCCCCAGTTTCACGCAAAATTTTACGTTGCATGGTTGCTTCAGGAAAACGCACATTTCAAACATCGCTACTAACTCTTAAACACTTTGCACTCAAATAACAATATCACGAAAACTAAGCAAGATACCTTAATTCAAGAATGTGTGGTTACATAGGATGTTATGCGTAACACAATACTGCTAACCACATATCACTAAATATCTATATTGACGCGTGATTCAAAATGTTCGGTCATTTTCTGAACAGGTCTCGTACTATCATTCAATATATACATACATAAAATCGCGCTTATTCCACGTGGCGGGTTAACATAAACCAGCATGAAAGCATTCATGTAGCAATTATCCTTTGCAACACATTCCTATCCATGCACGTCTTTCCCCTTGTACATATTTATTGATGCTGGCGAGCGGTCGTTTGCGCGTTATTGTTCGTCTGCTGAGCACGTGTCGCCGATTTCACCTTCTTTGAGGTTTCTTTAGCTTTAGCTTCACGGTTTTGTATTGGTAAACTGGTGCGTTATTCGTGGTCGGCTAAGTGCTTTGTGAGTGTGGGGCCCACTCCTAGCTAGAATTACTGTACCGGAAAGGTAGGTGGCTATGTCACAGTTTCTTTTTGTTTGATGCGGTATTTAGTTCCTGGCTCTGAGCTTTTTTTTGATGATTAAACTTAGTCGATTTTCTATTTTGTATACTTATTTACATACATACATTATTTACATACTGTTAGTACGTAGGTTAGCTTTCTGCTGCTAGAGCGCTCTCAGTAGCGCCAGTGGCTGCTAGGCGTTAGTTCGCTGCTGGCCGTCAGACGCCAGAGCGACTCAGTCGGACATAGATGGCGCTCTATGTACAGCGGTGGGCGCTAAGCGGGCAGGGTGATACGGATGATGTCTTCGGTGCCAGTGTCTCAGGGGTCAACAAAAGAAAGCGGCTTTGTGGGTGAATTTAATGCGGCGATGAGTTCGTTTTACGATTATCTAGCTAAACTTGGAAATAAGATGAACAAGCAATATATGCTTAACCTACAGGGTAGGACGAGGATGTTAGAGAGGGTATTCACGGGGGTAGTTATGGAAATGGAGTACCTCAAGGGTAGATTAGATGAACAAGAAGTCATCTCCAAATACGAGAGGGACAAGATGAAATATACGGGTGGAGGATATGGTTCTAGGAAAGCTGGGATTAGTAGGGACTTAGGGGATGACTGGCCTATCTCGGCGAAAAAGGAGGGAGTAGGGGGTCTTCTAAGATGAAACTGAAGCCGCGAAATACCAGGTACGCAGTCATTGTGCGGGCCGAGGGGGAAGAGCCACTGGGCGCCGATGAAATCAAGAGCAGGGTGCTGGGGATAGAAGCCGCGTCAGAAGTTGACTTAAAGCTGATAAAAGAAAGGGGCTAATTTGGGGAGATTCCTAGAAAAGTATAGCCAAAAATAATAATCTACGACGTACCAGACAACTGTAGTAGGCAGGAGGTCATGGACGACCTTTACGGGAAAAACTTGGTCCAGCAATTGAGGAAACCTGAATACGAGGTGCGTACACACAGCGTCTCTGCGCATAAGGCACGGTATGTGATAGAGGTATCTAACAGGACGAAGGAACTATTGTGTGGGATGGGCCGGGTGTACATCGGTTGGAACTCCTGCAGAGTACAAGAGATAGACTCTGTACAGCGTTTAGGGGGGCGTGAGTCTGCGCTATGTGCCACAAGTTAGGTATTTCGGTGTGACAGTAGGGGAGGGAATGAGTTTCAGAGCGCATGTTGAGGTTATGCATGGTAGGATTGTTCGGGTTGTCGGCATGATGCGACGGGTTTTCCGTAGAGATTGGGGCCTGAGTAAGCAAATATACAGAGTGCTATTCAAGGAGTTGTTTGTCAACTGTGTTGTCTATGCATGTAGGATTTGGTCTAGTGTACTAGACTTTGGTTTCGGGCGGACTTAAGTCGATCGGTGTGAGCGGGTCGCTCTATACGCGTGCATTCATGTTGTAGGACGGTTTACACCTATGCGATGCGCGTACTAATGGGTAAAATTCTGTACTGGGTAGAAGCACGCCGTAGGACCTACATGTTGTAACGTGCTTCGCGCAACGCGATTAATTACATAACGCACCCTAGATATTCTGGTGTGCGGCCGCCAGCTTTTATACAGTGAAGACGGGCAGGGTTAAAAGGGATGAAGGGCGCCACGTAATTTTTATCCGTAAAATTACGAGAAGGACGGTACCAAAAACGATAAATATAGATAAGTTACCTATCGAAACTGTTGCCTGAAAACGATTTAGGACTGATAAATAAAAAAAGGAAATTTAATACAACAGAATTTAATGAAGGTAAAATTTGTTAAATTTGGAATAATAAAGTACGCAAGAATGTAAAAATAATAAATGTACAAAAAAAATATTGTTATACCCTGAGTCCTATAACCCAGTTTCGGGCGCAAGCATTACATTTACGCAGCGTGAAATTGATCAATTTCGTAGCGCGGGCAGGTACATGCCAGTTGGAGCGCACGCACGTTCCCGAGTTACAAGTCCCAACGATGGGTAACAATGCGACAAAAAAAAATAGATTCGAAAATACACTTCCACATAAAATAAATCTGTAACAATAATGCTTACAATGAGCTTGAAGCTCCAATTAACATTTACAATAATAAGAAATATTGATATTTGCAAATGATTATAAAAATGAATACACTAAATCAACGAATTACATAAAACAATATTACTTCAACAATGAAGCGCCAAATAAAGTTTTACAGTGAGCACACTGCAACAATAGTCCTCCTAAGCAACAATTAAACTTTAAGTTCTTTCCTCGCAACACAAAAATAAACCAAAAAAGAGGAAGAACGATATTAAATAAAGGTACTTATCTATACGGCGTGTTTGGGGGAATTGTAGGCGATGAAGTAGGGCTATGATGACGGCGGAGGGACGGCCACTGGGCACCACGTAGAAGGTGTCCACAACAATGGTGACGCTGACGGCAGAGTCGCAAATCCTCCGAAGAGAGGTGACTCCCAGAACTCAAAAAGATGCTCGTGACACCACACGAAGCACCCACCAAAATACACAACACTGGAAAGTCACTCGAGCACCCCCGACGTAGTACAAAACCGCAACAATGGCGAAACCAAAAACTGGTCCAAAACAACAATCGGGTACTCCACTTGCGTCAAAACTAAATCACGCCAACCATCAACTACGTGCCAAAATACTCGTCAAAAGAAAACACATCTACCCCATAACAGAGTCTGTACCAGAATTCACGATGCTCAAAAACTTTTTCCGGAACCAAGAAGTTTTTGCCGGATGAAGATGGCGCAAAAAAAAAACACAAAATAAAAAGAAGAAATACAATAAAAACAATTCACGCACGCCGCTGTCGCAATTCTACAACTAAAAACATGTCAAGCGATGTAAACAAATAACCTTGTAGGTCGCCAAAGAATAAACTATTGTAGAATACATTTAGAAATAGGGCGAATATAGCCAGAACAGGGATTTAGGTAAGTTACAGATTCGAAGTGAAAAATATTTTGCATAAATGACACTATAGGAACATTTGAAATATAATTACAATAAGAAGGCAGAGAGAATTTATTGGACGAAACACTATAAAAATATAAAGATACACGTTGGATCGACAAAATAATAATAACTATACGACGAGGGAAACCAGATTTAGACGATAAGAAGGTATGTATATCTAGGGCAATAATATTCTGGAGCAAAATGTCACCACATCAATTTTAAACCGTAACAACTCCCCCTTTCCTTCCGTGAGGAAAAATTCCGGCGGAAATTTCACTCATACGGCCCATCACCCTAAATTCCATTTTCCTCAGTTTCCTTAGGTCCAGGTTTCAAATCCTTGACGTGCCAAATGCCACGTTGCTGTCCGCGTTCGTCTTCTAGCTCATAAATATAATTTGATACTTTCCTCCTTACAACGAACGGTCCGACATACTTAGCAGCTAATTTGCTTGCGTATTGTATTGCCGCATCCGATAACTTGAAATTTCTCCGCCATACTCTCTGGCCTACGCGGTATTCTACCGGGCGGCGTCTTAAATTGTAACGTCGACGAGTTTGCGCTTGCGCACGGTCTAGTTTCTTTCGTACTTCGTCATATAATATGGTGAATCCTTGCGGTCGTTTTCCTACTACATCTCGACGGTCAAAATTCACATTGCCGTCACCTGCAAACGCTTCGTTTTTATACTCAAGACCAGATATGATGTGTTCCCTGCCAAAGTTGACGAAATAGGGAGTGAAACCTGTGGCTTCGTGAACTAATGTCCTAATCGCACAACTAACTGCGGGTAAGTGTACATCCCACTTTTGCTGTTTATCTTGAACATACGAGGCCAGCATTGTTTTGATTACGCGATTAACCCTCTCTGTCGGATTATTTTGGGGTTGGTATAAGGCATTAAATAAAATCTTCGTATTATACCTAGTACACAGGTTCCTGAAATCATGGCCACGAAATTGAACTCCGTTGTCGCTTATCAAATACTGGGGAACTCCGAACATCAGAAAGACGTCATTTTCCACATGTCTTACAATGGATTGAGCAGTAGCCGTACGAAGAGGAAAAGTAAGTACGAACTTACTGAAATAGTCACAGACTACGAGAATAAATCTATATCCTTTGCTGGTTTTTGGTATCGGTCCGATGAGATCCAAACTAATAAGTTGGAACGGTCGATCAACGCGTGGACGTGATCCCATTAACCCTGGAGGACGATTCTGAACGGCCTTATGGGCCGTGCATACGACACAACGTCCTACATAGGAAACCACATCCGACCTCATCTTTGGCCAGTAAAATCTTTGCCGCAACTTTTGATAAGTTTTTGCGATACCCGGATGACCGGACGTGGACACATCATGCGCATCGTTCAAGACTTGTCGGCGCAAATCCTTCGGAACGACGCGTTTTCATGACTCTTCTTCGGTGGTTAACGCAGGTATTCTCGCATGCGTGTATTTGAAAAGGATGTCATTGTCTACTCGCCATTTTGGAAATTTCCGAGGTTGTGCTAGTACCTTTTCCCGCATCTTACTGTACCATACATCCTTGGTAACGGGAACATCCCTCGAAATTGGACTTACGTTCACAGAGTCTATAATTGGAACAGACCTGGACAGATAATCTGGTACCATATGGTCTTTACCCTTACGGTGGACAATGGTAAAATCGTGTTGCTGCAACTTGACTGCCCATCGACATAGTCGTCCTGCCGGATCTTTTAAATTGTTGAGCCAGACTAGCGAGTGATGATCGGTGATCACCGTAAAATGACTGCCCTCTAGGTATGGTCGTAGCTTCCCTACGGCCCACACTACTGCCAGACATTCTCTTTCGGTCGTTGAATAATTCCTCTCTGCTCTATTAAACGAGCGGCTCAAGAAGCAGATAACACGCTCTCCATCAGGAAAATTTTGGGTCAATACAGCACCGAGTCCAAAGGCGCTGGCGTCAGTCTGTACCACAAACGGTAAGGAAAAATCTGGACAAGTCAAAATAGGAGCTGCTATTAAGTGTTCTTTCAGCGATTGGAATGCGTTGTGATACTCGTCCGACCAAAACCATTTTCTACCTTTCTTCAGTAAATTCGATAGAGGAGTACTTATAGTAGAAAAGTCCTTTACAAAACGTCGATACCAAGACGTCATGCCTAGAAAACTCCGTACTTCAAATACAGAAGTAGGTGGGGGTATGTCTAAAATAGCCTTTACTTTATCGGGATCGACTCTCAAACCTTGTTTATTCACCACATAGCCCAAATATCGGAGCTCCGGTCGACAAAACTGACACTTATCCTTACTAAGTGTTATCCCAACAGCAAAAATACGATCGAAAATCTTCTGCAAGATCTCCAGATGTTGCTCAAAATTTTCCGAAATAACAATTACGTTGTCTAAATAAACAAACACAAAAGGTTCAAGGTCCGGCCCTAAAACACGATCTATTAAGCGTTACCACGTAGCAGGAGCATTAGTCAGCCCAAAAGGCATACGTTTGAATTGGTATAGTCCCCTACCGGGAATAGTAAAAGCAGTGTACTCACGACTATCAGGATCCATGGGAATCTGCCAATACGCAGATTTGATGTCAAGGGAGCTAAGATATTTGGCTCCTCGTAAACGATCTAAAATACCAGTAACATATGGGATCGGATATGCATCCTTTTTTGTCACCCTGTTCAGTTTCCTGAAATCGATGCAAAATCGATAGCCACCATCCTTTTCTGGCACCATTAAAATAGGTGAGGCCCAAGGACTAGATGAAGGCTCAACAATATCATCCTTCAGCATTTGCTCCAGTTCGTCATCTATGTGTTTTTGCATGGCAGGTGATACTAGATAGTATCTCTGCTTTATTGGATCCGAATCTGTCTGAATTTTATGTTCCACTAAAGTTGTGCATCCTATTTTCTCCGTAATCCTATTTCAATTTGTCTCTAACATAGTCTGAAGTGTATTTTGTTGTTCTTTTGTTAAGTCTGATGTCATGACAGTGGACGCATGCGCTGCGGATGTCGCTGTAAAATGCCACTCATTCCTTCTCAGATCCGGGACAATACCCATGGCACACCAGAAATCCATACCCAATATAACTTCACTAGTTACTTCCGGCACTACCAAAAATGTAATCAACTTGACCCGATCAATAAGAGAGACTGGCACCGTCACAGACCCCAAACTTTTGCATTCTTTTCCATCCGCCATAATGCACACAGGCGCATCCACTTTGTCCAGCTTACAAGTCATTTCCTGTAATATCTCCCAAGTCCTCATCCCAATAATAGACCGAGTAGCCCCCGAATCAAGGAGACCCAAAAATTTAAACCCAAGAACAGAAATTTCTAAATACGGTCGCTCGTCTCTACTCAAATGGGAAATAATAAAATTAACCGCTGCCAATTTTTTCTCATATTCCATCTGTTTGACCGGACTTGAATTAGCGAGAGACGCCGTACGATCATTTAGCGTCTCGCTTGTCCGTTTCCCGAACATTTGGGACAAGTTCTTTTCGTAACGCCTAACTTCCCACATTCGAAACACTTCTTTCGTTCTGTTCGATCACAATCTCGGGCTCGATGTCCCTCCTCCTGACAATTCCAACATCTAAAACTCCTACGAGGGGGCGTTGGTGCTTCAGTAGCACTAGCATTGACAGCTCGTGTACGACAATGATAGGCTAAGTCGGGTTCCAATAAATTTTTCTTAGTAGATGGTGATTGATTTCCAGTTGTTTGCACACCGTCAGCAAGCTGTCAACAGTCCCGATTTTAGTCAATCCAATACCCTCAATATAATACGGTAGAACATTTCGTCGCAGAACTTGCAATTTTTCTTCTTCTGTTGGCGGTTTAGGGAGTCTATTAAATAAATTAATCATACACGCCATGTAAGCACCTACTGGCTCCTCGCTTCCCTGCGTACGTGCGCTAATTTCTTCCCATAATACCAATCCGTAGTCGAAGGGTTCATACTCTCCCTTCAGAAGTATGACAAAATCATCCCAAGAATTTATTTTTGACCTTACCGATCTGTACCAAGTGAGGGCGGGTCCTTCCAGCAATTCTTTTGCGGAGTTACATAGGTCTGCCGATGATACGTTTCGAGAAACTTGGTAATCTGTTACTTTTTCTAGAAAGGCATTGACACTCATTTCGTGTCTGTCTCCTGAAAATTTTATACCCCATTGGGCAACAGGAATTTGTTTCCTATGACTTACCGGTATACTAACAGCAGAATTATCGGTTTTAGTATTCGCCTCTTTCAGTTGTTGACGTTCGTCGCCCAAATCCGCTTTTTCGATTAACTTATCCTCTTCAGCGCGAATTCGGTCAGCTAATTGTCTCACAGACGCTTTAATTTCATCATCATTACTCGTAATTCTGGCTAATCGGGAAAGAATGTGTTGAATTTTGTGCTGTAACGTATAAATTCATTGCTAGAGGTAGTTCCACTAAAATCTGCAATTAATCCTTGAAGTTCAACAATTGTTTGTGTACAGATGTCGACTTCTTCGGACGGATTCAACGCGACGCTAGGAACATTGACCAACTCTCCAATATCTTCAGCTTTTATTATCTTTGCCAATTCTCTTCGCATAGCATGAACATTCAAATGACTAGTATTTGAGAGACTTCGGACATTCAACTCATACTCTAGTTCATCTCTACTCAAACGAGATGGCTCCATCATGACCAAGGAAAATCAAACTAACGGTACCCAATGAATAAAATACAAACAACCCAAACGTAAACAAATAACCTAAATAATTGAAAAAAAAAACCGTTAAAGAATTTTCCCTTTTTTTTCCAACCCAAAAGAAATATAAAAAATCGATGGCCTTAGCAATGACCACGACAATGAAAATTATATAAAAAAGGCCCTTTTATGTTTAAGGCCCCCTAACGTTTATGGCCCCCTAACGTTTGTGGCCTTAACAATTGTGCCCACACTGACTGCAACAATAAACTCAACAATGGCCTCAACAATACGACAACAATGGCCACAACAATGGGCACAACAATGAAGGCAACAATGGAGATAACAATAAAAGCAACAATGAAAATTAATAAGGCCCTTTTATGTTTAAGGCCCCACGTTGAGCGCCAAAATTTGTAACGTGCTTCGCGCAACGCGAATAATTACATAACGCACCCTAAATATGCTGGTGTGCGGCCGCCAGCTTTTATACAGTGGAGACGGGCAGGGTTGAACCCGTATAAGGGTTAAAAGGGATGAAGGGCGCCACGTAATTTTTATCCGTAAAATTACGAAAAGGACGGTACCAAAAAGGATAAATATAGATAAGTTACCTATCGAAACTGTTGCCTGAAAACGATTTATGACTGATAAATAAAAAAAAAGGAAATTTAATACAACAGAATTTAATGAAGGTAAAATTTGTTAAATTTGGAATAATAAAGTACGCAAGAATGTAAAAATAATAAATGTACAAAATAAAAATTGTTATACCCGGAGTCCTATAACCCAGTTTCGGGCGCAAGCATTACATTTACGCAGCGTGAAATTGATCAATTTCGTAGCGCGGGCAGGTACATGCCAGTTGGAGCGCACGCACGTTCCCGAGTTACAAGTTCCAACGATGGGTAACAATGCGACAAAAAAAATAGATTCGAAAATACACTTCCACATAAAATAAATCTGTAACAATAATGCTTACAATGAGCTTGAAGCTCCAATTAACATTTACAATAATAAGAAATATTGATATTTGCAAATGATTATAAAAATGAATACACTAAATCAACGAATTACATAAAACAATATTACTTCAACAAAGAAGCGCCAAATAAAGTTTTACAGTGAGGACACTGCAACAACAGTCCTCCTAAGCAACAATTAAACTTTAAGTTCTTTCCTCGCAACACAAAAATAAACCAAAAAAGAGGAAGAACGATATTAAATAAAGGTACTTATCTATACGGCGTGTTTGGGGGAATTGTAGGCGATGAAGTAGGGCTATGATGACGGCGGAGTGACGGCCACTGGGCACCACGTAGAAGGTGTCCACAACAATGGTGACGCTGACGGCAGAGTCGCAAATCCTCCGAAGAGAGGTGACTTCCAGAACTCGAAAAAGATGGTCGTGACACCACACGAAGCACCCACCAAAATACACAACACTGGAAAGTCACTCGAGCACCCCCGACGTAGTACAAAACCGCAACAATGGCGAAACCAAAAACTGGTCCAAAACAACAATCGGGTACTCCACTCGCGTCAAAACTAAATCACGCCAACCATAAACTACGTGCCAAAATACTCGTCAAAAGAAAACACATCTACCCCATAACAGAGTCTGTACCAGAATTCACGATGCTCAAAAACTTTTTCCGGAACCAAGAAG
Source organism: Harpalus rufipes (assembly GCA_951394225.1). Taxonomy (NCBI): domain Eukaryota; kingdom Metazoa; phylum Arthropoda; class Insecta; order Coleoptera; family Carabidae; genus Harpalus; species Harpalus rufipes. The sequence continues at coordinate 32,257,213 of OX596276.1, read as the reverse complement.
TTTTTGCCGGATGAAGATGGCGCAAAAAAAACCACAAAATAAAAAGAAGAAATACAATAAAAACAATTCACGCACACCGCTGTCGCAATTCTACAACTAAAAACATGTCAAGTGATGTAAACAAATAACCTTGTAGGTCGCCAAAGAATAAACTATTCAAGAATACATTTAGAAATAGGGCGAAAATAGCCAGAAAAGGGATTTAGGTAAGTTACAGATTCGAATTGAAACATATTTTACATAAATGACACTATAGGAACATTTGAAATATAATTACAATAAGAAGAATTTATTGGACGAAACACTATAAAAATATAAAGATACACGTTGGATCGACAAAATAATAATAACTATACGACGAGGGAAACCAGATTTAGACGATAGGAAGGTATGTATATCTAGGTCAATAATATTCTGGAGCAAAATGTCACCACATCAATTTTAAACCGTAACAATGTATAAAGTCGAGCATGGCATTCAAATAACAGCCAACGAGTTGTTATCAGATGGGGAGCTTACGGGTCTAAACCTTACACAAGTGAAGGCTCTTCTGGTTGGTAGAAACATCAAAGTCTGACAGCGGGAATAGGACGGACTGGATAAGGGTAGGGTCATCTACTCCTTTATCCCAGAAGTCTCATTTACCGGCCAGGCTAGGTAGTTTGATCCAAGCCTGAAGCTGAATTACCTGTTAACAGGCCATGGTAGCATGAATGAGTTTTTGCATACTAGCGATTTGTCGGATGCTAGTGAGTGTGACTGTGGAAGAAGAGAGGAGACCTGGTTACACATTTTGTGCAGCTCCACCCTGTTCGAAGACACCAGGGATCTCGGGGAAATGGTGGTCGTCGATAGGGGCGCGTTGGGGAGTTTTGATGTCTCCGGGCTGCTCTCTAATACGCAGACGTACGCGAGACCTAAGAAGTTCGCGTTGGTCGCCTTCAGTCGCAAGGCGGAGAGACAGGTCAGGGTCGGTGTCGGATAGGAGTAGTGGCTAGGTTGGGCGGTATGAACTTTGTGTGGTAGATGTATGTATGGATAATGAATAGCGACGGGGTGAATGTTGATGTTTGCTGTATGCGGCGTGATGGAAGGGTGTGCAAGATGCCATTAATATTTTTTAAAGCAAAGACGGGGACACATTTTGGCAAACTATTATTTTAAAGCCAGTGATACTCAACTTATTGATCAATGTATATAATATTATATGTATATGAAAGAAAAACAAAAACTGCTATTTATCAATTTTAATTATTTAGGATAGCAACCTAGTATAACACTGTTATAACGTTATTAAAAAAATATGTTTCATTTTAATTTAAGCTCAATTGTATTTCATACATAGTCTACTGAAAATATCAAATTTCAATTTTTGTTATGTAAGGATATAAAATAATCAAATGGTTGAATACTCTATCGAATGGGCCTAAAAAAAACTTCATCCCATTTAAAAAAATATAATTTTGTATTGTAACTTGAGACGCACTGGTTTAAAAAATATTTTCTTCTCTGTATTGATGGCCGCCTTGGTCTTCTATAAGGTTCTCTTATATTTTATTATATCTTTAATAATATAGGAATTATTTGTGGTTGATCGTTTAGCAGATACAACTGTATATAGGGTAAATACTAAAAACCGTGACATATGCGTGTAATATAGGATTTTTTTTTAAATCAGCTGATTTGTGTGCGCATGTCACTTTGACAAGAAAAATATTTCGAGTTATTTTGATTTTGAGTTGCTATACAGTTGTTATAAGAAAATTTGGAAGATGTTAACACGTTAACTACCACGTGATACACGAATGACCCACGCTTTTTAATCTGCCGGCCCCAGCGAACATTTACTTCGTGAATACTCCAACCCGCTTATTTTATATTTTTGCACAATGTAACATATCTTTAATTTATATTTCAATCGGTTTAATTGAATTAATTTGTTATATTTTTTCATAATTTTTTCTTCAATATTGAGTAATTGTTATTATATACCTTTATTGTTTCTACAGAGAACAAGATTTTTTTTCTTTAATATAATTTATATTTCTACTAGCCCAACAATTTTTATCCTATACATAATGCATTACAACATGGGCTACCGGCAATCCACGCGGCCCCGTGCTAATAAAGAGTCGTGGGTCAAGTGCAGGCCACATGGCCTTGCAAAATTAAAGAAAAAATTAATGGATGGTAGCTACCGTGAAGAAACAGAAAAGTAGAAATAAATGACACCCTAAAGAAAAATCCGATTAAAACTACACAATGGGAGGACTATTTCAAGGATCTTTTAATAAGCAAGAAAAATATTCTACCGCACATTGGACTACATACGAAGTAGTGAAAGAAATAAAAATCGTCAAAAATAGAAAAATACTTGGAGATAATGGAGTAAAGAACGTATATTAAAATACGGTGGCACTTATTTAGAACAGCTTGAAAAATGATTTAACATTATCTTAAAAACAGGAAAGGTACGCACAGATTTGAAAAACAGTATTACAATTTCAATTCACAAAAAAGGCGAAAAATCCAACCCAGACAATTATGAGGTATTACCCTTCTCAATTTCAACAAAAGTAATACTGAGCAAACTAGAACAGTACTTCAAAACGAATGACGAACAGCATCGTTTCCGCAAAAACCGTTCTACTATCGACAGGTCGTCGTTACGGTCGGGCAGCCGGGCGTATGGTCGGGGCCACGGGTTGGTGGGGCCCCGCACCGAGCTACCTTATTTTAATATATAATTTACGCATTAATAAAACAGAAAAAGATATCGATATTTACTTATATTTGAAATAAAACGTATAAAAATGTTGATTTTAATTTAATTTTTCCTTAATTCTCAGTTAAATATTGGTGTATCTGTCCATCTTAATGTATTATATTATTTACAAAAGCATAAATGTACCTTAGCATATGTTCTTTTCTTGTAATAAATAATAATTAAAGATTTTATTTAATTATTCACTTTTTTATTTACTGGGGGGTAGGGGTTGGGACCCCGCTTCATATTTATGCCCGGGGCCTCAAAATCCAAACGACGGCCCTGACTATCGATGCTTTGTTTGTAGTCCAAGTAGATGAGAAGGCGATTGAATTCAACTCACCTGCCTTTATGTGTTTTATTGATTTTACAAAGGCTTTCGATCACGTAAAGCTACGTTTCCACCTATTAACATAGTCACAGTTTTTGTTCTTGACATAAGCATAAAAGTTTGTTATATGGGAACACGGCCGAGCGTTTCCAGTTTCTGTTTTAGTCTTTGGATATAGACATAGTCTTTTGTCGTTCTTCGGTTGGAAGGAGACAAGGCTATCTCTTTTCATGTGCAGTAAGTATGTACAGTATGATTAAATCTGTCAATGAGTTTGAGATTGTCATTTCTTGTTTTATGTATATGTTATGATACGAATAATAAAACAAAAATAATAAATAAGTATATCATCACGGAGTAGTACCCGTTGTGTGTCAATCTGCTTTGTAAACAAATATCGGTAATGAAATGTTGATGACATATTCGTGTCATGCGAGGGTTTATCAGACGGCACCACACAAGGAGTGCATCGCAAAAATATTAACATGTTCATTTATAAAAAAAGTATAAATCAACTTATGGGTGCTATATTAAAAAAAAACTTTTTATATAACATGTATTATTTTGTATTTACTCTAATTTATTAAATTTTAATTTAATTATTCAAGTAATTATCAATATAATTTATGAATATATAATTTCAAAAATGCTTTAAATTATTTTATTATGTTTTATTGTGATTTAAATGTGAATAAACACTGCTTTTTATATAACATGTATTATTTTGTGTTTATTCTAATTTATTAAATTGTAACTTAATTATTCAAGTAATTATCAATATAATTTATGAATATATAATTTCTAAAACGCTTTAAATTATTTTATTACGTTTTATTGTGATATAAATGTGAACAAACACTGCGACTTTAGAATTATATTAAGAGCTGGAAATGGTTAAAAAATTCCGACAAAGACCAAAGTTCAATGACAAAGGCTAAAAACAGTGTTTGTGTTAAGAGGTAGAAACTTAGCTGTAAACTAGATATTGTAACTATGTTACGAGAAAAAAACATACCTCAGCAATTAATAAGAGTCGTAGAGCTTAGAGGAGACAGACACAAATACAACAATTAAAGTGCAAGTGAAGGGACTAACTGATGAGATCAAATGCTATACAGGTATTCCGACAGGGAAATTCACTGTACCGTTCAATTTAATAATGGACAAAATTATCGATAGCGTCAATTAAATGGAAGGGTATGGGAGATAAACAAATCCCTATATACGCAGATGATGAAGTATTAATTGCAAATTCAGAGGACCACTTGCAAAGGCTGCTCCACATATTTGCAACAACAGCAGAGAAATATAATATGATAGTTCCGACAGAGAAAAAAATATCAATGGTTATCTCTAAAGAACTCATACGATGCAAATTGGATTAAAGAACAAGATCATAGTACAGGTTAGATATTTTTCGTACCTTCGAATTGAAATATCAACCGATCGCAATACTTTCAAATGAATTAGAAAACAAATAATGAAAGGAGCACAAATATCCGGAATGCTACGAGACCTGAAAAAATAAATATTTAATAACAGAAAGTAAAATACAAATCTACATATGATAATGGTACGACCAGTATTAACTTATGGAGCCAAGATCCGCGCAGATACAAGAAATGCGAAACAGGTACTTCGCAACAATAAAAATGAATATTCTCAGATCAATTCTGGAATTAGAAATCGAATAATAAGGAATGAATGCGGGATTCCGGATATAGATAAGTTCGTGAGAAAAAGAAGAGAATGGAATGAGCATGTTTCTCGAGTACATGAAGAAAGATTAATTAAAATATCAAGAGATTATAAACCAGTCGACAAAAGAAACCCAGGAAGACCACCCGAAAGATGGAGAGAAATCTGGATATCGACATCCATAAAAACCGAGGTGCAAAGAAAAATATATGTAAACCTATATAAAATATATGTATAAAGCATTGCATAATGTTTTGCAGAACAAGTAATATTTAAAAAAAAACTTTTCCCATAGTAAACGCGTATGTCACGGTTTCTCATGTTCACCAGATTTTTGTACAAAATATTTAAATTTTTTAATACATTGATACCAATTACAAGGCGTTACATGACAAAACTGACTAGTTTCTAGGAATATAGCGACTAATATACGTGGCCGGTCATTAAAATACGTTTTAATGATAAAAATTAATTAGCTATTTTTACACTAATATGAATACCTACCAGTGAGGATATTTAAAAAAAAAACGATTTTATACGTTATATTTCCAGGCAAGGAGCGCTACCGAAAGTACGTCAAGGTCATTTTTTTTTTTTTTTATTAGGACTCTTAAATATAACACATCCGAGTAATAATAACAATTATTCATTATATTTCAAGATATTTACATCTTATTACAATAATTATTGATATAATGAAGTGTTAATATTTGCATATACTTTTTTATCGTTGTCTTTGATGAAGATGAGATGATGAAACGGACGCAAACAAACATCCATACTTTCCTGTGATTCGAACCCGAGAGCAAAAAATATTCCAGTATATATTGCGGCTTCTGGCAAAATAGGATTGGCTAAGACGAAATTGTTTCACCAATAAGAGCCGAAGTGTCGAGTTCACTGTCATAATGTGGAATGGTGCTAGAATGCTGATCAAGCGGCAAGCAGAGTATATATGTACAATATTTTAAAATTTAGCTTTTATCGGTTGGTTGGTACAATTTCGTCATAGCCAATCATATTTTGAAAAGTGCCGAAATATATAACGGAATGTTTAAATGCAATCCTGTACCCTTGAGTCATGAGTGTTATTTGTATACTTTGTTATTGGGCTTAATAACGGATTTTTCGTGATTTTTTTGTAGTGTTTTGTGAGGAAGTAATTAGCTATCTAACAATTAGTTCCACTTATACTAATTTGACACAATACATAATGTAACGTGTATTTATTTGGGTGAAGTGTAAAAATCAGAGAAATATTATTAATTAAAATAAAAGTTTATTAAACGATGAATAATTAAGATAAAGATAATAAAATTAATTAACACTATGATTAAATAATTATAACGACTAATTTAAGACTAAGAATATTATTAAATACTTAAACACTAAGATTATTTATTTAAACAATATTTATTTTAGCAGATGTTCTTTATATAACTACAATTATTTATGTTCACCACTTGTATCGTTTATATCTCCAGCCAACTTATCATTCATTTTCATGCATGACTACTAGATAACACAAATTATCAACAGTCAGAATATATCATAATTTTGTTTTTCTCAATCAATCTGTCAATATAATTAATTAATTGTGATAATAAAGTATGTATGCAGATGATTAACTGTAGTATTTTATTATACAAACCCAAGGAGAAAATTACACAATTTAACACCACTCATACACTGTTCATTTATATCACAAACTGTTCATTGCTCGATGTTAGTCTACAACAGAATGTGTTGGCTGGTTTTGGCGACGGGTTTATATAGCGCGATGTCCTTCTGGAACTTCCCAACACGATAATAACATCGAATACAAAGAATCAGTCCACCGGATGTAAGTATGCATGTCTAGACGGGTGTGTTTACCATGGCGAGGATTAAGTCATCGCTCGAGTACATTCTACCAGTGGCGGCGTTCGCACACGGGCCAGACCAATGGCGCGCTACAATATTATTATTGCCTGCGTATCCAGTTATGAACGTCGAACATATGTAGTACGTATTTTGGAAATTTCAATACATTCATGTAAATTAATTAAATTTAAAGATAATATACAATTATAATATGTTTTATTAGCGTAAACACAAAGAATTTATTTAAATAGCATTTAATAATTACTATTTTCTATTAATATACAGGGTGTTGACCGCAACACCGGAACATAGGGCTTTAACATGTAAAATCATACTTCCGTAATTTTCTGCTTCCCTATTTACTTTAGCTAAAAATGCTTCCAAAAAATGCGTAGAGCATAAAATTCTACATCAGAATCAGTAAACAAAATTAATTTTACATGCTACATACCGCAGAAATTAGGTGTGAAAATGTCGAAAATCACCCCTGAAATAGTAATAGCCATGGAATTGAAAATAAAAATTAGCAAATGTTAGCGATTTATCTGTAAAGCTAAGTTAATTTATTTTTATTATTTTTTTGTAATATCAGCTAAAGTGAAAAATATTTAATTAAATTAATAGATAATTTTTCACTTGAACCTAACTTGCAAAGTGAAACGACAAACATTTGTTAATTTATAAAAGATATAAGTTTTTAATTAGTTCATTCATTTTTCTTAAATTATTATTTAACTTGAATATAATATACTATAACCTTCTCTTTCCTTTATAGTCAGGACTATTAATATTTATTGCATGTGAAGTTGAACTAATTACTACTGAACTATTTAATGTCAAGAATATATGGGCGGCAATACATTTATTAATCTCATATTACATTTCACATTCCTTTTGACCTGTTATCGGCGTCCACCTTCCACACACATACAGATTCGTCAGCGTCGGACTGGCTCTTTAGGACGCGTTCCCCTGATGGATATAAGGTACATATTGTCATTCCAATCACAACAATTATCACATGAGTGCATTATCATCGAATAAGATAGACAGGAGGGGGAGGAATAAGGTCATTCCCAAGTCCCAGACTTGGGCAGGTGCTCCGCATAATAAATGCGGCCTAACACCTCGTGGGTTCCGGTACCCCTATCCGCAAAGGTATTGCTGGAATACGACTCATGTGAATAGTCACTTCGGAGCTACTAGCGGTACCGTAGCCACCTACGCATGTCCCATATCTAATAAAATAGACAGGAGGGGGGCAGGAATAAGGTCATTTCCAAGTCCCAGACTTGAGCAGGTGCCCCGCATATTAAATGGAGGCTAACACCTCATGGGTTCCGGTACCCCTATCCGCAAAGGTATGCACACAGTGCAGGGACGATTTGCTGGAATACGGCTCTCGTGTTTAGTCATAGTATGCTGAGCTTTCAGAGGTCCAGGGGTCCCAGACTCATTATGAGAGCTTAGCTTACGACCGATAAAGTACACTTTGTCATTCGAATCATAACAATTGTTACAGGTGTGCATTATAAGATAGACAGGAGGAGGGATAGGTATTAGGTCCGTCCCAGACCTATGAGAGCTTAGCTTACGCTTGCACGTAGATTTCAGACCTTTCATGGAACTCAGCCTCTCATTTGATGTTTCTCATAACTGGTGCTTCACTACTAGCCGTACCATAGCCACCAATACATGTCCCAGACATGTTGGGTCCCAGACCCATTGCGAGAGCTTAGCTTACCGCCATAAGTAGGTCCCAGACCTCTTATGGACCTCAGCCTGTCACTTGGTGTTTCTATACGATGTACGCTAGCTACCTTTAGAGTACACGACACTATGGACCCAGGTTGTCCCAGACAACCCTTCGGATTATAGGAGAATACTATATATGTTTGCGGCCACAAACCAATAATACAAATGTATATCTCACATATACCATGCGTATCCAATACACAAATAGTGTACAACATCCTTCAAGCACCAGGTGATCCACACCTGAGCGCCATACATGTACAATATAATCAGAACAACTGTGAGGTTTACCACTCACCTTTAATTACAGAAAACTGCTTGTTTTTTTCTTATGGACACTATCACACACAGATCCGCACGACACTGTGGTCGCAACAACTAGCCTGCCCTTCCAAGGGTCGGGGTGTCATTGCATTTAAGAATGTCAAGTGTCTTTGCCTGCGGTTCTGTCCCAGCGGCGTGTCACCGTAAAATGAATCTTATATTTATCTGTTTCAATTCCATGGCTTCGCCATTTTTGGTGTGATTTTCAATATTTTCATATCTAATTTCTGCCGTTACAAAGAATGCATAATTAATTTATTTATTCTCATACAGAATTTTAAGCTCTACAAATTTTATTTGAAGTATTTTTACGTAAAATAATTAGGGAAGTAGGAAATTACAAAAATATGATTTTACATGAAGTCCTATGTTCCGGTGTTGCGGTCAACAGCCTGTATGTTTACTAACTATTATGAACGTCTGATGTCATTAAATGTAACCTTGGCAATCAATACCAAGCTATGTGATGGATTGTTAATGACTCACTTTGTTATGACGTTTATGACTAGTTCTCCAATTTTGTTTACTATGTTTATCTTTTTTTCTGTTTACGTTTGTCTTTCACTACACTATCATGAGCTTACATTTACTGAGTTATTGACTTGACACCACATATCATATTAATACTTATTTTAATTTTATTGTTATGTAATTTAAAAAAAATATGACTATATTTCTGAATTGATTTTAATATAATAAAAAAAGAACACACACATACTTTATTTTTTTGAGTATAGAAACAATTTATTAAATTATGTTTTTTATACTACAAAAGAAAAAATAATATATTACTAATAATTTCATGCTTTTAATCTTTTTTTACGTATTACATTCTATAATATTTATCATACATATTACTATTACTAATACGTTATAACAAAATATTTATTTGTACCAGATAGAGAATTTACTCTTCTTTTACTAGCAAGAACAAAAATTATCAAAAAATATATTTACAAGATTTTTTTTAAAAATCTGCTACTTCCGGTTGTTACCAAAACCTTTTCAACTCTTCCCAGTAATGTGCGATTGAGAAATACGTATTTAAACAGATGTTAAGTATTATAGTTTTTGAGAAATCGTCCTTCAAACCTCCCCACACACATATACACATACACACACATACATCTACACACACACGCGCACACAGACATCATCGTAAAAATATTAAAATCGGATTGTAGGGACCTTAAAACATGCTTAATCATTAAAATCTGGATATGCGATTTTTAGCATGAATCCAATGCCAATTTAATTTTAAATTGTTATCAAATCAAAGAGATAAATATCATGGGTTATATAAAACTCATTCCGAAGAAGGCTACTACAGGGTGGGGCAGAAAAACCTATCCGATTTCAAAACGTTATAAAATTAAAACCACTCAACTTGTCAAAAAAAAATTTTTATTAACATATCGCAAATTTTATGCCATTTTTAAATTTAAGTTTTGAAAAGCACATCACTCAAATGTCGTCCTTGGGAGCGGATACACTGATTTAGGCGCTCGCGGTAGCTTTCCATGACTTTCACCGTCATTTCCACAGGAATTTCTTCAATTGCCCGAGCAATTTCCCTTCGTAAAGCAAGAAGGGTCCTTGGTCGATGCTGGTAAACCTTCGATTTGAGGTAACCCCAAAGGAAGAAGTCACATGGAGTGAGATCCGGTGAGCGCGGCGGCCAGCCAAGATCACCTCTCAGGGAAATGAGGCGACCGGGAAACAGTTCCCTGAGAATGTCCATTGATCGTCGCGATGTGTGGGCGGTTGCCCCATCCTGTTGAAACCACACATTTTCCACGCCATTTTCTTCCATTTTGGGTCTAGGAAAATTTTCCAGCATGAAACAATAGCGCTCGCTGTTGACCGTTGCGGTTTGCCCATTTTCTTCAAAAAAGTAAGGCCCCCAGACGCCTAGGCGGGAAAGAGCACACCACACAGTCACTTTTGGGCTATGGAGGGGTTCCTGATGGATTTCTCGAGGATTTTCGTCACTCCAATATCGAAAATTCTGCCTGTTAACGGCACCACAAAGGTGAAAATGGGCTTCGTCCGTGAAGAGCACAATCGCCGCATTCGATAAACCGCTCAATAACAAAAGCACGATGTTCACCAGACCAAGGCATGTTGACTACTGACAAATGGCATAAAACCGGCTTTCTAACGGTTTTTACCCCACTACTCTACCTGCTCCCTCTTTTGAGAAAAAGGGATTTGAAATCGGATAGGTTTTTCTGACCCACCCTGTATAATATGCTATTTGAACGGCATTTACAAAACGATGATGTCAAATTTCTAAAATATTCTAAAGAATAAAAATATAGCATTTTAAATTTGTATTTTTTATTGAATATGTATATAAAATAATGTATAATTATTTTTTCATTAAAATTGTATATATTTAAAAAAATCATATTACAAATCAATGCACCATATCCAACAAAAATAATTATACTGTCACTACTAGATTTCCGAAAATTGATTAACACAAAAATATGTATTAAAAATATATAAATTGTAATTATAGTAAAATATACACTATAAATCTAAAACCAAGCAAACATATTTAAGATTCACTTTTCGGTGACACGCCACTGGGATAGAAGCGCAGGCAAAAACACTTGACATTTGTAAATGCAATGACACCCCGACCCTTGGAAGGGCAGGCTAGTTGTGTTGTGACCACAGTGTCGCGTGGATCTGTGTGATAGTGTCCATAAGAAAAGACAAGCAGTTTGCTGTAATTAAAGGTTACTGGTAAACCTCACGGTCGTTCTGATTATATTGTACAGGTATGGCGCTCAGGTGTAGATCACCTGGTACTTCAAGCTTGATTGATATGTTGTACACTATTTGTGTATTTGATACGCATGATATATGTGAGATATGCATTTGTATTATTGGTTTGTGGCCGCAAACATATATAGTATTCTCCTATTATCCGAAGGGTTGTCTGGGACAACCCTGGGTCCATAGAGTCGTGTACTCTAAAGGTGGGTAGCGTACATTGTAGAGAAACACCAAGTGAGAGGCTGAGGTCCATAAGCGGTCTGGGACCTGCTAAGCTAAGCTCTCGCAATCGGTCTGGGACCCAATATGCCTGGGACATGTATTGGTGGCTATGGTAAGGCTAGTAGTGAAACACGAGGTGTGCGAAACACCAAATGAGGGGCTGAGTTCCATAAAAGGTCTGAAAACCTACGTGCGAGCGTAAGTTAAGCTCTCATAGGTCTGGGACGGACCTTATACCTATCCCCCCTAATGTCTATCGTATAATGCACGCCTGTAACAATTGTTGTGATTGGAATGACAATGTGTACTTTATCGATTGTAAGCTAAGCTCTCATAATGTGTCTGGGACCCATATGGACCTGTGGGAGCTCAACATGTCTGGGACATGCGTAGGTGGCTACGGTACCGCTAGTAGCTCCGAAGTGACTATTCACATGAGTCGTATTCCAGCAATACCTTTGCGGATAGGGGTACCGGAACCCACGAGGTGTTAGGCCGCATTTATTATGCGGAGCACCTGCCCAAGTCTGGGACTTGGGAATGACCTTATTCCTACTCCCCCTCCTGTCTATTTTATTAGATAATAATGCACGCATGTGAGAATTGTTGTGATTGGAATGACAATGTGTACCTTATATACCTCAGGGGAACGCGTCTTCAAGGGCTAGTCCGACGCTGACGAGCCTGTGTATGTGTGGAAGATGGACGCCGATAACCGGTCAAAAGGAATGTAAAATGTAATATAAGATTAATACATGTATTGCCGCCCATATATTCTTGACAATAAATAGTTCTATAGTAATTAGCCAAACTTCACATGCAATAAACCTGACTATAAAGGAAAGAGAAGATTATAATATAGTACAGTATTTATACCAAATCTCTATTCTATATTCAAATTAAATACATACATACATACATAAAATCACGCGTGTCCCACTTAGTGGGTTCGCACAAACCCGATAACAATAAGATCAACATCAACATCATACAACAAATCCTTACTCTTAACATATTAAAGTGACCGATTTTCGGTAGCGAAATACCGCATCCGGATCACAATAATAGTTAGGAAACAATCATCCTTCGCCACACATTCCTATCTAAGCAGACTTCTTTCGCCTCGGCCACACTCATAATCGAATTCATACATGCTCTTCTTCTCTTCACACTTGGAAACTCTCTCTCTTTAAGCACCCTACCCTAAATAACAATTGAAAAAAAAAATAATTAAAAAAACTTATAGCTTTTACATATAAACAACATTGTTGACTATTTATGGGGTAAATAAAAATTTGTTAAGGGTATATTAACGAAACTATAACTAATTGCTCTTTAGGTATCTTAAAATATTAACAAATATTTCTTACAATACAACTAATACATAAATCTAGAATATTTTTATATTAAAACTAAAGAGTCTAATAAAATTACCTGTGAAATGGAAAAATCATTTGGCAATACACCTCAAGTTCTTTGCCATAAGGGCGATAGCCTTGAAGTAATAATTTAGAATTATCAGTTCTCAAAAATTTGCCAAACATACATTTCTTTTCATTAGCATTTTAGATTATTCATTTTTCTTACATACAGGGTGTATCACGGATAGTGAAACATAGGCGTTTAACTTGGGAAATCAGTTTTTCCGTGCGCATTGCTCCCCTAATTATTTTAGACAAAAGTTTCAAATGGATGTTGTAAAGCAAAAACTTGTACATCCGAATCAATTTTGGCTACTTCATAACTGCAGAAATAAAATTTGAAAATTCAAGGAATTACAATTTACTAGTATTAGCCATGGAATTAGAAACAAGAGACGAACAAAGCGTAACGTTTTATTACGTCATTGTCAGAATAAGGATTGTCAAAATAAATACTAGTAATTAGACGTACATTTACTATTATTATATCATTATTTATATATATATATATATATATATATATATATATATATATATATATCCTGACTAATCCGTTTTATGAATCTGTTGATAGTGTTTAAGTATTTAATAATATTCTTATGCCCGGTTGCAGAAACTTTCATCAGTGCTTTGTTTATTTAACGGATTATCAAAACGAACAAATGCATAGCGATTTTTGACAGCATTGATTTAAATGTCATTAGAACAAGGAAACTGATTCGAATTTGTTCATTTTGATGGTCCGTTGATTTAATAAAGCGCTGATGATCGTTTGTGCAACCGGGCATTAGTCTTTAATTAGTGTTAATATTTGTTTATTCATAATATTCGTTATATTTATCTTTTAATAATCTTTTTCTAATTAAATTACAGTTTAATAAAGTTTTATTTTAAATAATAATATTTTTCTAATTTTGACACTGTACCCAAATAAATAAACCTTACAATTGGTGACAGGTATGGGGTTAATAAAATGTAAAGTGTAAATAAAAAAACTGATGTGGCCAGCATATTATCTCCCGCCATACAATTTTATTTTTTTAATAATTAGTTACTTACAAGTTTATCAATAATGCAATTGTATTAAGTTTATTCGTATAATAATATAGCTATAATTGAAATGAAGAAACCCAATGTGAAGAAGTATGATGCGAAAAGAATACAATAGTCTTCTTACACGTTTATTTATTTTGAAAAGTGCTACTGGTTTCGAACCTTCATAGGTTACGTTAAATGGCAGCATTTAACATTCATATGGTAACAATATTCTATACAGTGTTATGTAAGTAAGTGTACAACGCTTAACCCATGATAGAACTGACCCCATAGATGGTAAATTTGGCAATAATTTTTGACTACTATGCTTTCTACAAGAACTGGAGGCTTTCAAAGATGACCAATCACGTGATAGTTAATTTTTTTGTAAAAATATAAAAATTAATGTGTTCTCTGTTGTTTGTCAAAACTGACGTTAAACGTTTTTGCATAGGCATACAATTTATATTCTGTTTTTACCTTCCGTCACCTTTATGTAAGGAAGGTATTGTCTTTGGTCAAAAAATTCAATGATGAGTTTTTAGTTAATAAGTATGTTTTAGGGTCCCTATAATACGATTTTACCATTTTTACGATGATGTCTGTTTGTATGTATGTATGTGTGTGTGTGTGTGTGTGTGTGTGTGTGTGTGTGTGTGTGTGTGTGTCTGTGTGTGTGTGTGTGTGTGTGTGTGTGTGTGTCTGTGTGTGTGTCTGTGTGTGTGTCTGTGTGTGTGTGTGTGTGTGTGACAAAAATTTCTGATCGCATAACTTCAATACCACGATTCCAAAAATCATATTTTTTTCGTATTCCTCAAGTTTACATCCAGAAAAACAACTGATTAGATTTTGGTTATAATTGGTGAACCGGAAGTAGCCTCATTTGAAGATTTAACAGTTAAATTTATTTTTTTGACATTTAACGTTATTATAACTTAAAGACTATAATATTATTCTCTATACGATTTGACTGCATTTTATACTTCATACTCAATAGATATAGAGTTAAAGAATTTTAAAGAAATTAAATTTTATAAATCAGCCAGCTATGCTAAACATGGAAACTACTAATATATTCATATAATTTAAATTGACAGATGTCAGTATCAATAAAAAGTAAATTAATGTGGCAGAGATGAGGATGTTGAAGTAGATGTTGGGGAAGACACGCAAAGCTAGGTAAGGAAATAACTCTCCTGTTACAAATTTCTAGAAAGATACAAGAGGGATGATTACATTGGTTTGAAAATGTCATGAGGAGAAATTAAGCAACCCCTAACGGATGGGGAAAGCTAAAGAAGAAGAAGATGTTAGTGTCAAGTGCAATTTGCATAGTTTGTTTATGAAATAATTTTACTGGAAATTTAGAATCTTTTGCAAGAAAATTTATGTATGGAGTTTATACATAATACACAGGGCTGACGCAAGGTATTGTGGTGGCCACAACAGATTTTTTTTATATTCTCAAAATACCATTTACCTTCACCAATCAAGAGTATGCAGACATGCATATAGTTTATGCCCAAATATTACAAAATAGTTGTGCTGCTGCAAAACGGTACAGAGAGATTTCCAAATAGACGTACATAGCATCACTCTGTTTTTATCTGAACTCATCAATATCTACGTGAATATGGAACCTTCCACAAAAAACTTGGGATCTTGGCAGGAATCTTAATGCTAATGCTGTTGATCGTGATGAAGGAAGTTTGGAATTGATTCATGAAAATCCTAATATGTGATTATCGGCTTTATGCTAATTCTCAAAGTTGAATATGCGTGATTTTTATGTATGCATGTATGTGTTCCAGACATTTCAACAATAAAAAATATTTTTTTTTGTACTAATCTATTTTAATTATTTGTTAGTCAAATTACTTATAATCAGTGTTGAAAAACATGTAGTTTTTACCTCTCGCCAAGAGAGGTATTGGATTCATGATAAAAATCGCATATCCAGATTTTATTGAATAAGCACGATTTAAGGTCCATAGAATCCGATTTTAACATTTTTACAATGATGTCTGTGTGTGTGTGTGTGTGTGTGTGTGTGTGTGGATGTGTGTGTGTGTGTGAGGTTGTTTGAGACACGATTTCTCAAATTCTATAAGACTAAAGACCTGTTTGACTACGGATTCCTCAATCTAACAGTAATGGGAAGAGTTGAATAGGTTCTGGTAACAATTGGAAAACCGGAAGTAGTAGTTTCTAAAAAAAAAATTCTAAATATTATTTTTTGAAAATTTGTTACTACAAATATTAAAGATAATTAAATTCTCAATCTGACACATTTAATTTTTTTATTATATCTCGTATAGGTTTGGAGATATAGTATATAATAATATAGAATAATCTGTTGTAATAAATCTCGTTGCCCGAAAAACAGTTGCGATATTTAAATTTTTGTAATTGACAAATAATTGCAAAATGTCAGTGTCAGATTTTTCTGGGAGGTATGAGTACATTTAATATATATTATTGTATTATTAATTAAATATTTATTTAAATTACAGGTATGTTAATATTACATATATCATATATCCTTAACAAATACCGCTAATACCGTCAATGAATTTGAAGAATTATGAACATGCTAGAATAGTAGGATAAAATTTCTCATAGAACGAAAGAAGAGAAACAATTTCAATTATTTGTATGTACAAGAAATGTTAAATTCGTTACTTATAGGGCGCGAGCAGTCATGTGACTTTGTTGGCCTTGGCAAGCAGATACGAGGATCCGTGTCAGAATGACGACTAGTAGTTATTTACATAGATGTCACAATTGTCATATGTCATAATTTTTCATTCAAAATTTCAAAATATTCTGATGATTATTTGTCATCCATTAGTATGGAATATACTTGCCGAGGAAAATAATCCACATGGATTTGGAAAATCATAATGTTTCGAATGAAAACGTATGATACTTGACACCTATGTATATTACTAGCTGTCATTCTGACACGGATCCCCATATCTGCTTGCCAAGGCCAACAAAGTCACATAACTGCTCGCGCCCTATGCAACATAAAGTGAAAATGGCGAGAGGTATTATGCTGGCCACAATAGATTTTTTATTATGAAAATCTGAAATATGCCGCAATGATCTTGTATGTCATTTGTGACAATTTTTCAAGAGAGAACACATTGAGTGTTATTTTTTTACAAAATTTTGAACTATGACGTTGGTCAGTTTTAAAAGCCTCCAGTTCTTATAGAATTAGAAAAAATGTTGAATAAAAATTATTGCTAGATTTACTATTCGTGGGGTCAGTTTTACCATGGGTTAAGCGTTGTACACTTACTTACATAACACCCTGTATAGTAAAAGAAGAACAAATGGTCATTAAATATTGATATATTGTGTTATTATGCTAATAAATAAGAAATAAACAAAATTTGATTCACAATAAAAATAAGTTGTAGGTACTTTTTATTGTTAAAAACTAAAATGGCGAAGGTTTCAAATATTAATGTATTGAATAATAAATGTCAAGTGTGTGTTATTTTATTGTATTTTGTTCATAGATGATGGTATTTTTTCTGATAAATGCATTCATATAGGCTACAGACCCAATAAAATAATTTCATAATTTGTTGATTTACTTTATAAAATGTTTCAAACGTCCGCCATTTTATTTTTTAACAATACAACTACTTATTTACTACCAGAGTAAACAAATTTTGTATACTTTTCAAAAATTTCAAAAAATATAGTATGTTAACCGGAAGTACTAGAACACTCTTATCTAGAGTAAATTTGCTTATTTGAATATAATTACAATCTCCCTTAATAACGTGATCATTAACGAGTGTGCTAATGGAAGGTTTTGTGGTGTCTAATAACCAATCTCGGAATATGAAATTTAATACGAGAGAGCAAATATGGTGAATCAATAATGTTATTTAACTACTTATTTACTACCAGAGCAAACAAATTGTGTATACTTTTCAAAAATTTCAAAAAATATAGTATGTTAACCGGAAGTACTAGAACACTCTTATCTAGAGTAAATTTGCTTATTTGAATATAATTACAATCTCCCTTAATAACGTGATCATTAACGAGTGTGCTAAATGTCATATGAAGGTCTGCCCGGAGATATTTCGTTACAGAGTTACAGCCCTTTGAATGTGCACCATATCAGACACATTTTTATTAATAACTCTGGTAGGTATTAGTTGCACTAAAAATTTGTGACTTAGTAACGAGTATATTATTTTATTTAGATGCATGTTTATACTTTCTGATGAAAAAGGGGGAAAATAAATTTCCTTGTTTTATTCACAATGTTCTATAATTTATATATTTAAATTTTATTTATATTGTTAATATTGGTGAAAATGCAGATATGGTGATTATTTATGGATAGTGTATCGATAATGTTTATCGTGTGTCCAGAAAATGTCGACGTAGCTATCCAAGAATAAATTTATATGAATCATAATAATAATAATTATGTATTCCCAACCGAAATCCAATTACAGGGAAATACAAATATTATAAATAAGTTCTGTATTGTGGCACAGTATGTGAGATTTTCTTAAAACAGTACGTGGAGTGTAATAATGGAAGGTTTTGTGGTGTCTAATAACCAATCTCGGAATATGAAATTTAATACGAGAGAGCAAATATGGTGAATCAATAATGCTATTTAGCAAGAAGTGTAGAAATTTTGTAGAATTATGTCGATCTAACAAACTGTCATTATCGGTGAAAATATCCGGATAAATATTATCGAATTTAAATGATACGTATTTCAAAAATCTTCACAGTATCAGTAACAGTCTTCGAAATTCTAACTATAAATCCAAGTATTCTACTAACAGATGCATAATTTAAACTAATATGTTCAGGAAAACTTCTTTTCCTTATACACATGCCGGGTGTCGGATTTTGAAATTTGTTTTAGGTTCCTACGAAATCCTTCTACTTTCTTCTACCCTTTGTCATCTTTTTCATTTTTTCAAGGCTTCTACCTCTCTTGCTCCCCAGCTCATTTATTCTTGCTTCACACGTTTTCCTTGGTCTTCGTTGTTTCTTTTTTTCTATTTGTATCTCCTGTTTCTACCATTTTTCGTAATAGACTATTTTGGTCCATTCGCATTATATGCCCGTACCAGCCAAGTTGTTTCTGTTCTATGTTTTTAACTAAGTCTGTTTCCAGGCTTACCATTTGTCTTATATCATCGTTTCTGTCTCTATCCCGTTTTTTTTTGCCTGTAATCTTCTTCAGGTATTTCATTTCTATCGCTATTAACTTTCCCTCGTGTTTCTTCTGTAGATTTCACGATTCACTTTCATATATGGCTGTCGGTTCTGCTGCTGTTATACTTTTACTTTTGTTTCCATATCTAATTCATCTTTCCCTAGGATAGCCTTATTTATTGTGTAGTAGATATTGCTTGCTTTCTTAGTCCTATTCGAAATTTTACATCTATTTTTCCAGCCTGTGTTGTCATACTGCCAAGATATTCATATGCCGTTACTCTTTCTAAGCATTTTCCATGGATTTCTATTCTATTCTCTTCATGTCTCCTTCCTTTGTGCATAATTATCATTATTTTACTTTTATCTGTATAATCCCCATTCCCATTTTTCTTATCTCCTCTGTCCATATCTTAACCAATTCCATCATTTCTGAATAGGAGTCTAATATTAGGACTATATCACCGGCATACAACAGACTATATATTTTTACCGGATGCAGTATGTTAAAGCCCAATTGCATCTGTAGATTTTTTTGTCCTTGCTTTGGTGATTTTTAAGATCCTATCCATTATTATAATGAAGAGTAAAGGGCTGAGGCTATCTCCTTGTTTCACTCCTCGTTCCATTTCAAATTATTCAGATCTAATTCCATCCATCTGTACTACTCTCTCCCTTCATTATACAGGGTGTCCTAAATTTAAAAGTCCAAGATACAATACCTCAAAATAAGCATAAATTGTTAGATAAATATACGGCCGATCTTGCTTCGTTTTCGAGTTATGGCAGCTTGAAGTTAAAGTTCAAAAAGAGGAAGAATTGGACTATACCATTACGGTAGCTTCCGAGATATAGTTAAAGGTTCATTTATATCATCATGCATCAATTATTTTTGAAATTCGCGTGCAAATACGCGTTTACTAGGCAGTTGACATTGAGGAAAACGTAGAGCATATTCGCGAACTGCTGCACGAGCATTGCCGTCACACAACCCATAAACGTACACAATATCTGCATACTCGACATTAGAGAAACTAAACGGCATGGTGAACGAAATTTAATTTGACGTTTATTAAAACAAAAACAAACGACAAACGACAATCGTGACAACTACTAGATGTTAACAATAAAATTAAATTCCTCTTGTTTGAAACACAATAACTCGAAAACGAAGCAAGATCGGCCGTATGTTTATCTAACAATTTATGCTTATTTTGAGGTATTGTATCTGTTACTACAGGGTGGACCTTTAAATTTGGGACATCCTATACACACTTTTGATGGTTTTTATTATTTTATTTGAGGCTTTTAGTTGCTTTAGGCACCTCCAGATGCTATTTATGTTCGCCGTGTCAAATGCAGCTCTAAGTCTATGAAAGTAAGATACAGCTCTTATCGCTCTCTATTTTCTTTTCTATTAAATTTCTTATGATATGTTGTCACTTCTTTGTTTGCCTACTCTATATGCTGCCTGTTCTTCCTCTAGTTTAGTACTTATTTCTGTCCTTAGCCTAGTTTCTAATATTCTTGTGTATAGTTTGTAGAATGTAGTGGATAGGCATATTGCTCTATAATTGTCACATACAGCATGCTCCCGCTTCTTGTATATACGTACTATTATGTTTTTCTCCTATTGCTTTGGTATCCTATCTTCTTCCCATATTGATCTGAAAATTTCTAATAGCCACTCTTTGCCTTTGTTTCCTACATATTTTATAATTTCCGGGTCTATGTTAACTCCACATGATTTGTCCGTTTTAATTTTTTTTTGTCCCTCTTCCAGCCCTCCTATTGTGATTTCTTCTCTTTGTACCTCATTTTCTTCATCTTCCGAATCTATTTCCGAATACATGTTATTAACATATCTATATATCTTGAATTTACGTGTGTAGTAATTAATCCATTCTTTTAATATATCTTCTGACCTTGTTAGTGATATGTTTCTGCTGTATTTTATTCCTCTAATTTAACTTACCTTTTTTCCTTTATCCCTCTAGCAATGCTCCAGAATTTTTTCTAATTGTCTTCGTAGCTATCTTTCATTTCCTCGCAGAATTCCTTCCATGATTTCTTTTTAGCTTTTCTTAACGCTATTTTCGCTTCTCTCCTTCTTCTTATTAGGTATTCTTCTTTATCCTCCTCATTTTGTGTTTGCATATATGTATGTATTGCATGAAATCTTCTTTTGCTGTGTTGTCTTCCTGACTCTCATTACACCATCTTATTCTTCTTACATTTTAATGAGAAAACTTAAATTACGAGTAAAGGTAACTCCCAAATCTTTACAGGACATCCTACGAAAATGAATATTACCGTACAGAGTATAAGAATAAGTAATAGATGTATGGCAACTTGTGCAGGAAATTGTAAAACACTTATCAATATTCAATTGCTGTTTAGTAAGTGTATACCACGCAGCCATATTATCCAGGTTTTTTTGAAGAAACAAAGCATCATTATACGAACCAATACGTTTAAAAATCTTGACATCATCTGTATAAGCTAAAATTGGACATGTGGAGGAATTAAAGAAGATCATCAATGAATAGTAGAAATAAAAGAGAACCCAGGTTTGAACCCTGAGGAACATAGACGTAGCAATGAATTTTAAGGAATAAAATCCATTATATTGCACACAACAAACTTTATCATTAAGATAAGAACGAATCAAGTTAATCAAACTGGAAGTAACACCGAAATTGCAGTTTTCATTAAGTAACAGTATATGGTTTATAATGTCAAATCCACAAGGAAAGTCATTATAAATGGCGTTTACTTGACTACGTATATCAAGGGCTTTAGAAGTGAACTGTGTAAAGGAAGCAAGATTGGTAGTTGTTGATCTACTTCATAAAAAAAACATATTGATTATAAGATATTAGCGATATAGTGTTGTAAAGCACTTCTTCAAAGAGTTTTTCAATATTGTCTAGTAAAGAAATTAGGCGATATTTCCGAATTATAGTCTTGTCACCTTTCTTATGTGTAGGACAAAGTCTTGTCATTCTCTATATGTCAGGCAAAATATGTGTTTCCAAAGCTAAATTAATTATTTAAGAAACTGGTGCAGCAAAGCAGCAGTCTTTGACTAAATAAGAGAATTTTTGGGTTTCTCCTGCTGACGCTTTGCTAGGAAGGGAAGACATCAATTTAGTAGGGTCAACTTTTGTTACCTTATTCGCATTAAACGACATGTGAGGCAATGTTGCGTATCGCAAGGTGGAGGTTGTCAGTTCAGGTATATAATTTTCAGACTCTACAGATCGGGCGAATGAATGACGTATGTCGATTTGTTGAGTAGGATTCCGATAACTGCTGCTTCTATAGAGGAGCTTGACTGAATATTGGGAATATAAATACAAAATGGAAGCTCCGGTGAGCATTCTAACTTGAGAGACCTCTGTCATAGAAATAAATAAGCTGGAAGTAGGTATACAAGAGTGGTACTAGACCAAACTTCCGGTTCCATCGAGCTCGATGGCATGTGCCTTCGACTTCTTGCAGCGACCCAGATTTTTCAGCAGCCTCTGGTTGTTGTTAACAGTTTTTGTGCACACACCCCTTAACGGTTAACCCTAATGGGGATGGGGATTTGGATTCCGGATTAGATTCCGGTTAAGGAATCCGGATTGGAATCTGGAGTCTGGAATCTGGATCGTCTGATGTAGTTATATTTGTTATATATTTCCCTCCCAACTCAATGATTTGTTGATCTGTTATATTTTGGAATTTCTGGGGTTCTAGTTAACAACAACCAGAGGCTGCTGAAAAATCTGGGTCGCTGCAAGAAGTCGAAGGCACATGCCATCGAGCTCGATAGAACCGGAAGTTTGGTCTAGTACCACTCTTGTATACCTACTGCTGGAAATTTACAATATAATTCTAAAAAATGGTTTCAAATATGTTTGTGAGACGGTGCTGATGCAATACTCAGAGCGGGTGTGATTCTCCAGTGCTTGTGAGATGATGTTAGTAAAGACGAATACTCGGATGAATATTATACATCAGGTATTAATATTTCCAGATAGTAAATTGAATAATAATTATATACGGTAAACTATATAAGGTAGCTAAATACCTCATCATCTAATTAGTGTCGCGCATGAATGGAAGCAGAAGTTAAAAGACAAACTATATCTAGAGAGATGATGATTAAGAAGGCTGTTATAGGACTGTGATTTTATAAGAAGAACGATTGATCTGTCAAACTACAGTAGGGACCCGCATATATTTTTAGGGGTAATCTGTAAGAGGACAGTAGAGAACCGGATATATCTTTTAGGGGTGATATGTCAGAGAGCAGTTGAGACCCGAATATATCTTTTGGTGGTGATCTATCGAAAGGGCAGTAGGGACCCGGATATATGTTTTGAGGATGATCTGCCGAGAGAGCAGTAGGGACCCAGATATATCTTTTGGGGGTGATCTGCCGTGAGAGCAGTAGGGTCCCGGATATATTTTTGGTGGTGATGTGTCGAGAAGACAGTAGGTACCCTGATATGTTTTGGGAGTGATCTGTCGAGAGAGCAGTAGGGACCCGGATATATGTTTTGAGGGTCATCTGCTGAGAGAGCAGTAGGGACTCATTACAACTTGTATGTTTTGCAGAAATATAAATTGGGAATTAATCATTTTTTAGGTTGGTTTATAAAGATGTATACGACATTAAATAATTTTGTTTAACATTACTGTTGCAAGTTTAGCGAAATGAATTCGCGAGAGCTCGAATAGGTCAGGATGGCCGTATGTTGAAGATGGGATCACATAATCGTTGTGTGTGTGTTTGTGTGTGTGTGTGTGTGTGTGTGTATTTCAGATATGCGTTAGATGTGATTAATTTATAGGATAACTAAGAATGCAATCAGTTTAAGGTGATATAACGAAATTACTTATAAATTGAATTTCTTAAATAATTGTAAGTTGGGATATTATTATTACGGTGAACATAATAAATAGGAGTCTTTGTAAAGTCATGCAGTGGAAGTGTTTGAATAAATGATACTAGTACAACTCAGTGTAAAATACCTATCGACCATTTAACAAAATAATTAATTTTAATACACCCGTTGCGAATTAGCCGATATAAAGCACCACGTAAAATTTTGAGACATAATATTTGAAAAAATCAGGGATTTGTTAACTAGTGGATAGAGCAAGTGTATTAGGATGTTTCAATAAGAATGCGAACCTGGTGGCTAAATTCACTATTCAAATTGCACTTGACACTGACATCTTCTTCTTTTTTAGCTTTTCCCATTCGTTAGGAGTCGCTATTTTTGCGTGTCGTTATCCTTCAGTTCCTTTTCTCTCAAGTCTTCCGCAATACAGTCCTTCCATCTTATCTTTGGTCTTCCTCTGTTTCTTCAACATCCTATTACTAAACTATTCATTCTTGTTCCAATATAATTCTTCATTTCTCCTCATGACATGTTCAAACCAATGTAATCATATTTCTTTATCTTTCTAGAAACTTGTAATACTAGAGTTATTTTCTTACTCTATCTTTCCGTGTTTTCCCCAACATCTACTTTAACATCCTCATCTCTGCCACATTAATTTACTTTTTATTGATACTGACATCTGCCAATTTGAATTATATGAATATATTAATAGTTTCCATGTTTAGAATAGCTGGCTGAATTATAAAATTTATTTTCTTTAAAATTCTTTAACTCTGTATCTATTGAATATGAAGTATAAAATGTAATCAAATCGTATAGAGAATAATATATTCTTTAAGTTATAATAACGTTAAATGTCAATAAATCAAATTTAACTGTTAAATCTTCAAATGAGGGTATTTCCGGTTCACCAATTATAACCAAAATCTAATCACATGTTCTTCTGGATGTAAACTTGAGGAATACGAAAAAATTATAATTTTTGGAATCGTGGTATTGAAGTTATGGGATCCGGAACTTTTGTCACACACACACAGACACACACACATACATACATACAGACATCTTCGTAAAAATGGTAAAATCGTATTATAGGGACCCTAAAACATGCTTATTCACTATAAACTCATCATTGAATTTATTGACCAAAGACAATACCATCCTTACCTAAAGGTGACGGAGGGTAAATACTTAGAAGGTTTGACGTTAGTACACGTCATCTGTACATAGTAAAATATCTTAATTTCTTACGTACCCGGCCAGGTTAAGAGAGAACCGAGGAGAGAACACAGGAAGTGTGAGTCAGAAAAATATAGATAATTATTCTAATTTAGAAAAGTGAATTTGCTATTCGCAGCACTGTCAAATTTACATCTGTCAAATTTACGTCAAAAATTGCATTTCAATATATTTAATCTTGAAAAATATGAGTACAATGCTACATTAGAACATATAAGAATATAAATTTGGCAATTAATTAATTAATTAAATTTCAATTATGATAACAAAAATAACCTAAAAACTGTCATACCTGTCAGACAAACGAATGACAAGTAACGGAAATAAAGACAACAAATCGAAATTATGTATCACTTTCTCTGTCGATATGGCCGGGTATATGCGAAGATTAGTATACTCTCTCCAGTAGTTATTAACAGATCCCTGGAAAAAACTGTGTCCTAAGTTAAATTGGTATCATGGATTGCTTGAGACACCAGGTATAAATACATATTATAATATAAATTTCTAAATTATACGCACATTTGATCAATAGAATAATATAAAAGATTAAAATAAACTGTGAATGCTGCTGAGGTCAACTAAACCAATTAGAAAATAAATTATTTAAGTTAATGGTTTCTATTTATACAGTGTGATTGATTTTGCTTGCAGCATACTGAAAACCTCTATATTAGAAAATGTTACTCATTATAATATTTTTTGGATATCCACAAACCATTAAACATGCAAAGATATAATAATTTGTATAATATGTAAGATGACCGGAATGTCTGTTTCTATACTTAGTTTCAAGTAAATCTTTAATTTTAGAAATAAGCATGTTTAGAAATTGTTAAAATTTATATTCAAATGAAAAAATAGTATATTCTCCAATGTATATTATTGGCTAAATTTGAAAATTGAGCGCCCCCCCCCCCCCCCCCCCCGGTATTTTCATCTCTGGTTAAATTGACACAGTAAACTTATCTATGCCATATTTTACGTTTTAATTGTCCGATGAGTTAACAGATAGTTTTACCAGATGCAAATACCGGGCCTTAGTGACAATAATAGTATTTAATACGTATAGTTAAATTTACTTCCAAAATAAATTGAAAATATGAACAAATACAAATCCATTTCCATGTTCTGTTTTCTCGACTGTTTAAAAACAAAATCCGCTTTATATCTACATTCTGGAATATAGAATATTTGATAGAACTTAGAACTACAGATCACTTTCAGCTTAGATGAATTTCATAAAAAAAAAATTAAAAATAGTGGAGAATCCCATTGCCATTCTATGTAAAATGTTAATTTACATTAACGTGCTAATTCTTTGCAACTTTTTTTGTAATATTATTGTCTATTACATATTACTAATTTTTAAGTATTTTTCTTATAACTAATAAATGTTCAATTTTTACTAAAAATGGACAGTTAATAAACTGCGCATTTTTGTATTTAAATTGAGAATACATTTAAATTCTAAACAACTTTTTTGAATAACATTATTATGTATTTTTAGAATTAAAGATATTTTATGAGAAACTAAAAATAAAAACATCAACATTCTGACCACCTGTATAACAGAAATTATATTTGAGCACTTCTACTAGTACGAAGACTTTTAAAAAATTCTGTCAAATTACTAAAAAAAAAACCATAGTATGCTACAACTAGAATCATTCACAGGAAAATATTGTAACTTGCGTCACTGGCTCTAGGATAAAGGAACCGCCGCCACTTTTAGAATATTTCCAGCACGTCTCCGCACTGGGCGATGATGCAATCTTCGCGAGCATCGGCGTAGTAAACTCGTCGCGACCTGTCTAATTACTTAGGGTCACCTGATTCTTTTGTATTCAATGGAACGGTCCTTTGTATTCGATGTTATCGCGTCGAAAAGTTCCAGAAGACCGCCGCGCTATATTCACCCGTCAGGGAAACCAACCAAACACGTCCTGTTATAGACGAACATCGAGCAATGAACACTCGGTGATATAAATACAAATAGTCTACGAGTGGTGAACATAAATAAATGTAGTAAAATAAATATTGTTTAAATAAATAATCATAGTGTTTAAGTATTTGATAATATTCTTAGTCTTAAAATAGTATTTATAATTGTTTAATCATAGTGTTAATTATTTTTATTATTAAACATTTAGTTTAATTAATATTTCTCTGATTTCTACACTTCACTCAAATAAATAAACTTTACAATATATACATATACAGGTGACACTAAAAAATCATGCCACTCAAAATAACTATAATTATTTTTTTTACAAATTTGTAAACTAGGCTTAGGGGCTCACAAATCATGGCAATTTGCATAATGGTAGTGCTTCCGGTATAACCGGAAATGACATTAACTTTAATATTTCAAATAGGACACCTATATATATATATATATATATATATATATATATATATATATATATTTGGAATTACAAATTATGCCTGAAGTGAATTTTTATTGAGAAAATAAATTACAAGAACATAAATTATGATTAATTAACCTGGTACCTAATAAGCCATATCAGGTATGCTGTCATAACAAAATGATGACTTGTTTGTAACTATATATGGAATCTTACAAAAATAATTTACTGTATAACAATTAACTTAAATATTACTTAATATTGCCTCAAATGTTTTCACAGCATACCTGATATCATGGCTTAGCAGATTTGTTATGCATCATTTTCTCTAACATTTTTGTAATTTATATCTTCAATTAAAATTTACGTCAACCATATCTTTTAATTCGTAATTTTACGTAGTTTCCAAATATATAAAATTATAGGTGTTCCATTCGAAATATGAAAGTTAATATCCCTTCCGGTCAAACTGGAAGTGCTATCATCATAAATACTATGATTTGTGAGCCCCTAATCCTAGTTCACAAATATTTAACGAGAATTAAAAAAAAATATTATAAATAAAAAAGTTTACTTTGAGTGGCTCGTTTTTCAGTGTCACCTTGTATGTACAGGTGTCTCATTTCCGATGTTTTTTAAGGTAACTCGGGTAATATTAATAATAGAACAAAACCGTTTGCAAGTTCCAGAGTCAACTTTTCGAGAAAAATTTTATAGTCGCCACAGAAAATTTCGATCTTCTTTTGTTTCTGAGCTACAGGCAAAAACTCGTTTTTTGCTTATTTGGAAAATATTTCGTATCTTCTTTTATATAATAGATACAGAAAAATTGTTTTAACAAATTTTGAACTGTTTTTAGGTAGAATAAAATAGTGTAATTATATTTTTTGAAAACTGAATAATACTGGAGAACAGAAACTTATGATTTTTTAAATGGGCACCTATGGTGAAAACAGTCTCATATATTTTCTTATTTTATATTTCCAGAATTACTAAGTTTTCAAAAATCTAATTACGCCATTTTATTATACCTAAAAACAGTTCATAATTTGTTAAAACAATGAGATATTTTCCAAATGAGCGAAAAACGAGTTTTTGCTTGTAGGTTACAAACAAAGAAAGATCGAAATTTCTTATCAAGCCTATTAACTTATTTCGAAAAATTTACTCTGGAACGTGTAAACGGTTTTGCTCTATCGTTAATATTACCCGAAATACCTTAAAAAAACATCGAAAATGAGACACATGTACAGGACGCAAATCAATAAGATGGATATGGCGTTTAACAAGGGAAATCAGTTGTTTTTTTGCGCAAACGATACCAAATTTTGCATTTATATCATGTAAAGCTATAAAGCTGAAAGAAAATATGCAAATTTTGATAGAAAATAAAAACATGAAAATATATATTTTTTTAAGATCTTTTATTTTTTAGTAACGATTTAATTTCATTATATTAGTTACTGTTTCATATATGTATTGTATGTGTAACTGAATAAAATTTATTTAATATTATGTCGGAAATAAATGAAATTCATATGTGATGACTGGAAAAATATAAACGTCGAGTTATATGTATACCAGTTGCATTTTTTTTTTTATTTATTTATTCCGGTTCCAAAATTTCTTTCTCGTACCTATACATATTCTAAATAAGAATTATAAAATCATAAAGTGTTATACTAGTATAAACCCACATTTAATAAATGACCACTAAGTAGAACTACTTTTTAATAAAGCATTATATAAAATTTGTTGATCCGCCAAAGGTGTAAATTCAAAATAATAAAAAGTACGGTATTATATGCTCTAACATATTTTGTTTTAAAATTAAATAGAGATCAGCGAGAAACAAAATACTGATTCTCTTATGTTATGTATTTACCTACTACTAGTTGAAATTAATTACATTTAAAATACTTATTAAAATAAAAACAAAATTAAACATACCATGATTAACGGGTGCGGTATAATAACCTCTTCATCTCCTGTTAACTTTCCGCTTTGTTCTTGATTAAAGTACCATCGCGTTTTTGCATTAAAAGCCACAGTATCGTCTGTTTCATTATCTTCAAGATTCACCTTCGATTTCCATTCACTAAAATTTATAAACATGTCAGCATCGTGGAAAATGAAAATCAAGACAAATTAATCTTACTCGAATACGTAAGGTCCAATTTCATCTAACATTGGTGTATCTCCATTCTCTACATCTTTGGAATTTGTTACATTAAACATGTAGATTTTAAAATGAATAGCAAATGGAAGATTTGACCACATATCTCTCAATTCGTTTCCTGGCTCCAAGGTCATTTGCTATAATTAATAAAATACAAATTTTGTTTTTATTCATACATTGTATATGAAAAATAAATTATTCTTTTACTTCCGTTAAATAAGTGAACATGATTAAAATGGGTTTATAAAGTATGCAATTTTTTACATAATAAAAACGTGAAAAAGTCCACTATTTCAACGCAAACGGGTAAGAAAAAGAAACGCTATGGCACTTTTTTTCACGCTTTTATTGTAGACGTTTAAAAATTGTATGTAAGTAGAGTAAAAAAAGTAAAAAGTGTCAGATTTGACAAACTGTCCTATTCGTGAAATAAGGCTATATTTTAATCATGTTGCATAAATAACTATTATTGCTAGATATGAATTACAAATGATACGTACGCATATGTATTATAGGAAATAACATAATTCATTTAAGCCCGTTTTTAAGTATTGATATGATAAATATTTAATAGAGTTATAATGTACAATCACTGTTAATTTTCGTACACTTATTTAAACTTTTAAACATTACTTTTATTCAATTTTCATATAGAATATATGAAAATATACTTATTCCTTATTTCTATTACATATACGACGAAGAACATATTTTATTCTAAAATTTTGCCAGAAGATTGTTAGATATTTTATATTTTACGACAAAATTTGAATTCTATTTTTTTATCTACGCCCTTAAGTTAAAAACTACTTATCCCATTCAATTTTCGTGAGTTAAGAAATTTATTACCGTATTTTCATGACAACACTCTTTTTAAAAGTACTCGTAAATAATAGTAATAAATATATATCTCAATATTTATTGAAACCCTTAACTATTACAAAATACAAACAAACTATTTGTTATAAAACAATGTTAATATCGCAATCTTTAATCTTTACATTTCTTTAAATTCCTGATGATGACCAAGAAGATGGCAGTTATATATTATTAAACTGTATAGTCGTTAAGGATTCAAAATATTTTTGCAGCTACAACTTGTTTTACTTGTAAAAACATCATGTCAGATTATTTTTAAACATTTTAAAATTTTAGACTGGAGTGGATAAAATTTTGTATATTACACGTGAGATAATACATTATTAATATACTTTTGTGTTTACACACACGCTCGTATGATAATAATGTTTTTATCCCACTAGTTTCATAAATAACTAAAAAAATAATATTAAAATTAAGATCCATAAAATTTGACATTTTTATAAGAGGTACAATATTTCATTCCTATGTGAAAATAGACTATCATTAATTTGTCTCGTGGCCGTGTGCCTGAGTGTCAGGTTGCGATTCTGCTGATGACTTAAGTTCGATCACAATCGACTTCGAATTTTAAATGGTACAAAAGTGACCCCTATTGTGCACTCTCCATTCCAGCAATGAGTGTCCGTGAGATGATGCCGGATAAATACCTGCACGGTACAAATATGTCATCATCATTACCGTTATCTGCACAAAGCAGATTGGCACACCAAGCATTTGATAATGTGCCGTGATGATATATTTATTTCTTTTTATTTGCAGAAATGTGTTCACATAAAATAAGAATTGAGATGGCGGAAGGTAATTTATTGATCACGTCAGATTTTTTAAACAGACGTGTACATTCAAGAATGAGCACACCACTGAATAAATGTCAAAAGTCAAATTGATATTTTATACCAATACGATTAATTTATATAGTATACAGGCTGTTTCAAAAATATTGTAAAAAAAATTAAGGGCATATAGTACTAACCAAAATGAGTAAAAAAAGCTTAATCAACATAAGTCCAATTATCAATTGTTTCCGAAATATAAGGCAGTGAGAAATGAGTTTTTACGGGGTTTACCTCTGCTATCACGAAAATTATAAGAGTTACGAATTCGATTACACGAGACTTTTTGTTTGCCTTCATAGGTTATCTTAGATGTGCTTTTGTTTTTTTTTAATAAAAAAATGTACTATGTTAAATGCTGTGGCGACCTTGGTCAATATTTAATTTTCAAATAACTTAGTAACTATTAGAAATTGAGAAAAATGTTTTATTTAAAATTTTATTGTTTTTTATAGTCTAATTACTGACAGACAAAATTTTGTTCAGTGATTATCTTTGTCAGTTTTTCTTCGATTTTTTGTTTTTCTTGGACAGCTGAAGATCGGATCTATGTTGATTAAAATTTGTTACTCATTTTGGTCAATACTATATTCTCTTAAAATATTTTACAATATTTTTGAAACACCCAGTATAGTATGTAGGACAAACTTACGTGTCGTATACCAAACTTCATAATTGCTGGAAAAGCTACCCATCCAAAGATAATAATAAACACAAATAGAGATCCAGATATCACAGCCACTTTCATCGGTAGCTCCATGTTTCTGCTTGTAAGCTGTACTTCAACTTGTAACTCACTGACACTGAGGATAATCCTGCACTACAAACACTTTACACTAGTCACAGTAGATACACTTCGTTGACTTCTTATTCTGAAAAGGCAGTAAGATTCTATGGTATTACAAATAATTATTATTTACTAAAATTACTGATTCACTACATCTAACGTGTGCTTGTCTTCAATAAAAAATCGTAACGAACGATACAAGTGTATTGATTTATTATAAATTTTAAATAAGTGGAATTTAAAATAGACTGTGATTCTTTTGACATGCAATATATACGAATTATAAACCATAACCGAATAATAAATAAATATAACTGAAAGACTATACCGCTCAAGTGTAATGACACACGTGCATATCTTTCGATTGCATATTGTACACTAGATATATCAAGACATCTGAGTAATATATGAAACTTATTCTCTTCAGAGGCGTACGTGGAGAACTGACGTTGCTATGTATTTTGATGATTTGAAAATTTCTTCGTCGTGTTAATTCTACACATTACTCAAAAAACAAATAATCGTTTGTTATATCATCATTTGCTGAAGTCTACGTCACAACATAAATACACTTGAAAAAGTGGAAGTATTCATTATTAATATCTAGGTAATATGAATTGAAGATTTCAAAATAACTTAATAATAGCCATACATAAAAGTTAATTTTATAATAACCTGTACAAAAATATGTAATACTTGTATTTTATGTGAATTTAATGAACATATAATTGTTAAGTTTTTGACCATTTTTTATAATTTTTTCTTCTATTCGCTTAACACAACAGCAAATACTATAAAATCAAATAAATAAGTTATCTTCCATTATTTTTCTTTATTGTTCTATAAATTTAGGCCAGTATGCCGATCGCACATTTATGAAAAAAAGTTATTAATAAAACACGCTATTTCATTATATTCTTATGACGTTAGCCCGGTTGCACTCTGACACTTAAATTTTAAGTGTTCCTTAAATTGGCAGTATATCGAAATGAAACGTCAAATGAGTAATTGAATAATGCTGTCAAAATTTCGATTTTTTTATTATTTAAATCTACCTTAAGATTTAAATGTCAGCTGTGCAACTGGGTATTGATGTCACATTTGACAAAAACAAATAAAGGTGTATTTCGCATACGGATCCAAAAGTTATTATGGAAATAATGTAAGTCAGAACTACTATACATATTTCAAAGTATATTTCTTCGACTGTGTAAGAAAGATGTAGGAATCGAGTTAATTTCATAAATTCATGAA
This sequence comes from Harpalus rufipes, assembly GCA_951394225.1. Taxonomy (NCBI): domain Eukaryota; kingdom Metazoa; phylum Arthropoda; class Insecta; order Coleoptera; family Carabidae; genus Harpalus; species Harpalus rufipes. Next base: position 32,223,355 of record OX596276.1, on the reverse strand, counting down.
TTTAATAATACATTTTTTTAATAACTAAAATTATGTTTAAACTTTACGGGTTGGTGACTCAAGCATCTATGCTGAATATAACATGTAAAATCATGTAGTTTTTTTATAGTGTTCTTTACCTCATTATCCTTCGAAGTAATAATCGACAAATTATTGTATCTCTTCCTTCTTGTTATGCGTGTGTATAACAGAGGAAATGACATAATAGTGTGTCGATTATTACTTCGAAACATAATGACGTAAAGAACACCACAAGAAAAATAAACTATACTTTCGTAATTTCGTGTTTCCTAAATATTTTAGGTAAAATAACTTAATAAATAAATTAAAAGTGATAGAGCTTAAAATTCTAATTTAACTTTGCATGTCTAACGGTAGAAATCATTAGATATGAAAATATCGATAAGTACCCCAAAAATAGTGATAACAATGGAATTGAAACAAATGAACAAACGTTGAACGAAGATAATTCATGGACTTCATCGAGATTTGAAGCAAGGACCTTCCTATTAATAGTGAAATGCTCTCCCAACTGAGCTATGATATCCCACTGAAGTCAATGGTATTACGAGTGCTTTCTTATAATAAAAGAGCTTTTATGGAGCGCGCTTTTACATTATATTCTTATGAGTATGCTCAAAAAAAGCGCTTTTTTATAGAAGTGCGTTCGTAATACGGGGCAATGAATTTTTCACTAGTCCCAGTTGAGAGAGCGTTCAACTCGCAAAACGAAGGTCCTTCGTTTAAATCCCGACGACTTTTTCACAAAATATTTTTTTCATATTTAATTAATTGAATCGGTCACGGCTTTGAATGTTACAATAATAACTGTATAAAAACAATATATACATGTTGAACCGTTTAGCTGGCACGTGAGTTACTTTATTTTTATTAGGTATTATTTGTAATTTGTGGTTGAGTAATAATAATATAATACTTCATTATCCAAGCAGTCGTCCGTAATAGTTATTTGTTACTAGTAAGCCTGAAACATGACTAGCTTTATGAGTGTATAATCACACGAGTGCTGTAATATGGGCCCGTATTCTTGAGCGTTCGTATACGTATTCACGTTCATTTTCATGCTAGTAGTGAGTAGTTTGTCTCAAAATAGTATATTAAAAAAAAGTTTCACAAGGCACTCGTTAACGTACAAGTCCATGTTAGGAAAACTAACCGACTCGCGGCGAGTTTTATGAACCAGTGCTATAACAGGCCTTGTCAAACATGTTTCATTTATACAATTTTTTTTTTTTCATTGAGGTAATTTTAGACTTCTGTTAGACTTTTCAAAAAATTCAACATGTCAAAATATGAATCGGTGTTTTTATTAGTATGTTGGTAGTGCTTCCGGCTAACTTCACAGATGAAAATTCAATGTTGAATGATAGAAATTTGGGGTTATGTCATTCATCTGTCGATGTTGAAAGCAGATATACCACCTCATGCAAACTAAAAGCGCCAAAAACAATGAGTTTATAGGCCTTCTTAACGACGTGTTTCCAGTGCGTTTATAGACTCATAAAGACATCAACATAGAAAAACAACATTGTATATGCCATTGTCAGTGCCAACTGTATTGCAACATATATTCACATAATCATTTACAAATTAAAAAAAATATATTTAAAAAGTTAATTGATAAAAAAAGCTTTTAACTAAGGGATATGAATAAATGTGACACTACACTTGGCACTGATACTAACGTATACTTTTGTTTTTGACACACATACTACTATTACTACTAACATGAATACGAATGTGATATCTCCAATACTAGAATTCCAAAAATTACAATCCTTACGTATTCCTCTTCCTTGCATCCATATGCAGACTTTATTAGATTTTGCTTATAATTGGTCAACCGGATGTACCCTCATTTGAAGATTTTAACAGTTTTTCTTGAAAAAACACTGTTAAATATTATTTACACATTTAATGTTATTATAAATATTAAATAATATACTATTATCTATACGAATTTACTACATTTTATATTTCATATTCAATGCATATAGAGTTAAAGAATTATAAAGAAATTAAATTTTATAAACCAGCCAGCTATGCCATAACCATGGAAATACCTACTATATTAAGAAAATTCTAACTGACAGATGTCAGTGTCAATGAACAGAAAATAAATGTGGCAGAGATGAGGATGTTGAGATAAATGTTGTGGAAGACATGGAAAGATAGGGTAAGGAATGAAAGAATAAGAAAAATAACTCAAGTATTAAAAGTTTCTAGAAAGATACAAGAGACGATTACATTGGTTTAAACATGTCATGAAGAGAGTAATATATTGGAAAAAGAATGAATAGCTTAGTAATAGAAGGTAGAAGAAAGAAAGTACGACCAAAGATAAGATGGAAGGACTGTATTGCGGAAGAGAAAAGCAACCGAATGAGGACGACCCGCAAAACAAAAATGAATGGAGGAAGAAAATGAAAAACAGCGACCCCTAACGAATGGGAAAAGCTAAAGTAGAAAATGTCAGTGTCAAGTGCCATTTGCATAGTTTGTTTATGAAATAATTTTACTGGAAATTTAGAATCTTTTGCAAGAAAATATATATGAAATTTGTATATAATACACAGGATTGGCGGAAGGTATTGTGCTGGCCACATCAGATTATTTTAATATATCTCGGGTAATATTAACGATGGAGCAAAACTGTTTGCACATTCGAGAAAATTTAATAGTGGCCACAGGAATTTTTGATCTTTTTTTTATTTTTGAGCTACAGCGAGGAAAAAAAGGAGGAAAACTGTACATCGATGTAAAAGCTGCATTCGATAAGACAGCGAGGACAAAATTAATTGAAGATATGGATAAAAGAGGAATAAGTACGGAGCTGACGAATGAAGTAAAGAAAATCTACGCAGAAACGAGAAATTACGTAAGAGTAGCAGATTTAGAAGAAAGGCTGTTAGAAAATCAAGACAGAGGATTAGTCATGACACTAACATATGCAGATGATATAGTCCTGTTGGCGGAAACGGAACAAGAAATGAAGAGTATGATAAGAAGAATGGAAAAATATCTAGCTAAAAGAAAATTGTAATTAAACGCAAAAAAGTCCAACGTAATAAAATTCAAAAAAGGAGGAGGAAGAGAAAAGCAGGAAAACTGGACATGGAAATGTCAGGAAATTGAAAAAGTAAAAGATTTCAAATATCCATGGTATACAAAGAGCAAAGGCGGCCCAGAAACACATATGAGGGAGCTAAGAAAGAAATCAATGATAATAGCCAAGGAGACATGAAACATAGGAGAGCGAAAATTCAAAGGCAGCATTAAAAGCATTATGATGTATGGAGGATGGGAGAGATAAGAGAAATTAGAGGTGGTCGAAACCACATACATAAGGTGATTAATAGAAATAGGAACAACACCAAACTATATAACCTTAGAAAAGATTAAAATGGACAATCTGGAAATTGAGGCAGGGAATGAAGTTTGAGGAAAATATATTGACTGAACAAAAAGGAAAGATAATGGAAGAATGTTACAAAGAAATCAGGAAAAGAGATGAAGATAAAAATAGAATGAGCAAGAAAAGAAAATTCTTCTAAAGCAAAGGATACGCACCTACAGATATACACAATGAAAGAGCAAGAAGTTACGACATAAAAGGAAAAATAAAACAAAGAAGTATAGACAGAATCAGAAAAGAGTTAGTAACATCGAATCTTCCAGATATATCCAAACTATAACAAGATAAGAACTCTCGACATACCTCGATATCTGAAATGGGAAAAAATTGATAACATCAGGAAGATAGCAATGATCAGTTACAGTAATGAAGAGAAAGTCAATTAATACTGGAAACCCGACGAAGAGAGAAAATGCAGACTAGGTGGAGAGGGATGGGAAACACTACTACAGGCAAAAACTCGTTTTTCGCTAATTTAGAAAATATTACATATTTATTATGATAAAAAAACATTATTCAGACAAATTTTGTACAGTTTTTGCACAAAATAAAATGGCGTAATTAGATTTTTTGAATACTTAATAATTCTCCGGGTGTAACACAAGTAACACAAACTTACATATATATATTTTTTAATGGGAACCGATGTTGAACATGTCTCGGCCTTTTTCTTATATTATAAGCTTTTCAATGATATATAACAAGTCTACATTCCTTTGTTTTAAACATGAATAAAACATAAATTATTAATTTTTGGGATAAAAAAATTGAAAATTATTGAGAAACAAATAAAAATATCTATTATAGATTATCATTAGTTATTTTAATTCTTTATCTATTACTTAAGTTCTTAATTATTTTTTTTCGGGTTAGAAAAACTACGTTATGATTGTCTTCGGTCCAACTCGAAAAACGTGGTTTAATATGCTTTCTGAGGTATATAAATAGAAGAAAGGATTAAAAACCGAAGAAAATAATATTAAAAATAAATAAAAGATGACTTGTAATATAAGTTCTTTATTTGTTTCCTAATTATTTCAATTTTTTCGGTCCAAAAAATATAATTTATTAATTTGATAAATCCTCGACTGGATAAGTGAATAATATGGAAAATCGGAGAAAAAACAGTCTTGTTGTATGAACTTTTTATTATAAAATCCGACGTTTCGGCAGCCAATCTGCCTTCCTCAGGCAATTGTAATGTTATTGTGTTGAAAAATGAAACGTCTCCCTCGCGGATCACCTTCAGACAAGGCCTTTCTCAGCGAGAGAGACATAGTTTACAATATTTTTTAAATTAGACGGCATGCTTTTGTAACTTCTTTAATATTTCATTTTTCTACACAATAACATCACATTTTCCCTAAGGAAGGCAGATAGGCTGCCGAAACGTCGGATTTTGTAATAAAAAGTTCACACAATTTTCAACACTGTTTTTTCTTCAATTTTCCATTTTATAATAATTTGTTTTTACATGTTTAAAACAAAAGAATGTAGACTTGTTATACATTATTGAAAAGCGTATTAAATATGTAAAAAGATGAGATTAATTTTCAACATTACCATTTATAAAAATACAGGATGTTTCCTTTAAAACGACCAGCGCTTTTTTGGGCGAAATAATGACTTTAGAGAAAAATGTTATATACAAAAAATTACCAGGAAAAAAGGCTTAATTTATGAGGAATAATAAATAAAAAATTCAACCAGTGGTTCTCAAACGGTAGAATAAAATTATATTTTTTTAAATGGCAACCTATACAATTTTTTTGTCCATTAGATAGTGAATTTTTTTCTGATTTCAACGATATAAATATGATATGGGGTTGTATAACAATTATTTCGAGAAAAATGATATTAAAAATCAGAAATAATTTTACAATATTGAAGTAGGCTATGCAATAAACAACTATTAATACGACTATTGCCTAGGTTACGATAGTATATTATTTTCTTATATCTAAAATAACTTATTTTACTAAGAAATTCATAATAACAAATGAACTACATAACGAAGAAATTGAAATTCTTGTGCTGCTTCTCTAGTAGAAGATTGGGTTGACGTTCCCTTTTCAACTTGCGAAATGACCCAACAGTTTGGGCATTTCGAAAAATTGTTCTCAATAATTCACGAGTGGGTTGCACTTTTTGGGGATAAAGCCGTGAAAATCTTCTTATCGTAGAATTTAAATTTCTTTCACACTCTCCATACATAACAGTAAGATTAAAATAGTCTAAATTTGTTAATTCTTGCAACTGCAAAGCCATTTTTTATTAATAAGTAATTAAACAATTACGAAAACAAACACTTAATAACGTAAGTAACAAAACTATCTGTCACCTGTATCATTTGTTTGCATTTGTTTATTGCATAGCCTACTTCAATATTGTAGAATTATTTCTGATTTTTAATATAATTTTTCTCGAAATAATTGTTATACAACCCCATATCATATTTATATCGTTGAAATCAGAAAAAAATTCTCTATCTAATAGACAAAAAATTTATATAGGTTGCTATTTAAAAAAATATAATTTTATTCTACCGTTTGAGAACCACTGGTTGAATTTTTTATGTATTATTCCTCATAAATTAAGCCCTTTTTCCTGGTATTTTTGTATATAACATTTTTCTCTAAAGTCTTTAGTTTGCCCAAAAAAGCGCTGGTTGTTTTAAAGGAAACACCCTGTATAAGTTTGTGTTGCGAGCCCTAAATCATATTAGTTCGGTCGGTACAATATATACCTTTATAACATTTCATTTTATTACAAAAAACTCAATTAATATTTTATTCTTACAAAAATTGTATTATTACCTTAAAATATACAATTTCAGCTTCAATTAACAACAAAAAGTAACTAGTTTCGATAAAAATTAGGTTTTAAACTAAATTAAATTAACTTGAACACACAAATCAGATTAGTTCGGCCACTTATAAATTTTGCAAAAAGTAGGCGGTACATGATTCAACTGTAGACGAAACAATGGATACATTGTTGAAATCAATAAAGTGCTTGAGATTTATTGTAAGGGATAAGTTTTTACACTAAAATGGGTCGTTTTAAATATGATTTAAGAAAATCCAGAATTAATGCCCATATATATCAACGGCACTTCGGCATGAAAAATTTCGATTTCACATTCGATTCCGCGATCGACAGGACAATGTATTATTAATTTGTTTAAAGAAAATGAAATGTTATAGAAAGAAAAGAAAAAACTGGTCATCCACCGTCAACTTCTAATGCCGATCATCGAGCTTTAAGTAAAATTGTGAAACAAAATCGTCGATCAAATGCTCGAGCTATTACCGTACAATGGCGTGAAATGATCAGAAAGCTAATTTCGGTATCTATCTCAACAAGAAAAAATCTGTTGTGGACACCACACGACTTCCTTGTACGATTATTAAACTATACATATTTTTTTAATAACATGTCATGAGTGATGTGGACACCACACGACTTCTTTGTGCGCCTATTAACCTATACATATTTTTTTAAATAATTAAATTACAAAATATTGACAGGCTTAAGCATATAGATATAGAACAAAAAATAATTCATTTACTACTATCATTCTTAAATTAACATTAATCTAACCCGGTTATTTTTAATGAGAGTTTTGATTACAACAAAGAAATATTTGATTACAACAATGAATATGACTAATTTCACAATAAAAATATAATATTTGTTATTGTACGAATCATAAAATTGCATGTTTTTAACGTAATTTGACATGAACATTTTTTTATTATTTTTTTTGTCCTAATTCATAGCAAGCTTTATTACAAAAACAAAAAAGTATATAATTTTTAAATTTACATATCTCGCTTATACAAAGGGCTAATTAAATAATATGTGCTAGACGCAGAAATTAATTCTCTAAAACTTTTATTTGAAGCATTTATTTATAAAATCAAAATAAAATCATATTATTCAAGAAAAACTGTTAACAACTTCAAGTAATGTACCACTTCCGGTTAGCCTATTTTAACCAAAATCTATTGTGTTATTTCGATTGACATAAAAGTCTTGTATACCAAATTTGAAAAGTTTTGGATTATATTTTAAAACAGTTTTTCATTAAAATCTATTATAGGCTTCATGTAAAGTGCCACTTCTGGAAATTGTGTAATAAGCAGAAAGGGAGGTGCACAACTAGATGTTATAGCAGTTCTAAATACAAAATTTCAACTTTCTACGGCTTACAGTTTTTGAGTTATGCGAGATACGTACGTACGTACAGACGTCACGACGAAATTAGTCAAAATGGATTCAGGGATGATCAAAATGGATATTTCCGCTGAAATCTGAAAACCGAAATTTTTCGCGATTACAATAGCTCCTTTACTTACGTACAAGGCAGTAAAAATAAACAAATAGGACACAAGTTTTCTAAAGTAAATTATTTTTGCGATTTTTCTGGTAAAAAGGATTGTTAGCATTTTGTATGTTTCACTAGACCAAAGAAAAGCCTTTGCTTACAAAATTGCAACGGCGTAATCGGTTGAAATGGGCTAAGGATCACAAAAATTTGCCTCAAAAATAATGGCATAGCGTCATTTGGATTGATGAGTCCAAATTTGAAGTTTGCTTAGGAGATTGTAATGCGTATTGCGTACTTTTTTCGAGACATATCAGAAGGACTGTTTAGTAAAAAAAAAGTAAAATTTGCTGCAAGCGTTATGGTTTAGGGTTGTATGTCTGAAAGGGTGTGCAAGTTACATTCTATAAATGGCACTGTTAACGCTGATAAATATAATGATATACTTAAAGATGTTTTTTTTTTACCATAGATTCCTTTATGCGCCAGTCAATCGAAGGGAGATACGTTTTTCAACAGGACGGTGCCCCATATCATTCGCCGAAAACCGTTAAAACCTGACTTGAGTTCCTTTGGTATAAAATGAAAAAGGAACTGCGCAAGAATCCAACACGTACAGTAAACGAATTAAAAGTAAAATTGCAACAAGTATGGAATTATATTCAACCTGATGAATATGCATTGTTAACACAATACCACAATACCTAGCAGAATTAAAATCGTTATGGTCAATAAAGGAGGCGCAACGCAATATTAAAATAGTGGCCGAACTATTCTGATTTGTGTGTTAAATTACAATAATAGGAGGAGTCTAAGTTTAAATTATAAATAAAACTAAAACAATTACCCCTTAACCTTAAAATAATAATATAAGCTAAAATCTATATACGTATTTCGAGAACTAAGTCTCATCATCAGTAGAACAAAAACAAAAGTTTAAGCAGAGAAGTTAAGATTACTCAACATGTACACCATGTCAGAGGTCTAACAACTCTGAACAAACAAGGGAGAAAACTGGGATTATATAGGGATAGGAGTCACAGGTGAATGAATACCAATTATAAACTAAGATTTAGCGTCCAATGAAATTTAAGATTTAAAGTGTCCTATAAAATTTAAGTTTATATTAAATCGAATAATTTAGAATTTGGTATGGGACCAAGATCTGCGTTCATCAAGTTATTTTTAAATTTATTTATTATTAAGCTCTCGTATGCATCTAAATATCTATCATTATTAATATGTTTTAAAAGTTTAATGTTAGATTTGTTAATTTTGTGATTATTAATGAACATATGTTAAGCCACGCTAGATTTTTCGGGATTACCGCTTTTTAGATGATAAAAATGTTCTTTAAACCGAGTGTCAATTTGTCTTTTAGTTTGCCCGATGTAAACTTTATTAAAATCATTACAGCTAATTTTATATATACCGGATTTTTTGTTAGTGTCTATTTTATCTTTAGGATTGTCTAATAAAGATTTAATGGTATTACTTGGTTTGTAAGTCACGGTTAAATTTTGATTATGAAAAATTTTATTTAAATTTTTAGAAGCGTTATCGTACGGTAGTGTTATGTATTTATTATTATTTTTATTATTAAATGGTGTTAATGTTGTAAAATTAGAAACGGATTGGCGATGTTTAAATTTGTCGATAGTTTTAACCGGGAAACCGTTATATTTAGCTATTTCTTTAATATAGTTTAGTTCAATATTAAATCGTTTTTTGTTTAAAGGAAATTTTGTTAATCTGTTTATTAAAAAATTGAACGATGCTAATTTATGTTGCCAGAAATGATTGGAGTCAGCAGTTATAAATCTGTTAGTATAAGTGGATTTTCTGTAAATATCGAACTCTAGTTTATTTTTATTTCGAATAACCAGTACGTCCAGAAATGGTAGTTGTTTATTAGTTTCTTTTTCAATAGTAAATATAATTGATGGAAAAACTGAATTTAAACTGTCTAGAAACGTTTTCAAATCGCAATTTTTGATATTAACTATGGCAAAAATATCATCTACATATCTAATCCAAACTCTAGGAAAATATTTGTTGTTTTTCTTAAATTCAATTTCGAAATTACTCATAAATAAATTGGCCAAAAATAGTGATAAACTATTTCCCATAACTGTACCTTAATTTTGATGATAAAATTTATTATTTACTTAAAAATAATTTTGATTCATACAAAGTTCAGTGAGTCGTAAATATTCATTAATTTGTGTCACCTCCAAGTTGTTATTTTCTAAAAAGGTTTTTAAATATTCTAACGTTTTCGGGATCGGTACACTTGGCAATAAAGAACTAACGTCAAAAGAAACCAATATTTCATTTTTATCTAAAGTAATATCTTTGACTTTTTCGATGAATTGTAACGAGTTTTGTACGGAAAATGTTTGTGTACTGATGATGAGAACTTAGTTCTCGAAATACGCATATAGCTTTTAGCTTATATTATTATTTTAAGGTTAAGGGGTAATTGTTTTAGTTTTATTTTGTGTGTTAAAGTTAATTTAATTTAGTTTAAAACCTAATTGTGAACGAAACTACTTTTTTGTTGTTAAATGAAGCTGAAATTGTATATTTTACGGTAATAATATAATTTCTATAAGAATAAAATATAATGCCGGCCGAACTATTACGTTTTTGGACGCCTATATCTAGAATTATTAAGTTTTCAAAAAATTACGCCATTTTATTCTGCGCAAAAAAAAAACGGTATAAAATAATTTTTTACTATCACAATAAATAAGATACGAGATATTTTCGAAATTACTGAAAACGAGTTTTTGCCTGTAGCTCAAAAACAAAAGATCAAAAATTCCTCTGACGACTATTAAACTTTTTTTAAAAAATGTTCTTCCATTCTAGTTTATTTTTTGCTAGTTGGCGTGCCGAGCTGCTTGTTGTGTTCTTCTTTCGTAAGATATTTTCTGTTATGTCATCCCAAGTTCTTTGTGGGCTTCCCCTGCTTCGCTTGCCAGTTGTGCGTGTTTTCCATATCTTTTTAACATTTCTTGTTTCTGGTAGTCTGATGAGGTGTCCGAACCAACTTAGTTGCTTCTCTTCTATTAGTCGTTTAACTGGTTTTGTTTCCAGAGTTTTCCGTGTGTCTTCATTTCGTATTCTGTCTAGTTTTGTTGTCCCTGCTATTGCTCTTAGATATTTCATTTCAAGGGTTTGGATCTTGCTGTTCTGGTTTTGGTTCACTGTCCAGGTTTCACTACCATATAATAGGGTCGGTAGAACTATTGTTTTATATACTGTTAGTTTTGGCCTTGTTGATATGTTTTTGTTTCTGAAAAACGTTGATTGTAGTTGGTGGTATATTTTGGCCGTTGTTTTAACTCTGTTGTTTATTTCTTCTTCATATCCTCCGTGGCTCTCTATGATGCTTCCTAAATATTTGAAGCTCTGTACTTGTTCTAGTTTTTTGGAGTTAATGGTTATTTCCATGTTCTTGTTTCCTTTTCCTATTCGCATTACTTTCGATTTTTCTAGATTTATTGTCATATTGGCCTTTATAAGTTCTTCTTGTCATATCTGTATGTTGTTTTGCAGTTTTGTTTCGGTGCTTCCAAGTATGACCATATCGTCTGCAAATAGTAGTTCTGAAACTTCTACTGTGTTTAAATTTAAATATCCTATGGTTGTCTGTTTTGTTCTTTTTTTGTCTTTCGTGTTATTTCATCCATATATATAATGAATAATAGTGGGCTTAGGTTTCCCCCTTGCTTTAGTCCTTGGGTGGTCTTGAATTGTTCTGACATACAGTTTCCGGTGCGTACTTTCCTCTTCTCTAAGATTTCCCACATTTGCCTTCGGTTTACCTTATCGAATGCTTTTTCAATGTCGATAAAGCCGAAGTATACTCCTTATTAAATATTAAAGTTCTTTCTGTAATTTGTCTAATGGCAAAGATATGGTCTTGTGCACTGTAGCCCCTTCGAAATCCGCTTTGTGTTTCTTGTAATTTGTTGTCTATTTTCTTTTGTAGTTCGTCCTCCAGTATTAGTAGTATACCTAGGCCGGTTCTACGCCAAAATGGTCTACTGCGCAGGTTTCTGCGCAGGTTTTACCCCCACCCCAGTCCCGACCCCGGCCGTCACCCCGGCCCCCGCTTCGGCCCCCCACTGCGACTTGAGGTCAATGACCCTGCATTAACTAAAAATAGACCAACATCTGGCATGCACGTGTTCAAGTTAATGACCTTGCATCAGCTAAAAATAGACCAACATCTGGCATGCACATGTTCAAGTCAATGACCTTGCATCAGCTAAAAATAGACCAACATCTGGCATGCACGCGTTCAAGTCAATGACCCTGCATCAGCTAAAAATAGACCAACATCTGGCATGCACGTGTTCAAGCAAACAGGGTGTGGTTATGAATGATGCTCTAAAAATAGACCAACATCTGGCATCCACGTGTTCTAGAAAAACTGGTTGGAACCGGATGTGGTAACCCACTATTAAAATCAGTGGCGGAAGGTACGCCTGACGGTTCTTCGTCGTTTGAAGACAAATTTAGCAAAAAAATTAAAGCAGCTAAATCGGCAGAGTTTACGACCAAGGAGATGAAACAGTCATCATATCAAGGGAAAAAACCATCAGGATGTTATAAATTTAGCTCTACTCGAAGAGCCCCTTCAATAAAATCTTTAACTTCTGACAAGCATATACTAAAAGTTATAAAAGGTTACAAAATACCGTTAAGAATCAAATAAATCAAAAAAATAAACCCAAAGGAACCAATTTCAAAAAAATTGAAATCTATAATCTTCAAGTAGCCATTAAAGATCTCCTCTATAAAAAGAGCCATTTCGCCCTGCCAGCACATTAATGTAGTTATATCGTAGAACCATTTTACCCAGAATTAATTCATATTAAAGTATATCTCAACTGAAGTATAATCCACCTGCACTCCTAATTTAAAAACAATTGACCACACGGTACCTGAAATATTTGCAATTAAATTGGCCCTTTTTAACACGTTAAGAATAGGAAATGGCAAAATAAACATAACATTTTAAATTATAACTTTTACATCCAAACAGACATTTAATTGAAAAACTGATATGTTATAGAACAATAATTAACGGATTTTATATAAAAATTTGAAAATTATTTACCACCCAGATTTAATTTCATTGATTTACAAAATTATAATCTGAAGATGTGATAAATAGGTAGAAATATATTTGACAACCATGTACAAGTGTACCAGATGGATCAGTTAGCAATGCCGACTTTGGTATTAGTGAGTAGGTAAGAGGTGTTCTTTGGTTAAGGGAATTTCAGACGTACATTCGAAGGAAATATATTTTAAATGGATATTTTACGTGAAAAGGATGAAAAATTTAAACAATATGATACTTCTTTTGTTACATTAAGAAAGAAATATATTAATTTGTTCTGCAGTTCCGACTTGTAGTTTAGAATTAGTATTATATCTCAAAATATCTTATTACTTTTATACCCGAATGTACCAATAAATGTGGGAATACTACAAAATTCAAACTATTTTTCAAGCGTTTGTTTAGAAGAAAATATGATTTACTACTCATTATTACTAATAACAATGTAAATATAGAAGCAAAATATATTTTCTTTCGCCCTTCCATAATTATATAAATATCCTGAAAAATAAAATAACCTATTTGAACCCAATTTTGAAAAAATATATGAATGGAAATAATAAGGATATATAAATATTTAATGTATTTTTTAATACATAGGTATTGTGAAAATAAATTTTTAAAAAATTACATTTCAAAAAACAATATTTAATATGAGAATGAGACTAAATTATCGATTTTTATTTAAAATTCAACAATTTTCTATTAAACTCTTTTGTATATAGTTACACATGATTTATTATTACCGATATCCAAATAAAAATTGTATAACACCTTTTCTTCCATTTTCTGCATTATATATACAGAATGTTTCCTTTAAAACAACCAGCGCTTTTTTGGGCGAACTAATGACTTTAGAGAAAAATGTTATATACAAAAAATTACCAGGAAAAAGGGCTTAATTTATGAGGAATAATAAATAAAAAAATCAACCAGTGGTTCTCAAACGGTAGAATAAAATTATATTTTTTTAAATGGCAACCTATATAATTTTTTTGTCCATTAGATAGAGAATTTTTTTCTGATTTCAACGATATAAATATGATATGGGGTTGTATAACAATTATTTGAAATGATATTAAAAATCAGAAATAATTCCACAATATTGAAGTAGGCTATGCAATAAACAAATGCAAACAAATGATACAGGTGACAGATAGTTTTGTTACTTACGTTATTAAGTGTTTGTTTTCGTAATTGTTTAATTACTTATTAATAAAAAATAGCTTTGCAGTTGCAAGGATTAACAAATTTAGACTATAATCTTACTGTTATGTATGGAGAGTGTGAAAGAAATTTAAATTCTACGATACGAAGATTTTCACGGCTTTATCTTCGTTATGTAGTTCATTTGTTATTATGAATTTCTTAGTAAAACAAGTTATTTTAGATATAAGAAAATAATATACTATCGTAACCTAGGCAATAGTCGTATTAATAGTTGTTTATTGCATAGCCTACTTCAATATTGTAAAATTATTTTGATTTTTAATATAATTTTTCTCGAAATAATTGTTATACAACCCCATATCATATTTATATCGTTGAAATCAGAAAAAAAATCTCTATCTAATGGACAAAAAATTTATATAGATTGCCATTTAAAAAAATATAATTTAATTCTACCGTTTGAGAACCACTGGTTGAATTTTTTATTTATTATTCCTCATAAATTAAGCCCTTTTTCCTGGTAATTTTTTGTATATAACATTTTTCTCTAAAGTCATTAGTTCGCCCAAAAAAGCGCTGGTTGTTTTAAAGGAAACATCCTGTATATATACTGTATTTAGTGTTTAAAATTAATTCTACTATTTTTCATTTTTTTACCTTCCTTCACCTTTAGGTAAGAAAGGTATTGTCTTTGGTCAAAAAATTCAATGATGAGTTTTTAGTGTATAAGCATGTTTTAGGGTCCCCATAATACGATTTTACCATTTTTTCGATGATGTCTGTATGTATGTGTGTCTGTGTGTCCGTGTGTCTGTGTGTCTGTGTGTGTGTGACAAAAGTTCCGGATCCCATAACTTCAATACCACGATTCCAAAAATTATAATTTTTTCGTAATCCTCAAGTTTACATCCAGAAGAACAAGTGATTAGATTTTGGTTATAATTGGTGACCCGGAAGTACCCTCATTTGAAGATTTAACAGTTAAATTTGATTTATTGACATTTAACGTTATTATAACTTAAAGAATATATTATTCTCTATACGATTTGATTACATTTTATACTTCATATTCAATAGATACAGAGTTAAAGAATTTTAAAGAAATTAGATTTTATAATTTAGCCAGCTATGCTAAACATGGAAACTATTTATCATATAATTCAAATTGACAGATGTCAGTATCAATAAAAGTAAATTAATGTGGCAGAGATGAGGATGTTGAAGTAGATGTTGGGGAAAACACGGAAAGATACGGTAAGAAAATAACTCTAGTATTACAAGTTTCTAGAAAGCTACAAGAAATATGATTACATTGGTTTGAACATGTCATGAGGAGAAATGAAGAATTATATTGGAACAAGAATGAATGTTGAAGAAACAGAGGAAGACCAAAGATAAGATAGAAGGACTGTATTGCGGAAGACTTGAGAGAAAAGGAACTGAATGATAACGACACGCAAAAATAGCGACCCCTAATGAATGGGAAAAGTTAAAGAAGAAGATGTCAGTATCAAGTGCAATTTGAATTGTTTTTTATGAAATAATTTTACTGGAAATTCAGAATCTTTTGCAAGAAAAATTATGTATGAAATTTATACATTATACACAGGATTGACGGAAGGTATTGTGCTGGCCACAACAGATTTTTAAATCATGCTTTTGGAAATTATACCTCTTAAAACCTTCAATTTTTGTAATGTAATTGTAACTTCTTATAACTTAGTTCCATTGTTCACTGCTATTACAAATGTACATAAATAAATCTTACTTTATACCATAAACGATTGGACATTTTCACGATTTACACAAATGTCAAAATTAAAATTGAAGCTCTCAACGCAAACCAAATATTAAAATTTCTCTGTCTTTGTCTAAGCGCGCCAGTTATTCTTCAACATTCATACTTTGGTATGAGTAAATTAGAATACGACACCTATACATGTGTTAGTGCGATTGGTACAGTTTAAAGAAAAACTTTTCTACGGAAAAATAAAGAAAATTCATTTGTTACAGTGTTTGATATTAGCTTTTGACTATTTTTGTATAATTTTTGTGTATAATATAATGTTAAAAAAATATAAGGTATTGGAAATATAAATTGCATTAGCTTAATTTTTATTTTGAGCATAAAACAAGTTTTTGAATAACCTCAAAAGCCAAAATATTCATTTATTTCAAATCCAGATGCAGTCTTAAAATCATTGTCAAATTGGGTACCAAATGATAACATCGCAATGGAACCATTAACTAAGAAACTAGTACCATTACTAGCTCTAGTTTCTGGACGACGGGTCCAAGCATTATCAAAAATAAAAACTAGTAACATTTTAGTTAAATATGACCAGATCCAAATAATAATAGACGATAGATAAAAAACGTCCGCAAGAAATCGCGAGCAACCTCTTTTGATAATTCCTAATTTTACACATAACAACTTACATCTAAAGAAGCCAGAGAACGTGCAATTCATGTCATGATTATTTGTTACTAATATTCAAGAAACTTGTTCATGTTGCCACAACACAAACCATATCAAGATGGATTAAAGATACATTAGGTAAATGCGGCGTAGATATCAAACAGTTTGCAGCGTATAGCACACATGCTGCTGCATCAGTGGCATGTCAAAGAAGTGCCAGCTTTGACACAATTAATGGCAGCAACCGGTTGGACTAGATCAGACATCTACTTTTGCGAAATTCTATAACAGGCCATTGGCCAAGTCAAAATTGTTCGTAAATAAAACTGATGTGATATGTAATATCAGTTCAAAAATTCTGTATAATCAAAAAATTCTTTTTCTTTTTATTAATATACATTTTTTTTAATCCATATTTATAGCTTCAAACATCTACAATTGATCTATAGGACGAGGCAGTGAAATAAAATTGAATGATCGAACGAAGTTATCTCTGAAGTTCGATCACAATTAAGTGAATTGCCTTGTCCGAATAGATCAACCCGCGCTTCCCAATTTATAATTACCCAAATAAACAAAACAGCTGTACGGTCATTATCATTATCGAAATCTGTGTACAAAGCAGATTGTACAGCCAGTAATGGGTAATATGCCGTGATGATATATTTATTTATTTTATTTCAGTCCTGTTTTGCACAATTTATTATTTTTTGTTATAGTGGAGGATCCCATTAGGTTAATATATTATGTTATGTACCTCAGATTATCTCTTCAGGTTTTGCAAAAAGACAAATTCTTAATCACAATAAATAAAAATAAACTTTGCATTACAATAATGAAAATAAATAATCATACAAAAAAATGATTATTATAATTGTTACTGAGTGCTTTTAAATCTGCTGTTAAGCTGCCTCTAATTATATCGTTTTAGTTAAAAGTGTAGCTTAAGTATAATTCGATGATTCAATATTTCATCTTAAATCATAATTGTGTCGAGAACATGATATAGTATTCTTCACGTAAGAATGGCATTGCACAATAATTTGTCGTTTATAGACAGTTAATTCAATTCGCTCTATAATCTGTGCTAACATCGACTAAGAAACTACAGTTAACTTTTTTTATTTAGAATTGTTTTTTAATTTCCTAGATATATTTGTAAACTAGGCTTAGGGGCTCACAAATCATGGTCTTTGGCATGATAGTACCGCTTTTGGTTTAATCGGAAGTGACATTAACTTTAATTTTTCAAAAAAAAAGACTATATATTTGTATATATTTGGAATCTACATAAAATTATAAATTCAAAGATATGCCTGCAATACATTTTCATTGAAGAAATGAGTCACAAAAAACGTAGGAAAAAATTGAATAATTAAGCCGGTAAGCCTTATCAGGTAGGTTGTGATAACAGAGTAATCATTTTTTTTATAACAAGATATAGAATCTTACTAAAATAACTTACTATTTAAAGAATTAACTTAAATATTAGTCAATATTATCTCAACTGTTTTCATAGCCTGCTTAAACCATGGCTTAGCAGGTTACTTATTCCTAATTTTCGTTTACGTTTTTGTAATTCGTTTCTTCAATAAAAATTCACTTCGGGCATATCGTTGAGTTCATAATTTTACATAAATAATTATATAGGCTGTCCCATTCGAAATATGAAACTTAATGTCACTTTCGGTTAAACCCGGAAGCGCTACCATCATGCCAAATACCATGATTTGTGAGCCCCTAAGCTTAGTTTACAAATATATGATTAAAATTAAAAAAATATCATAAATAAAAAAATCTGATGTGGCCAGCACATAACCTCTCGCCGTATATTTTACCTGGCTGTATGCATAAAACAAAGATTATTTTTATAAATACAAATAATATATTCATATAAATCTATGACGTATAAACTTCTTTATTATTCAATAATAGCATGTCTCAACATAAAGATATTTACCATAAATTATGTTACAATAAATTACAAAGTAGAGTTTACCATATATAAATATTAGGCTGGTAACAGCAATTTTCAATTCGAACAACTTTGTTTACTTTCTCTTCATATTCTTCTAGTAAAAACATTAATTTTGGGCGGTCTAAAATGTATATATCTGGATTGTGCATCTATTCTTATATATCTTCTTTTACATTTTATTTTTTCATACTTGTTATATCTAAATAACACTAATTCCTTTTAATAAAGTGACGGATAGATTGCACTCCGATTATTCTTATATCGATGTGTAATTTTGTCAATATTTACAACTTACTTGAGAAGAATTTGATAGCTTTTTCGCAATTCAAAGTTACTCTAGTCTACAGTACTGGTGTACATTGTCCCATAATGTTTGAAACAAATTTAAGTCCTTCAACCTAGACTTGTCATCTCCATAATAGTCACAGATCAAGAATTAAGGGATTCTCCAAATACATTTTTCTTTCATTACTCATTATTTCTGACACTGACATTTATCTGTCAGTTACAAATAATTTAAATTTGCAACTATTTTTCATGGCATCCTTTCGGTTGTAAAATTAATTACAACATTATTTTATATATTATATTCCTTTTATCTCTAAATCTATAAAATATGTATAAAAATATTTAAATGTATCAGAAAGAGAATTTATTTTTCTTTAATATTATCAGGAAAAATTTTCAAAAAATAATATTTAGAAGATTTTTTTTCAAGAATCTTCTACTTCCGGTTGTCCAATTGTTACCAAAACCTTTTCAGATCTTCCCATGAATGTCCGATTGGGAAATACGTTGTTAAACAAATTTTAAGTCTTATAGTTTTTGAGTAACCGTCCTTCCAACATCCCACACACACACATCCACACACACACACACACACACACACACACACACACACACACAGACATCATCGTAAAAATGTTAAAATCGGATTGTAGGGACCTTAAAACGTGCTTATTCAATAAAATCTGGATATGCGATTTTTAGCATGAATCCAATACCTCTCTTAGCGAGAGGTAAAAAGTTATTTTGAGAGTGGCCCGTTTTTCAGTGTAAACCTGTATTATGTACTCGTATCTGTAGCTGTGATACAAATAATATATAAATATTGGACCGTGATATATAATAATATTTAATTGCCATGTTAGTTCCAGAGTATACGAAACGATAGACCATATTATGGTGACGGTGCATGTAAAATTAAAATCGCTGACTATCGCCGACACCAATATGGAAAAAAATTACGGATTTGTAATATCTACATTGTATTTAGCCACCTTGCATCCTTGAAATGTACCCCTAGTAAATAATTCGAATTCAAAATTACAGTTATATACTCGTACCGTAAATAAATTAACGTTACTGGGGGTCTATTCTAATTATTGAAGCGACACTGTAGTCTCGCTATGTCGTCACTGTTAGTGATGTCATATGATGACGTACAAGCTACGTCACCATTTAGTAACTTTTAATTCATTTAGTGAAGTTTAAAATTACACGCTTGGTACCAAGTAAGTAAAGCAGTGTCTACTAGATGGCATTGCTGTAGTTTAAAGCGCTCATTTTGAATTTCAATACAGTTTCATTTGTGATCTACTGTTGGTTCTCTCTCTTTTGAGTCGGGTTTTATACATTTTATTCTTATTTTCTTTATTTTTAAAATTTTTGTTATTTGTTTATTGTTATTTTACTATTAAAATAAGTCTTAGTTGGTTTCTTTTTAGAGTAATATAAATTTAATTTAGTTCTTTTAGTATAATACGTTATTTTTCAAAAAATTTAGGTTAGAATAAATGTATAAATTTATTGTAACTTTTTATGTATTTAGTTTTTGTTTAAATTTAATTATGTCTCAAAAACGAGAAAGAGAAGAGAGGGTAAATAAAGATCTAAAGGGAACTTTGCTTCATTTTATGATCATAAGAATTTTGCTCGCGGAAAATTTTTGGGGGCAGATGGGCGACAAAATTGGAAGTCACTGAGAGCGGTTAACATTTCTTTTATGAAAAAATCAAGTACTTACTCTTAAATGGGCAGGAATTCGATTTCTATAACTGCCATAATTTAAATGTGGGTTTAAAATATTTACCATGTACAAAGAAACTTCTTTACCCAGTCTAAAATTTTCAAGAAATTCAATTTCGGGCAATTGAAACGGATTATGTGCATCCCAAATTAATCTTCGAGCAATTCTAGCCTCTTCTCTTCTCTCCTTTACCTCAGCAGTACGCACAACAAAACACGAAAAGCCATTGTTTAAAAACAAAACACTCAGTTCTTAGTTAGCGAGAGTCGAAAAGAAGTAGCGACAGCTACTTTGGTGTCGAATACCGTAGCGATGGCAAGTCATATTACGTCATCATCGCATTTCAGTGGTAGGGACAGTACGTCATCATCGCATTTCGGTAGTAGGGACATTACGTCATCATTGCAGAATGGTAGTGGGGTAGCGATATCACACGCTTAGCGAACCGCTAACTGAATTAGAATAGACCTCCTGGATGTATGCCAATATCGTAAATGTCATATGTTATGTATGTGTATGATATGAACAGGTGATACACCTAATGGACACCCATGAACTCGAACAACTGGTGATTACCGAGCTGCTGACTAGCTGTGTGTCAATCGTTTGTGGATTATTTTGGAGAAAAATACTTCAGATAAAAGATAAAAAAATATATCATCACGGCATATTACCCATTACTGGGTTTGCCAATATGCTTTGTACACAGACATTGGTAATGATGATGACATATTTGCACCGTGCGGGCGTTTGCCAGGTGTCACCTCATGGGCACTCATTGCTGACGTGGAGAGTGCACAACAGTGGTTAATTTTATGCCATAACTGTTATTTGTAGTATGATTTAATTTTTTATATTAAAAATAACTTTTCTCAATGGGGACTTATGAAATTGTTACACACCACACATCCTCCCCTCCAGTGCTACATGTCTTTAGAAGAAGACAAGTAGCTCTAAGAGAGAATTAGTCGAATAGTATTATGACCTCTCCACTCGTCTCAAAATATTGTCCTAGGGCGCGCTTTTTAGAAGAGGAGTGAGCGCGCTGCGGCATTTACACTGCATTTAGTACTTCACGTTTCTAACTAAAAAACGACAAAGCTAATATATTCTATGTAATAAAATAACACACATCATGCTTAATTATTTTTTAAAAATAGTCAATAATATCATGAGTTATTACCCGTTGTTGGGTTTGTCAATCTGTTTTGTACGCAGATATTGGTAATGATTATATGTATATTCGTATAGTGCTAGCACGCCCTCCGAAGGGTTAAATAGGTACACTTATAATACGATCTCCGAGGTCATGGTAATACTCAACTCTCTGTGTCTTCGAGCTAGTTGTCTTTGTCTACGTTACTTCACAACTCATTAGATGGCAACAATTCTAAAAACCCCATTTTGTTTGGAAAAGTCCTTTATTTCAATATCCATATGAGTTAGGAAAAGTACTTTTTTCTGTAGTAAGCACAAAAATGTAGACCATCATTTTATGTTGTAAAAAATGACTTTATTTATTATAAATATTAACAGTCATATTTTTACATTTATTCCAAACGATATTAGGAAAACTCGTGTATGCAACACGTAGGAAAATATGTTTTTTTTTTCGTAAACGGCGTGTTTTTAATCTCGGCTACATCTCGACAACGAAATATTTCATGTCTAATACGGAAAAATATCGATTGACAATTCATATTGACTACTTAATAGGTACCGAAATTTATGTTATTTTCTTAATATTATCTACATTAATAGAGGATTGCAGCTCAATCGAATTAAGAGAAAGTAGTACAAAAAAATAGTGAAAGTATATGCTCAATAATGAATACTAATAAAGAAATAAAATGATATAATTGAAATACCTTGGAAATTAAGGGGTTTTTTGGTATAGTGGCTCATCATGATTATGAAAGCAATACATATTATTTTGATTCGCGGCTAAAAGACCCTGGCCAAAGAAAAATCGGACACCAAAAACAGTTTTTTTAGTGACTTATAACAAATGAAATATGGGTTTATTTGCAACTTTTATGGTAAAAAGTAAACAACTTCAATTCCTGCAAAAAATATGGGATTACGTTCAGGCAACGTTTTGAGCATCGATAATCCGTATCAAAAACTAGGTATTTAATATCTAACAGTATCTCTTTCTAAAGAATGGAAAAATAATTACGACGAAGAGTTACCAACTATATTGAAACTTTATCAAAACAGTTCGGGGAGGGATATACACTATTACTTACTCAGAATAAATCGTACCTTAGCTATAAAATTTTATTAATAATGAAAAATAATTTTGCTACTTTTGTTCATTTTTCTGTTTCAGTAACTTTACTTAATAAATAAAGTGTTTGCTAAATGATTTTTATTTTCTAATTTTACTTTACAGATCAGTTTTTCATATTTCGTTTGTTTCTAGTCGATAAATCTTTTTTTAAGTGTCCGGTTTTTTCTGGCCACGAGTGTATTTAACGAATACCAAGGTAGGACAAGGGTACTAGCAATGGAAGTCAAGAAATTCAAAGAGCGGAGGCGTGGCTGTCAGTCCAGTAGTGGAATTCTCAAACAGTTTTTATTTGTATATAAATGTTTTGCATTAAACTTTTTACCTCTCGCTAAGAGAGGTATTGGATTCATGCCAAAAATCGCATATCCAGATTTTATTGAATAAGCACGATTTAAGGTCCATAGAATCCGATTTTAACATTTTTACAATGATGTCTGTGTGTGTGTGTGTGTGTGTGTGTGTGTGTGTGTGTGTGTGTGTGTGTGTGTGTGTGTGTGTGTGTGTGGGTGTGTGTGTGGATGTGTGTGTGTGTGAGAGGTTGTTGGAGACACGATTTCTCAAATTCTATAAGACTAAAGACCTATATAACTACGGATTCCTCAATCTAACAGTAATGGGAAGAGTTGAATAGGTTCCCGTAACAATTGGACAACCGGAAGTGGTAGTTTCTAAAGAAAAATTTTCTAAATATTATTTTTTTAAAATTTGTTACTACAAATTTAAAGATAATTAAATTCTCAATCTGACACATTTAATTTTTTTATTATATCTCGTATAGGTTTGGAGATATAGTATATAATAATATAGAATAATCTGTTGTAATAAATCTCGTTGCCCGAAAAACAGTTGCGATATTTAAATTTTTGTAATTGACAAATAATTGCAAAATGTCAGTGTCAGATTTTTCTGGGAGGTATGGGTACATTTAATATATTGTAACGTTTTTATTTATATGGGTGAAGTGTAAAACAGACAAATATTATTAACGAAAAGAATACGTTTATTAAACGATAATTAAATAAAGATTAAATATTTAAAGATAATAAAAACAACTAACACTATGATTAAATAATTATAAACACTAAGAATATTATTAAATGCTTAAACACTACGATTATTTATTTAACTAACATTTATATCACTGCACTTATTTATATAACTACATTTATTTATGTAAACTGTTAAACTGTTTATTTATATCACCGAGTTCATATCTGGTTGCTTGTATATATGAGACTGAGACTCCGCCTTCTCTCGGCCGATATTTATACAGCGCGTAACAGTCTAGAAGCCTTCCAAGCGACAATGACCGGCACACAAAGGAACGGGGTCACGGCGCATTTAGAGTCCAGCCGCTGCGGCGCAAGAGATCGCGTCATCGCTCTCGTACATTCGTTCAGTGGCGGCGTTGTATACTCTTCTCTCGGGGGCGCACGTCACAATATATTATTGTATTATTAATTTAATATGTTTTTAAATTACAGGTATGTTAATATTACATATATCCTTAAGAAATACTGCTAATACCATCAATGAATTTCAAGAATTTTGAACATATTAGAATAGTACGATAAAATTTCTCATAGAACGAAAGAAGAGAAATAATTACAATTATTTGTATGTATACAAGAAATGTTAAATTCGTTACGTATAGGGCGCGAGCAGTCATGTGACTTTGTTGGCCTTAGCAAGCAGATATGAGGATCCGTGTTAGAATGACGGCTAGTAGTTATTTACATAGATGTCATAATTGTCATGTCATAATTTTTCATTCAAAATTTCAAAATATTCTGATGTTTATTTGTCATCCATTGTCGAGGAAAATAATCCACATGAATTTGGAAAATCATAATGTTTCGGATGAAAACTTATGATACTTGACACCTATGTATATTACTAGCTCTCATTCTGACACGGGCCCCCATATCTGCTTGCCAAGGCCAACAAAGTTACATAACTGCTCGCGCCCTATGCAACATAAAATGAAAATGGCGAGAGGTATTGTGCTGGCCACAACATTTTTTTTTAAATACAATTGCAGGTATTTAAATTATACAGACTTATACAGTGTTATAATGTTCACTTATTTTTTTATAAATATAATTTAAAAATAGCATATATTGCGAGAACATTTAGGTCCAGGAAGAAAAAAGTTTGATTTGAAAACTAGTATTCGTGACGTCACATCCATTTTTTCAAACTTTGTGGATCATAACACGTATATTAATAGGAAGTTTTCACCGGATTTTCACCAATACTCTTAGTTTTACTTATACTTTCAGATGAAATAATATAAAAATAACAATATAAACAATAGATTCTCATTAAAGTGTTCACAAGCTCTCGAAAATGAATTTAAATTTAAGACAACCACAAGTATTTGCAAATGAAAAATATTTTGCACAAACATAAGCACATACATAACTGTCATTTGAGTTGTAAATTTACGGTCGGGTAAAAGAATTTGAATTTAATATGCAGTGCCGGATTAACAATGAGGCGCGCGCCTCATGCTAGGGGCCCGGCGGCCCGGCCACGTTACCATTTTGTTGAGTTTTTATTTTTTTACGATTTTTATTTTAGAACTGAAACTTTCGACTAAACTTAGTACATTTTATGGAATAAAATTTGGCTAATAAATATGTGATCTTGTTATTTGCTAACTTGAATTCAACCGGTGTATATTTATAAACCACATTTTACAAGTATATTTGTTAAATATTCCGTATATTTCCTATGCTTTCAATGAAGTTGTTCACCTCACGCTGTGACATCACGCATTGAGAGGGGACAAGCATTCAGCCCTGTTCTCTCTGTGGCCTCGGTCCGCTCTAATGTTTTGTTCATGATGAAAATGAGAAATCTTTAACAAGAACTGAAGCTTTATCTAAAACCATGTTTTTAACGGTAATATGGAGCAAATTATTAGAAAGAGTAAATGCAATTAGCTAGACTTTGGTAAGCCCATCATTAAACATAACTTCTGGAGTTCAACTTTTAGGATCACTTGTAACATTTTTAAATGACTTTGGAGATAACTTTGATGAGTTAATGTACAGCCAAGTCAATAGCTGAAAATGATGCAGATTCACGATGAAGATCGGTCAAAGACAATAAGAAGGAGAAAAATGTTTACAGACAAAACCAGAGACAATGAAACTGAATTGCACGGGCGGGAAAATTTTAAAATTAATGTGTTTTATGTAGTTTGTGATGCTTTGGCACAGAAATTAAGGAGAAGATTAGGATCATATTCAGAAGTTGAGGCTAGTCTTCCATGTTTTTTTACAAACGATCAAAACATGATCGATGAATCTCTAGCAAAGCTCTCTGTCAAATATCAAGGGGATATTGAATGGGGTCTCGTGGCCGTGTACCTGAGTGTCTAGTCATGAATCTGGGGACCTGGGTTCGATCCCGGCCGACGCCTAAAATTACTTCGAATTTTTAATGACACTAAATTGACCCCTGTGGTGCACTCTCCACGCCAACATTGAGTGCCCGTGAGGTGACGCCTGGTAAGTGCCCGCACGGTACTAATATTTCATCATTACCGATATCTGTGTACAAAGCAGATTGGCACACCCAGCAATGGGTAATATGCCGTGATGATATATTTATTTATTTATTTCATTGAATCATCAAATTTAATAGAAGAGTTCCAACATTTTCAAATTCATTGTAATAACACAAATTCTAATACAATTAGTCAAAATTTTTAACTTGCCCAGTCTGTTTGGTCGACATTCCCCAATATTATTACCTTGATGGAAATTTATTTTACTATCCCGTTATCAAATACTTCTGCAGAAAGGTCGTTTTCCGCATTGAAACGGGTCAAAAATTACCTAAGATCAATCAAGTGGCATTTGCATTAAAGAATTCAAGAAAGAAATATATTTGTTAGCACATATTTATATATTATACAGGATGAGTCATCGAAATCGCCGTCTTCGATACCTCCCTTGTCGTTAGAAATACAGCATAAGTTTATTAACAGAATTTATTCGTCTACTCAAGAGCATAACGTAAAATTATTTTCAAATATACAGGGTGTTGCATTACGGCTCAGCGAGTATTGTTTCTTTTTTTTTAAAATGGATCACCCCATATATTTTTATATATTTTGAATTGTATTTTATTCACCCATGTGAACATATGAATTTTGTTCTAATTTTCCATGGCATTGCCAAGTTATTCCGTTTTTTTTCTTTAAAAAAGACCGAATACACGCATTGCTTTATAAAGGCTTAATGAAGTTATTTTAATAGGAAAAATTAAGAATTTTCTTTTCTGTATAACTGTAATTATACTCTTATGTTCTGACTTTTTTTTTTAAATATAATTATACATAGTGTTCAATAAAGCGAAGCAAATGTGCTCAATTTCAAATGACTATAACTCGTCATTTTCACATGGAACAGCCTATATTTTATTATTCAGTTGTGTGTATTTTTGTATTATCTTAATATGTCATTAAGGGTATCCTATGCCTAAAACCAATAATTTCGGAAATTTTCACCATTTTTCTAAATTTATATATTCAATTACAAATAAAAGTTAGTATACCATGGATATTGTACATGAAAGAGGAAAAACATGCGTTTGTA
This sequence comes from Harpalus rufipes, assembly GCA_951394225.1. Lineage (NCBI taxonomy): Eukaryota > Metazoa > Arthropoda > Insecta > Coleoptera > Carabidae > Harpalus > Harpalus rufipes. The sequence goes on along the minus strand of OX596276.1, from coordinate 32,195,950 downwards.
CATCCTTTGACAAAATGTAACTTTCAATTATCAGGCATTTGACCTTGAATGAAAAAAAATGCCTCACCAAAGTTTTAGTGCACGAGCCGCCACTGGTTTCATTAGCCAGGTTATTATTAATAACAGTGGGATTAAGTAAATTAATTTATTAATATGAGTCTCTCGCAAGAAGAACTTACGAATATGGTGTACGCACTTGGAGAAGCGGAAAGAAACCCTCTTTTTTCGTACTGAACATGACCAGTTCTTTCAAACCTTTCCCTTAGTTTTTCAAAAGAACGCGGATTTGGATGTCGTCTTCCTGGAAAGCGTTGTGCATAAATTCTTGATGCCAAAAGAGGATTTCTTTCCGCTTCTCCAAGTGCGTACACCATATTCGTAAGCTCTTCTTGCGAGAGACTCATATAAATGAATTAATTTACTTAATCCCACTGTTATTACTAATAACCTGGCTAATGAAACTACTGTTATTATTGCAATTGTTTCTTATTCAAAAAACAATATCCATGGTATACTAGATTTAATTTTTAATTGAATATATAAATTTAGAGAAAAATGGTGAAAATTTCCGAAATTATTGGTGTTATGCATAGGATACCCTTAATAACATATGAAGATAATACAAAAATACACACAACTGAATAATAAAATATAGGGTATTCCATTTGAAAATGACGAGTTATAGTCATTTGAAATTGAGCACATTTGATTCGCTTTATTAAACACTATGTATAATTACATTTAAAAAAAAATATATGCCAAACATAGAATATAATTACAGTTATACAGAAAAGAAAATTCTTAATTTTTACTATTAAAATAACTTCAGTAAGCCTTTATAAAGCAATGCGTGTATTCGGTATTTTTTTAGAGAAAAAACGGAATAACTTGGCAACGCCGGGGAAAACTAAAACAAAATTCATATGTTCGTATAGGTGAGTAAAATACAATTCAAAATATATAAAAATATATAGGATGTTCCATTTAAAACAAGAGAAACAATTCTCGCCGAGCCGTAATGCAACACCCTGTATATGTGAAAATAATTTTACGTTATGCTCCTTGAGTAGACGAATAAATTTTGTTAATAAACTTATGCTGTATTTCTGACGACAAGGGATATATCGAAGATGGCGATTTCGATGACTCACCTGTATATTATAAGAGAAAGTATTGTTTTTATTTATTTTATGAGTTTATAATTTTTATGATTGTTTTTTGTATAATTTATAAAATAAATGATTTTTCTAGGGTCTTATGTTTTATTCTAGGAGCCCGACAATTGTTAGCGCCTCAGGCCCGAAAGTATCTTAATCCGGCCCTGCTAATATGATTAAAAAATAACGTTTTAAGAGAAAGAACCGCATGTATGCTTGTGTCAGTGCGTTAAAAGGTATAAAGTTATTATTGCTTTTTAATTGTGAATATACTAGATAACAGGTGTCGTTAATTTACGTTTTATTTTCGAAGGTGTAAACACCAATCATAAAGTCTTATTTATAATTTGATTTATATTACTTTTTCGTTGCTGTGTATGAACTTTGAGGATATAAGGTAGTCATTTTCATTATAGTAATTAAAATATTATTGTTGTAATTAGGCATTGTTTTTATTTTAATCAGAAATATATTTTAAATAAATTGAAGGGACATTAGGGACATAATTAGAGAGATATACGTTCGCTAAATTATGTATCTGGCGCCATCTTCTCTTATTTTTCTTTCTTGAAATAGCTGTATATTGAATCTTTTGAGCCCATTCTTTTTTGCTATTCTCTTTTGTGGCAATCTTTGTCTCATTTCTACCTTAACCATAAAGTGGTCAGATTCTGCTTCCGCTCCTCTCTGGCTTTTAACATTTGTTATAATATTGGCGTATTTTCGTTCGGTCAGCACATGGTCGATTTGATTACAAGTTTTTCCGTCTGGGGATATCCATGTTCCCTTGTATATTTCTTTCCTTTCATACCATGTACTCATTATTTTCATATCTTGTTCTTCAGCGAACTCTATTAATTTCATTCCATTTTCATTGCTTTCAACATGTTTACTATTTCCTCCAGATATGTGTTTGTATATTTCTTCTTTCCCCACTTTAGCGTTCAGATCTCCTAATATTATTTTATTATCATATTTAGGAATTTCATTTATTATATTTGTTAACTGTTCATAAAATCTGTCTTTTTCTTCTTCGTCTTTTTTATTATGTGGCGCATGCACATTTATTATAGTTATTTTCCTGTAATTTCCTCTAACTCTTAACGTACATATTTTTTCTGAAATTGGTTTAAAATCTTCTACGGCATGTGCTATGGCTTTCTTTATCATAAAACCTACACCGAAAATGCCAGTTTCACTACCGCTGTTAAAAATTACATACTCCTCTATTTCAAAAATTTTACTTTCTTTTTGCTTCGTTTCTTGTATTGCCGCGATTTCAATATTATATTTCTTAAAAACTCTTACCAAATTTTTATACGCCCCTTCTGCATTTGTTCCCTTGACATTCCAAGTTGCTACCTTAATTGTTTTGTTTCGAATTTTTTTTGTGCTGTGCATCTTTTTTCCTTTATTCTTTAACCTTTTTCTAAGCTCGGTCGTCTTCCATGGGTCCTCCGTAAGACTTACTAGTTTTTTGAACTTCGCTGTTCTTCATCAGTTCTTTCCTCTAAAAGCCCCTTCCTCTCATTCCAAACATACAGATTTTCATTTATTAATAGTTTGTTATAAAACATTTTTATTGTGCTGCCTTTAATCCTTTCTTCCTTGGCCTTTCTTCTTATTTCTGCATGCATTTTTCTTTCCTCTTGCGTGTAATCATTATCAATATATATTTTCCTACCTTGCAGTTTCTTCTTCGTCTTCATTATTTTTATTTTATCGTTATAGTCTTCAATTTCCGCTATCATTATTGACTGTCCTTGTTTTTTAATTATTGTAGCTGATTTAATGTTACATTTTATATCCAATTCTTTTGTTAGAAACTCATTTATTATTGTTTTTGGCTTTCTTTCATCTACTTCTAGACCTTCTACTACTATATTGTTACTCCTTTTTCTTTTGTCCTGGTTTTCCAATCTTTTTTCTAATTGTTGAATTCTGTCATATAGTTGTTCTTTTTCTTCTTTCCATATTTTTTCTTTCTCCTTTATCTCCTCCTGCATTTTCTGGATACACTCATTATTCTTCTTAATTTCTTCTTTTAGTTCCTCTTGATTAGTTTTCATTTCCTCTTTTAGCTCCTTCGTCATTGCCTTAATCAGTTTTTTTAACTCATCCATGTTCTCTGTTTCCTTACCTTTTGTGGGTGATCTCGCTGTCATTTTACTTTTTTTAAAAATTTCAAATTCTTTATTAATTTCTTCTCTTTTCCTTTTGGTCAGTTCGCTAGTATCAGAAATAGAATTTACTCTTCTGATTTCCTGATTCATCTGCCCCTTCTTGCAAATTAAATTTACTACGCCGCTGCTACTGTGACTCTTCCTAACTCTACGCTGCGCAGCAGACACACTCTGTCGCTGTCACTTAAAACTTTATAACCTTACTTAGGCTCACTTTGACCGCAAATTTGATGTTTGTTCTGCACCAAGGATTTAAACTTTATTCACAATGGTTCTATTCCACTATCTTCACGCACTTCTACAAAACTTTTCAACTTTTGTACAACAATTCCCGTGATTTTTGGGTTTATCGTTGGTACACTTAAACTCAACAGATTTTACATCAGTGGCGCACTTATCAATTGTTAGCGCCTCAGGCCCGAAAGTATCTTAATCCGGCCCTGCTAATATGATTAAAAAATAACGTTTTAAGAGAAAGAACCGCATGTATGCTTGTGTCAGTGCGTTAAAAGGTATAAAGTTATTATTGCTTTTTAATTGTGAATATACTAGATAACAGGTGTCGTTAATTTACGTTTTATTTTCGAAGGTGTAAACACCAATCATAAAGTCTTATTTATAATTTGATTTATATTACTTTTTCGTTGCTGTGTATGAACTTTAAGGATATAAGGTAGTCATTTTCATTATAGTAATTATAATATTATTGTTGTAATTAGGCATTGTTTTTATTTTAATCAGAAATATATTTTAAATAAATTGAAGGAACATTAGGGACATAATTAGAGAGATATACGTTCACTAAATTATGTATCTGGCGCCAGAGAAGGCTCGGATTAAATAATGACAATAATGACATTTAACTTCTCTTATAGAATTTCATGTGATGGCAGACTGGCAGAGCACTTTCTGTTGGCGCTGCATGTATCTTTGTAGGGTTAGAAATATGACCTACTTAACTCTTACGCCACTACATTTTAATTATATTAATTCACGTTTCATAAATTTTGATTATACTCGTACTTAAGATATATAAACAAATAATTCCCGCATCTTTGAATATATTTTAAAAAATGCATGAATATTTAATTTGGAATGTGTACTCCAAAAAGTAATGCGGTGATAATATTATTGTGGTACCTGTCACTGTGACATATGACATTCAAGTATTAATTAATTAATTTAGATCAAGTGATAATGTAAAAAAAAGGAAGTAATAAAAATATTTTGACAATTGGTTGTATTTTTGAATTGTTAGTGAATTGGTTCTTCGGAGCCGGATTTACTATAATAATCATTATACATTTAGGTAATACAACTATTACATTGGTTCTTCGGAAAGATTGATAAATAAGAAACCTTCGGAGACAGTGCCAAAGAATGAGAAGAAAGAATCTGAGAAAAATTTTTTTAGAGGAACAAATGCCAACAATGTGGGCAATGGATCCCAAGATGCTGACAGCAGAAAGAAACTCTCAGCAAAATCAAGCAACACAGATAAGGTTGAGAAAATGTCTTCTAGTAAAACGGCTAGAAGAAAAGCAGAACTTCAGGCATAATTTAAGAAAAAAGAGTTGGAACAAGAAATATTTAAAAAGCAGCAAGAAATTGAAGATTTGAAGCTAGCAATGAAAATAGTATCAAACGAAGACGGAAGTATTATAGAATCAGAAGCTTCAAGATCTACGAAGACTTCTAAGCCAGATATTTATAAATGGATGGAAGGTGAAATGCCATGGAGTCAGAAGTCAGAATACGAAATATAAAGAAATATATTCTACTTCAAACCCTAAAACATGTCAAATAGATAACCAACACCTTATAAAAATACTATCTAGACAATCTATTCCAAAAGACCTACCTATATTTTCGAGTAATCCAACTGAATGGCCTAATTTAATATATCAATACAAAAATTCTACAGAACTTTGTGGCTTTTCAAATGAAGAAAATCAGATCAGATTGCAAAAATGCCTTGAGGGTAATGCCAAAAATGTGGTACAGTCTCTTTTAATATTACCACACAATGTGGATAAAGTGATTAGTCTTTTGGAAAACAGATTTGGCCGCCCAGAATATGTAATTCATTTACTGTTAGAAAAAATTAGAAACATACCAGTCTTAAAAGAAGATAAAGTGAAATTTTTTATAGCAACAATAGAAGTTTTTCAAGAAGATGATTATCTGCGAAATCCTTTTCTTATCCAAGAATTAGTTAATAAGTTACCTACAAGTTATAAAATTAAATGGGTAGAATATATTTCAGAACAGAAAAATGTCAAGAATAAGCTAATTGAATTTTATAATTGGCTTGACAGAAAATCAAATGCCGTCTGTCAACTTCAAATGCCAAAAATTGACAGTTCGGATTATAGTAAACAGAATGACAGAAATTTGAGAAAAGGAGTTACATTAACAACTGGTCAAGTAAAGCAAAGGATTTGTATTTGCTGTAAAGAAGTAAAACATAAATTAAATGAATGTTCTAAATTTAAAGCAATGTCCATTACTGAAAAATGGTCATTTGTCAAACAGAATAAAATTTGTATTTCATGTCTAATTCCCTATCACAGTATTAAATCTTGTGGAAAAAAGAAACCTTGCAGTATTGGAGGTTGTGGCAAACTACATCATAAATTTTTACATGCTGAAGTTGTTCCTGAGAAAGTTGAAAGTTTAAGTTGTCACATATCAAACAACAAAACTGTATTATTGAAAATTTTACCAGTTGAAGTTTCAAACGGTTCAAAGAAGATACAAACATTCGCTCTTCGCTTTGAAGAGATTATATTCTATAGAAAAGAATATGGACAAAAGCGAAGAATTTGGGAAAGCATACTGCGAAAAAATTAAAGATATGGAATCAAAAGGATACATTTCAAAATTATCTAAAGAAAAATCTGGAGAATTTCATCACAAAATATGGTATCTACCCCATTTCGGTATAATTAACTCAAATAAAAAGAAATTGAGAATAGTTTTCGACGCTGCGAGAAAATCCAATGGAGTGTATTTAAATGGTTTCCTTCTAACGGGTCCAGATCTATATATCTCTTTGCATACTATAATAATAAACTTTCGCATTAAAAAATATGCTTTCACCGCTGATATAAAAGAAATGTTTTCACAAGTGTTAGTAAGAAAAGAAGATCGTGTAGCACAAAGAATTTTATTCAGAGGTATGGAGAGAAATAAAGAAATAGACACATATGAAATAAATATAGTTTTCTTCGGATCAAGTAGTGGACCATTTCTGGCGCAAGAGGCAAAAAATAAAAATGCTCGGGACTTCATACAAAGTCATCCAGATGCAGCGAAACCTATTATTGAAGACCACTATATGGATGACTATTTGGGAAATTGCAATACAATAGAAGAAGCTAAAAAACTTATAAGAATGTTCATAAAATGGGTGGATTTACAATTTGCAATAGGATTGCCAATTCTGAAGAAATTTTAAAAGAAGTAACACATCACTGTTGGCTCCTAGAGGAAAAAATCTTGAAAATAATCTACAAACATCAGAAGAAAGAATTTTAGGAGTATGATGGAATCCTGAGAATGATACATTTTGTTTCAGAACAAATTTTCACAAAATAAATAAAGAAGTACTAGAAAATTCAAGAAGACCAACGAAAAGAGAAATGTTAAAAGTAATAATGTCGGTTTTCGACCCATTAGGATTTTTAGCAAACTATTTAATCCAAGGAAAAATTCTACTTTAAAAGGTGTGGAGGAATCACATAAATTGGGATGATGAAATAACTGATGATGTATGTGAACACTGGGAACATTGGATAAAGAACTTGCAAAACATAACTCGTCTAAAAATTCCAAGACAATATTGCGAATATGATTTGGATAAAAGCATAATACAATTACATATATTCTGTGACGCTTCCGAAAGTGCATATGCTTCTCTCGTCTATCTCAGATGGTTCTTAGAAGATAATATGAAAGTTTGTTTTTGACGGCTATAACAAGAGTTGCTCCGTTGAAACCTATGTCAATACCAAGACTTGAACTTCAAGCTGCTCTGATTGGTTCAAGATTAGGACACAATCTAAAAATTAATCTAAAAATTAAAATTTCTAAACTTTTCTTTTGGACTGATTCGAAGACAGTTCTATATTGGATACGTTCTGAAGCACATCGATTTAAAGTATTCGTAGCACAACGTATAGGAGAAATTCAAGAATTAACCAATATAACAGAATGGGCTTATGTTCCATCAAAGGAAAATGTAGCAGATGAAGCTACGAAATGGAAGAAAGTAGATTATTTTGACATAAAGAGTAAATCGTTTAATGAGCTTGATTTTTTTAAACAAAAAGAAGAATTTTGGCCTACAGAAAAGAAAGAAAATTTAGTTCCAAAATTAGAAGATATAGAAAAGAAAAATGAATACTTATTTTTAGTACAAGTTAAAGAAAAATTAATTACTCTAAATTCAATTCGATTTTCCAAGTGGACCAGATTGTTAAGAACTACAGGATGGTTATTCAGGTACATAAATAATTGTAGAAGACTAAATAAAAGTGGAGAATTAGATGTAGATGAAATAAAACAGGCAGAGAATTTACTTTTAAGAAAAATACAATTAGATAGTTTTCCAGAAGAAATAAGTCAACTTAAAACTAAAGGACAAATAGCGACTTCAAGTAGATTGTATAATTTAGATAGTATATTGGAAAATAATTTAATACGATTGGATGGACGACTCAGCAAAAGTATTCAACTAAATGAGGATGCGAAAAACCCGATAATACTAGATTCAAAACATGAAATTACTAAACTTTTGATCCAACACTTTCATGAAATGGTAAATCATCACGGACAAGAAATAGTAATAAACAAATTAAGAGAAAAATATTGGATAATTAATGTCAGACAAGCTGTCAGAAGCTGTTGGGCGAAATGCCAAAAATGTAAAAACAGAAAATCCGTACAAAATATTCCGATTATGGGACAACTGCCTTCCTGTCGTTTGGAACCAACAATAAGATCATTTATCAAAACAGGAGTCGATTATTTTGGACCAATCGAAATTACTGTTCGTAGAAGCCATGAAAAAAGATATGGCGAGATTTTTACTTGCATTGTAACCAGAGCAATTCATTTAGAAATAGCCAATGACTTATCTACAGACGGATTTTTACACGTATTTCGACAGATTGGTAATAGAAGAGGTTTTCCTGAAGAAATTTATAGCGATAATGATCAAAATTTTAAAGACGCTTGCAAAGAAATTGCAGCAAACTTAAAAGAGTTAAATCAAACTGAAATATCAAAATTTTGTTCTGTTAAAGGGATATGATGGCACTTCAACCCGCCTTACACATGGGTGAAACATGGGAAAGACTCATACAGTCTAAAAAAAAAATCTACATGAAATATTAAAATCAAAATATCCATTAGAATATGTTCTGCGAACAACTTTAACAGAAATAGAATATATTCTAAATTCCAGACCGCTGACCCATGTATCTACAGATCCAGATGATCCAGAACCACTGACACCAAATCATTTTCTTATTGGCCCATCTTATGCTTCCTTACCAGGAGCTAAAATAGACGTTGATAATGTAAATTTATTATCAAAATGGAAAGCGCAGCACAGAAACTTGCAGATTTATTTTGGAAAAGGTGGCCCAAAGAATACGTTTCAACTTTAATTCAAAGAAACAAATGGCATAGAAATGAAAGAAATGTAGAAGTAGGAGACATAGTTTTGATAATTGATCCTGAAGGTCCAAGAAACATATGGCTTAAAGGAAAAGTCGAAAAAACTTTATACCGGCAGTGATGGAAAAGTAAGAGTAGTAGATTTGAAAATTACCACAGGCGCAATTTTAAGAAGATCCGTAACCCGATTATGTATTTTAGATGTTCGGCAAAATTCTTAGTAATTGTTTTAGCACAGACTACTTAATTTAAAAGCAAAAACAATTACTAGGGGGGGTATATGTCACTGTAACATATGACATTCAAGTAATAATTAATTAATTTAGATCAAGTGATAATGTAAAAAAAGGAAGTAATAAAATTATTTTGACAATTGGTTGTATTTTTGAATTGTTAGTGAATTAGATCTTCGGAGCCGGATTTACTATAATAATCATTATACATTTAGGTAATACAACTATTACAGTACCTGCTACATTTTAAGTTAAAATCGTGCACATCTTATCTTCAACCCCAATATGTCAAAAATGTGTGGAGGTGTTATGTCATAATACATATGCATCATGATAATTTATGTCATAAAAATGTTTAATATTTTCAATAATTCATATCGTTATACTTAAGAAAAAAATTGTACTCACCAATTTATCATTTTCCAAAGTTACCTTCGCAAATATTAAATTATATTGACCACTTTATATTGACAGATTAAAAAAAGTATTTGTCTCAAAACAAAATTATTTTTCGTCATACCTACTACGAAAATATGTCATTATGTTATTGGTTTATTGATAGTAAGTGACAGTTTACATGTTTTCAATAAAACAAATAAATTTGTTACCCAAAGTTATAAATTGAACTGATTTGACATTTGACTTTTTTTTCTTGTCAAAGTACCGCTACCTTTATTAATTATTTATATGACATATATGTATAAAAAAAAATACTTTTTTATTTTATTTCTTGTAAAGGTTGACGAAAACCCCATTTGCAACTCGAGGCACCTGCATGAAGCTGGCCCCTCTGAGACAAAAATGAAATAGTCAGATATTATCATGAGTTTAATTTTAAGTTTATATTCTTCATTTGATATTTAAATTTCATTTTAAATACGCCATTGCTTACTATGACAGACGAATACACATAACATATTCAAACTTTATAAAAGTATAAGAACGAAATAAGGATATTATCAATGAAAGTCGCCAAATTATTAATTTTAATTTTGATTTTCAAATGTTTCATTGCAACAACCATTGTTTTAACCTGTAAATTGAATAATTATTGCATTTTGGCAGTTTGAAACAAATGGACATAAACTACACATATACATTGTTGGAAAGCTAAAAAAAATCTATTTAAATGGTATAACGTTCCAATATGGCGTCCATTTTAAAATGAAAAGTTTGACATCACAACTCGGAAACCAACAGTGATAAAAAAAATTGAGTGCCATTCGAAAGAACATAAAAAATGATTTCAAGAAAATTAAAATCAAGTATTATTTCACACTTGAATGTTATTTGCGAAAATAAAAAATCTGATGTGGCCAGCACAATACCTTCCGTCAATCCTATGTATTATGTATAAATTCCATACATAGATTTTCTTGCAAAAGATTCTAAATTTCCAATAAAATTATATCATAAACAAACTATGCAAATTGCTGTTGACACTAACATCTTCTTCTTCTTTAGCTTTCCCCATTCGTTTGGGGTCGCTATTTTTTATTATCTACTTTCACTCATTTCTGTTTGACGTGTCGTTCTCATACAGTCCTTGCATCTTATCTTTGGTCTTCCTCTGTTTCTTTAACCTTCTATTACTAAGCTATTCATTCTTCATCCAATATATTCTTCATTTCTCCTCATGACATTTTCAAACCAATGTAATCATCTCTTTTGAATCTTTCTAGAAACTTGTAACACTAGAGTTATTTCCTTACCTATCTTTCCGTGACTTCCCCAACATCTTCTTCAACATCCTCATCTCTGCCACATTAATTTACTTTTTATTGATACTGACATCTGTCAATTTGAATTATATGAATATATTAGTAGTTTCCATGTTTTGCATAGCTAGCTGATTTATAAAATTTAATTTCTTGAAAATTCTTTAACTCTATGAGTGCCCGTGAGGTGACACCTGGTAAGCGCCCGCACGGTACAAATATTCCATCATTACCGATATCTGTGTATCAAACAGATTGGCACACCCAGCAATGGGTAATATGCCGTGATGAAATATTTATTTTATTTATTTTCTATATCTATTGAATATGAAGTATAAAATGCAATAAAATAGTATAGAGAATAATATATTATTTAAGGTTAATAACGTTAAATGTCAATAAATCAAATTTAACTGTTAAATCTTCAAATGAGGCTACTTCCGGTTCACCAATTATAACCAAAATCTAATCAGTTGTTCTTCTCGATATAAACTTGAGGAATACGAAAAAATATAATTTTTGGAATCGTTGTATTGAAGTTATGCGATCCAAAACTTTCGTCACACACACACACAAATACATACATACAAGCATTATCGTAAAAATGATAAAATCGTATTATAAGGACCCTAAAACATGTTTATTCACTAAAAACTCATCATTGAATTTTTTGACCAAAGACAATACCTTCATTACCTAAAGATGACGAAAGGTAAAAAAACTGTAAAATTTACATTTTCGCCTATATCTAGTTACCCATGCATTTTTCAGCAAATAACAAAACACTATTAAATGGTCTCCTAATGAGGCAACTTTTGCCTAATTTAACCGACTTCGTATCTCTTAAAAGTTCTGGAGATCCACGTGTTGGACAAGTTATCCTGCCTACATACTATAAGTACATAAAAAATGTATATCCACGTACTCATAATTACACGTTAATGATTATTCACATCCAATGAATCATCAAGATACAAATAAAATTAATTTATGATAAATTCGATAACAAACGAATTCCATGTCGACTAGACAAGAAATAATGAGTATACAAATTTGGTATTACTAATTAACAATTCGGGTACAAACGAAATTGTTCATATTAAAATAATAAATTTTAATATGAGGGGCTATCGTGAAGTTGACAATGAATAAAACGAGCCCGCACTGTGTGACCAAATGTGATCACGCAGTTTCTGAGTACATCCTACGTTTGTACCAATTTCTCAATACTTATTTAAATCAAACAATCTATTTGTAAAAATATAAATATTTTAATATGAAATATGTGATTATCTTGATATAAAGGTTGTTTAAAAAATATTGCAAAAAATATGGGTAATGTATAATATTATTCGATGTCCTGATTGTAAAGCAAATTTTTCAGAAAATCGCTAAATTAAGGACATGGTTCATGAAGTGTATTTACATTTTTTGTGCCATTTTTAATAAAAATAATTAGTTATCTAATCACATAACCGACGTTGTATAGAAATAAATAATACGTAACTATTTTTATTTAAAAAAATTGAGCCGGCCTATTGCACTAAAAATGTACGCTTCAAGAACCAAGGCCTTAATTTTGCGAATATCGGGAAAATATCTTTACAATCTATTACAATCAGAACATAAAATGTCAAATATATATGATCACGCGAGAATGAACCAGCAATTATCTCCGTTATTAAGCGAGATAGCGATTATCTTCAAATAAACAAATTTACTATAGACAATATCGACAATAAGATGTCGTCTCAAGAAGCGTTCTGTTACTTCCGGTTCCGGAGTATGTGATACCAACTTTGAAATTTCAAATGGAACATACTATATTTTTTTATATTTTTGAAAAGTACACAAAATTTGCTTTACAATGGTGGTAAATTAGTAGTACATTGTATTATTAAAAAATAAAATGGCGGATATTTGAAATATGAACATATTGAATGAAAAAAAAAATCAAGTGGGTGAGATTTTATTGTTTTTTTTTGTCATAGATGATGATATTTTTTGAGATAAATTCATTTATATTACGTAACCTAGGCAACAAATCCAATAAAACAAAATTCCACACTTTTTTGGCTTATTTTGTAAGATATTTCAAACGTCCGCCATTTTACTTTTTAATAATTCAACGTCCTACTTATTTACTATCATTGTAAAGCAAATTTTATGTACTTTTCAAAAATATAAAAAATATAGTATGTTCCATTTGAAATTTCAAAGTTGGTATCACATACTCCGGAACCGGAAGTAATATAACGCTTCTTGATAAGACATCTTATTGCCCATATTGTCTATAGTAAATTTGTTTATTTGAAGATAATCGCTATCTCGCTTAATAACGAAGATAATTGTAGGTTCATTCTCGCGTGATCACCCTGTATATATATATATATATATATATATATATATATATATATATATATATATATATATGAGAAAATTCAAAATATTTTCTTCGTGTAAATATTAATACAAACACAAGTTAAAGTTCGCTCTCATAAAAAACACTTTTTCTGATATCCCTATTCACTTTTGAGTAGTTTATATATATATATATATATATATATATATATATATATATATATATATATATATATATATATATATATATATACCCTTAATTTTTTTGAAATATTTTTGAAACATCCTCAGAATACATTCATAATATTTTTCCTTCTAAATCTTAACGAAATATGTAATAATATATAATTGTATTACCCTTTTAAATAATATTTTCAATTGCAGAAATAAATAGTGTGAACTGTAATTTCCGTAACACAATGTATTTGCAACTGTTACAAGCAAAATATATGTTATTATTACATGACTCTACATAAATTACTTCAACACTAATTGTGGATGAGGTAACCTTGGGGTTATTGTAATTACAGTTTGATAATCAGTTTCCATACAAAACAAAATCCGACACACGCAAGTATCAACATTTCCTGCTTTTAAATCAATAATAACGTGTATTTTTGGTATACATAAATTTATGTACATCATATTACTATTTATCAATACTACATTACAAATGTGAAAAAAAATATTCTAGTAAAAATTGTCTCTGACGCCACTGCTTTTTACTTTTTTACTAAATTATATCAATGTGCTAATTACCCATAATCTTCAATATAATTGGAGACCTCACAATATAGAGAATAATTGAAGTAATTTTGTATAAATAAAATATGTATACTCTTAATTTTTCATCAAAATTTATAAATAAATTGGTATATCTTCCAGTGATATGATTTTGACGTGTTATATCGAGAACTGTATAATTTGAACATGTTATTTTATTAATACTGCATGCGAGGTATTAATAAACGATTATGTGAATATACATTTGTGATACCAACTTTGAGAGTAACTAAACTTCAAGTAGTTTGTAAGTTTATAGGGAGGAAATTAAAATTTAACATCTAGTAAGTAGAACAAAAGAAACAATAATAAGTATGTATTTTAAATTTAAAGAAAATTCAAAATTTATATCGAAAGAAAATGATCTAATATTAATTAACATTAAATAAAAGCAAAATTATACTTGATTTATCCACTTTATTATAATTTTTTTGCGACGATTGTTTCATCTTTCGGACATCTTCAGACAACTGGTATACAATGAGTGAAACATGGTATTTAAAAGTTTAACAATAGTGAATCTGTTACATCTGGTTGTTCATTGGTAATGTTTTTCTTGGAATTGACGGCTTTTCTAATTTCACAATTTTCCAAGCAATTCAGCCTTAGTCCGTTCTGGCCTCTGTGGAGAATTTTGAATTTCCCATTGAAGTTATGACCTGACGTAATGCATTGGTCGGAAAACCCGTATTGGAAGTATGTTTATTGAGCATTTATATATTCTTTGATCCAAATCTTGAAAGATTTGATATACGAAATTTAATTTAAAGACTGTGATGCAATATATATTCAACGTAAGTCAAAACGGCAGATCTTTCAAGATTCGGATGAAGGAACATATAAATGCTATCAATAAATAGACTTGCAATACGAGTCTTGCCGAGCATTACATTATATCAAGCCATAACTTCTATGGGGAATTAAAAATGCTTCAAACAAACCAGAAAGGGACTAAGGCTGTATGTATTGCTTGGAAGATTTTGGAATTAGAAAAGCCGTCAATACCGCTTCAGTTTATTTTGTACATTGCTGATATTCCAGAGACCCATTACTATAAATTTGGTTATGCAAATAATTGGGTCATAGCTACTCGACATGAGGATTTCGAGGTGACAAAGACTGTTCTAACATCAGACCTGGCAATCCTAAGTGTACGAGGTCTGTTAGAAAAGTATCCGATCTTTGGCCTCAAAGTAGTCTCCTTGGGACTCTACACACTTCTCCCAGCGGTGCCGCCATTGTTGGAAGCATTCCGAAAAAGCCTCTTTCGGAATGGAGTTTAACTCGGCTGTCGTTGCAGCCATAATGTCCTCTCTTGTCTGAAATCGCATTCTTTTCAATGGCCTCTTGAGTTTGGGGAACAGCCAGAAGTCGCAGGGGCCATACCAGGAGAGTAAGGAGCCTGTTGAACCACAGGAATCTTGTTTTTCGCCAAAAAAATCTGAATCAAGTACGAGGAATGTACTGGAGCATTGTCGTGATGGAAGCGCCGATTTCCTGTTGACCACAATTCCGGTCTCTTGCGCAGCACAGCATCATGCAGGGGACGGAAAACATCCCTGTAGTACTCTTTGGTGATTGTTTGACCCTGTGATGCGTACTCGTGGTTGATGGCCGATCGGAGCGTGGCTCACTCTCCACCGATGTGCGGCCGTCTTTAAACCGGTTGTACCACTCCTTAATCTGTTGATGTCCATAGCATCGTCACCGAAAGCCGTCTGAATCTTCCGAATGGTTTTCACCTGGCTGTCGCCCAGTTTCAAGAAAAATTTGATGCAATAACGCCGCTCCAGTCGTTCCGTCATTTTCCTTGCAATGAAAATCCGACGAGAGCACTACACACTACCTCACTCAATTGTTGCTTACCAGCAACAGACGCTATCGACAGGCGGGAAAAAATTCACGCATACGCACGGAGGTTCAAGATCGGCTCATGCAAGCGGGCTTGATTCAAATCCATCAGGTTTTCGCAAAAAAAGGTCGGATACTTTTCTAACAGACCTCGTATATTTTCGATAATGGAGACAGCAGCCAAACCCCACAAAGACAGAGATAACGTACTTTCACCATAGCAATAGATCAGCAAGTAAACAGCTCAATATTCATTTTGAAAATAATCTTCTAAGACACAACATGAGTCCATAATAACTTGGGGTTGTTCTAGACAGATCCCTTATAAAAATCATTTGAGATGTATCGCTGTGAAGGTGAAAACTCGAAATATCTTACATAAGCTGTGTGGTACCACCTGGGGTTCCTTCGCCGACATTTTGCGCACTTCAGCACTTGGATTAGTTTATCCAACTGCAGAATACTTGCTCCAGTGTGGCTGAATAGTATTAACACAAATTAGATTGATATTCTGCTCAATAACACAATGAGAATTTTCAACGAAACTATCAGGTCTACTCCTTCGGATTGACTACCAATTTTAAGTCACATACCTCCTCCTGATCTCCGACGGAATAAAGCATTTAGAGCATATACCAAGATTATTGATAATCTAGAGCATCCAATACATAGAAATACTGCAGATTGATTTGATTGCGACCCAGACAACCAGCTATGCTAACTTCCAAGGAGTTACTTAATAAAGATTTTAGCCTCGTAAACTCCTGGAAACTGAAATGATAAGATACCTGTCCCCCACATTGTATATCATTGCCATGTGAAACCTACTGCATTTGATTTGCCTCGAAAAATTTGGTCGGCCATTAACACAATACACCCAAATCATGGAAGATGCGCAGATGCTTTCTATACTGAAAGGCAATCTGTGCATCATGTTATTAGAGAATAAAAGACTGGGGCCTACGCTGGGAACTTCATAGACTTCTCGCCAGCTTCCGACTCTGCGTTGGAATACATCCATAATTTAGATATATGTTTGTGACTTTCGTTTGTTTCTTATTTCTTATATTTTCTATTATTTTATTATATCCTTTGTTAAGATGTATACCTACTACCATACGATAAATAAATTATAAATGAACAACTAGATGTAACAGATTCACCGTTTTAATGAAGACATTACGCTTACAATTTATTTTTAATGCTTTTAATTAATTTACAACTTTCTGTACATAAATATTCTGTCTTTATATTTTATTTCAACTTACATATTAAAAATTCCGTGAATATTATACCATGATGAATAATAATTATTATATCATACACCTATGTAAAATTACACGATATCAATATTCGACTTATTAATTATTCATATTTAGATGAAATTATTAAAATTGTGCTACTGTAGGTAAAAGCGGTATAGGGATCGTTTTAAAAATCACATTCAGATGTTTTACAATACGTATTGTATAAGATTTAAGGTCCCTATAATCAGATTTTAATATGTGTACGTGTGAGCGTGTCCGAGTGTGTTTTTCATATTTCTTGGTTTTACATCCATATGAAAGCTGGTTACATTTTTTTTTTTTATTAAAATTTGTTAGTATGACGAAAAGAGAAAAGAAAACGTAAGCACATTAATATGGCTTTAATTGGAAACAACAATAAATATAAAAAATTACAAAATAATACAGAACACACATACGAGTATATACCGGTGTCCCATTTAACTGTACCAACAGGAATAACTCGAGATATATGCATCTGATCAAAAAATGTTCCGAATCAAAATTGATTGATGGTCCGAAGGGAGACATTCGATTCTGTCAAAATTTCCCCTGAACTTCCAGGGGGTGGGGAAGGGGGCAACTTTGTAATCTTAAATGGAAACTTCCATTTTTACCTTCCGTCACCTTTAGATAAGGAAGGTATTGTCAAAAATTCGATAATGAGTTTTTTAATGGATAAGCATGTTTTCGGGTACCTAAAATACGAATTTACTATTTTTTACGATGATGTCTTATGTGTGTATGTGTGTGTGTGTGTGTGTGTGTGTGTGTCTGTGTATGTGTGTATGTGAGTATGTGTGTGTGTGTGTGTGTGTGTGTGTGTGTCTGTGTGTATGTGAGCATGTGTGTGTGTGTGTGTGTGTGTGTGTGTGTGTGTGTGTATGTGACGATCGTTTTGGATCGCGTAACTCCGATACCACAATTCCAAAAATTATATTTTTTCTTATTTCTCCAGTTTAGATCCATATGTAGACATGATTAGATTTTGGTTATAATTGGTCCACCGGAAGTATCCTTATTTCCAACTGTTAACAGTTTTTCTTGAAAAAACGTAGTTAAATATCATTTATTGACATATAATGTTTATATATTTTAAAGAATATATTATTCTCTATACGATGTGATTGCAGTTTATACTTTGTATTCAATAGATATACATAGAGTTACCGAATTATAAAAATATTAAATTCCATACATCAGCCAGCTATGCTACCCATGGAAACTACTAATATACTTAGATAATTCAAATTGACAAATGTCAAAAAGACAGAAAGATACAGTAAGGAATAAAAGAATGAGGGAAGTAACTCGAGTGTTAGAAGTTTCTAGAAAGATACAAGAGAAACGATTACATTGGTTTGAACATATCATGAAGAGAAATGAATAGCTTAGTAATAGAAGGTGGAAGAAACAAAGGAAGACCAAAGATAAGATGGAAGGACTGTATTGCGGAAGACTTGAGAGAAGAGCAACCGTATGAGGACGACCCGCAAAACAGAAATGAATGGAAGAAGAAAATGTCAAGTGCCATTTGCACAGATTGTTTATGAAATAATTTTATTGGAAATTTAGAATCTTTTTCAAGAAAATTTCTGTATGGAATTTGCAAGGAACAAGTATACCGCGGAAAAAAATTGTTTTGTTTAGTACACAAGGTCGCATAACTCAGTAACCATCGCTTATGACACTCCTAGTGAAATTGTCGAGATATTCGAGAAAGGAAAGTTCCCGCTTTTTCCGCCGTCTGGTGAATCAGGATGTATTTTGACAGAATCGATTGTCCCCTTTCGAACCATTAAACTTTTGTTTCGGGACATTTCTTTGATTAGATGCATATTTCTTGAGTTATTCGTGGTGGTACATTGAAATGGGATACCTATATATAACAAACGATATCAACTCAATGCGACTTCGAATTTTTTTACTTTGACATTTCCTCTAAAACTTTATATTTCATTCGAAGACATTCCCAGTATTGATCGTAGATATTTAAAACGCACTTGTGGAATTGGTTTCCTCAAGATATCTGCTATCTGGTCTTGGTCAGGCACACGCTAGATATCCAGCCGTCCATCATGAATTCTTCCCTAATGAAATGAAATGAAAACGTACTTCGATTCACAATGGTTGAAGGGTGTTGACCGACAGTTGGTGGTGGAAGGTGGCCTGAGAACGGCGTACAGGGTACAGGGTCACTCTATCAACTTTGCAATATTATTGTAACACTCAAAAATTTACAATGGAAATTGATTCATATTACGTCCATGGAGGAATGTACTAATTCACAGTGAGGTACCTTAACACCGATCATTTCAAGAGGAAAGGTTTCCTGAGCAATCGTCGTGTGGTGTCTCAGCCAGTCGCTGGTTTAATTCGATGTCATTGTCATTTGTTATCGAATTATATAAGATTTAACTCATTTTTGTATCTTATTGCCAACATTTACGGAACCCTGCACTGCCGACTGAGTGGCAGGCTACAACTGGAAGCCGTGACAAAATTATATTTACCACAGTTATTACTACCCCCTGAATACAATAATGTACAAATTATTACAATATTCAGGGGATGAGGATTAATAATATAATTATACCCAGAGGTAGACCGAATTTTATTTCTTTCGAAATTCTTATTTTTTATCAAAATAACTAGAAGTTGTGACAGAACCATATTAGCACAGTTACTTAGTACACATTCCCTAAATATATAAATTTATCAAAATAACTTGAACCTGTGATATAACTATTTTAACCACATATTACTGCACATCCTCAGAATACAAATTGTGCAAATTACTAAAATATTCAGAAAATGAGGGTTAATTATTAAACCTTATTATCGGGTGGGGGTAGAAAGAAACCTGGTGGGGGTACGGACCTGCGGGCATGCGCAAGATCGGTTGAGGGTAAACCGAAACCTGGTGGGGGTATGGACCTGCACGGAGACACCTAGCAACATTTTCATAGATCTCTATAATAAAGTAGGCATAACAAATTTTAATAGAGCTGTCAAAAAATATTAATAAAATTAAAGGTTTATAACTCAATGATTTGTTCTGAAAATTACTAATTTAAGAAGGGATGATTGTGAATAAAATAGTATACATATAAGTGTGCTGCGAAACAAGATAGACTTGTTTTGTCGGCACTTTTTGGATTTACGAAGTCTTTTCTTGAGAATATTTTGGTAATTTCGGAATCAGTTTCTGCAGAGTTTTTCAGATAGGTATTATCTTTCATTTTCATTAGAAATTAGGTTTGATTTATAAATTATATTATTCAGTATTTTTAAAAAATTACATTTTGTTTACAACGTAACTAGATTGGGATAATTAAAATATTCGTGACAGATTGACGGTTTGACATATTATTATTTAAAAATATTCAAAAAATTATTAAACGAAATTGATTACATAGTGTACGTATGTAAAGTAAAATTATAAGGCTTACGTAAGCTCTTTCTTTTCTATTGTTCATAAGTCAAGGACGAGCCTGGTAAGCTGCTTTGACTTCTTCTATTACCAAAAAAAACCCGTTTTTCTTTCTTTTCTAACATTTCTATTTTATATAAATGAAGAATAAATGGAGAATGTATGATGAGTGTAAGTTGGGGACGTGGAATGTTGAGGTATGAATGGGAAAGAGAATGAGTTGATGAATGCAATACGAATGTACAGTGTAGATATTTTGTGTGTAAGCGAGAGAATGAGGAAAGGACGAAGTGAGGAAGAAGTAGACGGCATATTTTGTTTGTCGTCAGGAGTTCGAGAGAATGAACATGCAAAGCATGGTGTAGGTATACTTGTAAGTGAAAGAATGAAATCGTTTGTACGAAGTTATGGCTGTATTTCTTCGCGAGTTTCTTGGATGAGATTCAAGGTAGGCTATATAAAAATCTTCGTTGTGTCAGCTTAAGATCCATTAGAGTCTGAAAGTGACCTTGAAAAAGATCAGTTTTGGAATACAGTAAACAGCGTAATTGAATTGTGTGATCCGGGTAAGAAAGTGATAGTGTGTGGTGATTTAAATGGATGGGTGGGTGTTAAACGAAGTATATCTGAGAATGTATTGGGACGTTTGGTGACTGTCAAGTGAATAGCAGTAGTGAGAGAATTGTTTCATTTTGTTTGGAGAGGAACCTCTTCATTTCGAATTCCATTTTTAAACATAAGTTAGCTCACATATACACCTGGGAGAATGTGGTTCAGAATAAACGTAGTGTGATTGACTTCGTTATATATGATGAGCGATTGAGAAGTATGGTAGTAGACACGCGTATGAAACAAGGCGCTGAATTGGGTACGAATGATCATTATTTGGTTGTATCGCGAATGCGGTTGAATAAATTTTGGAGAATGAAGGTGAAAAGTTCCGGGAAAGTGTCTCGCATTAAATCCTTTGCTCTTTTGAATGAAGATATAAGAATGCAATATGTTGAAAGGTAGAATGAATCCTTGCCCGAATGTGAGTCTAATTTTGATTGTAATGTAAATGAAGTTTGGATGAAATTTAAGGATTCCCTCCTCAAATGTGCAAAATAAGTTTGTGGTCAAAGCAGATTAGGCTCTTGTCCGAAAAATGCATGGTGGAATGATCAGGTGAAAGAAGCGATTGCTGAGAAAAAGAGGGCATATTTGAAGTTTTTAAATGTTAAGGATTCGCCTGGGCGTTTGCGTGAAGAATTTTTGTTAGAGTATAAAAGGAAGAATAAATGGGTGAAGCAAATGGTGAGTGAAAGTAAAAAGCGATATGATGACATGTTGAGTGAAAGGTTGACAAATGATTTTAGTACGAATAAACAACTGTTTTGGTTGAGTGTGAAGAGACTGCGGGGTGGAAGTGGTCGATTTGTGAAAGCTGTGAGAAGTGCGAATGGAGAGTTATTGTGGAATGAATCAGATGTGAGGAATAGATGGTGCGAGTATTTTAAAGGTTTGTATGGAGGTGAGATTGAGAAGGATGATGGTAACAAAACAGGCAGCAAAAATGATAATGAAGATGATTATGATATAGATGAAAGTGATGTATGTGATGCATTGGCGCGATAAGAAATGGTAAGGCTGCGGGTTTGGATGGGATTACAAATGAGGTGTTAGAGTATGGAGGAGAGAAAGATTTTGAATGATTAACTTATTTATTTAGATTTTGTTTAAAAAGTAGTGTGGCGAAGGCAGTTCGAGTGAATGTAACTTTTTGGTAAGGTTTTAATTCATAAGGTGAACCTTAACAATTTCAAAAATTAGTGACG
Organism: Harpalus rufipes; assembly: GCA_951394225.1. NCBI lineage: Eukaryota > Metazoa > Arthropoda > Insecta > Coleoptera > Carabidae > Harpalus > Harpalus rufipes. The sequence continues at coordinate 32,173,443 of OX596276.1, read as the reverse complement.
TTCAGGGTGGTTTTTTTTCTGAGAGGGTATGTGTCGATCAATTGTTTGCTCTTCGTAGGATTGTTGAGAAGTCACTTGACAAGAACAAGAAGGTGTTCTGTGGCTTTCTTGATTTAAAGAAGGTGTATGATAGCGTTCTTCGAGATACTTTGTGGGATGTACTCAGAGAATACGGTGTGAATGGAAACTGGTTGGGAGCGATTCGAGCGTTGTATGAAGGTAGTGAGGCTGCTGTGAGAATAGATGGTAGGTTGAGTGATTGATTTCGTATAAATGTTGGTGTGAAACAGGGCTGTGGTATGTCTCCGTGGTTGTTTAACTTGTATATGGATGTGTTATTGGGGAGAGCTTTGAGTGAAATGGATGGTGTACATATTGGTGAAAGTGTAGTGCCTGCTTTAGCGTATGCTGATGATGTAGTTGTTTTAGGAGAAAATGAAGAGCAACTCAGGAGAATGATAGAGAGAATACATGTAGTTGGAAGAAGTATGAATCTGATGTTGAATGTTGATAAATCCAAAGTGTTAGTATTTGAAAGGAGTAAATTGGTGACTGAGCGCAATGTGTTGGTGGATGGAGTGAAACTGAAGCAGGTAAATGAGTTTGTATATTTGGGTAGCATGATGTCGAGGGATGGTCGAATTGATCGAGAGATAGAAAGGAGAGTGATTGCGGGATGTAAGGTAATGGGTGCTCTGGGTATGTTTGCACGAAACGTTAACGTATCAAGGGATGCTCGGTTAAGTGTATATAATGGAGTGCTAGTGCCTGCTTTGATGTATGGAAGCGAATGCTGGGCATGGACGGGGAAGTATAAGAAGAGAGTGACTGCCGTGGAAATGAGGTATTTACGTGGTGTATGTGGGTATGTCAGACGGGATCGCGTGAGGAATAATTTGGTGTATGAAGAATGTATGGTTAGGAACAATGTGACTAAGAGAGTTGGTATGAGTCAGTTGAGATGGTTTGGGCATGTGGAGAGAATGGCGAGTGAACGGCTTGTTAAGCGCATATATCTTGGTGAAGTTGAGGGTTTTCGATTGCGTGGCCGATCAGTGTGTAAGTCGATGGATGTGATTGGTAGGGTGCTTAAAGAGAGAGAGTTTCCAAGTATGACGAGAAGAAGAGCATGTATGAATGCGATTATGAGTGTGGCGTAGGCGAAAGAATTCTGCTTAGATAGGAATGTGTAGCGAAGGACGATTGTTTCCTAACTATTATTGTGATCCGGATGCGGTATTTCGCTACCGAAAATCGGTCAAGGATTTGTTGTATGATGTTGAAGTTGTTCTTATTGTTATCAGGTTTGTGCGAACCTACTAAATGGGACACGCGTGATTTTATGTATGTATGTATGTACAGGGTGAGTCATCGAAATCGCCGTCTTCAATATCTCCCTTGTCGTTACAAATACAGCATAAGTTTATTAACATAATTTATTCGGCTACTCAAGGAGCATAACGTTTTGGCATCAAGAATTTATGCACAACGGTTTCCGGGAAGACGACATCCAAATCCGCGTTCTTTTGAAAAACTAAGGGAAAGGTTTGAAAGAACTCGTCATGTTCAGTACGAAAAAAGAGGGTTTCTTTCCGCTTCTCCAAGTGCGTACACCATATTCGTAAGTTCTTCTTGCGAGAGACTCATATTAATAAATTAATTTACTTAATCCCACCGTTATTAATAATAACCTGGCTAATGAAACTACTGTCATTACTGCAATTGTTTCTTATTCAAAAAACAATATCCATGGTACACTAGATTTAATTTTTAATTAAATATATAAATTTAGAGAAAAATGGTGAAAATCTCCGAAATTAATGGTTTTAGGCATAGGATACCCTTAATAACATATGAAGATAATACAAAAATATACACAACTGAATAATAAAATATAGTCATTTGAAATTGAGCACATTTGATTCGCTTTATTGAACACTATGTATAATTATATTTAAAAAAAATATATGTCAGAACATAAAGTATAATTACAGTTATACAGAAAAGAAAATTCTTAATATTTACTATTAAAATAACTTCAGTAAGCCTTTATAAAACAATGCGTGTATTCGGTATTTTTTAGAGAAAAAAACGGAATACCTTGGCAACGCCGTGGAAAACTAAAACAAAATTCATATGCTCACATAGGTGAATAAAATACAATTCAAAATATATAAAAATATATAGGGTGCTCCATTTAAAAAAAGAGAAACAATTCTCGCCGAGCCGTAATGCAACACCTTGTATATGTGAAAATAATTTTACGTTTTGCTCCTTAAGTACACGAATAAATTCTGTTAATAAACTTATGCTGTATTTCTAACGACAAGGGAGATATCGAAGACGGCGCTTTCGATGACAACCTGTATATACCTATATATATATATATATATATATATATATATATATATATATATATATATATATATATATATATATATTACTTGTTTCAAAGTTCAAAATAATTAGATGCCATAACAAAACCATATTAAGCACTTAAACTTATATTATTAACTCTTATCCCCTGAATATTATACTAATTTTTTACATTTTTGTGTTTAGGGGTGTGCAGTTATAACTGTAGTTATAATATAAGTTTTTCACAGCTTCTGGTCATGTTGATAAAAAATTTAAACTTTGAAAGAAGTAAAATTCTCGCTACTTCTGGGTTCAAACATACACTAAATAACCCTCATTCCCTGAATATATTACTAATTTTTCAATTCTTGTATTCAAGGGTTATGTACTAATCACTCTGGTTTGTCACGGCTTCTAGTTATTTTAATAAATAATAAAAACTTTGAAACAAGTAAATTCTCGCTGTTTCTGGGTTTAAATATACATTAAATAACTCTCATCCCCTGAATATATTAATATTTTTATATTTTTGTGTTTAAGGGACGTGTAGACTGTGGTTAATATGGTTGTCATATGTGTTCTGTTGTATAATTATTGTTAATGCCTATTGTTGTAATTGTGTTAAATTCTTTTTGAAAATTTGTTTTGGATAATGGTGTGGTTAGTAGTCTGTGAAAGAGGAAGTTGAAAGCTGTGTTTTTTGTTTGGGGGCTGTGGTATGAATTTTCAGGAATTATAATGTCTGTGGAGGCGGGTTTTCTGTAAATGTCATATGATATGTTGTTATTATTATCTTTTTGAAGTGTTAAATCAAGGAAATTAAGTTTGTTTTGTTCTTCTATTTCTAGTGTAAATTTTATGTTTGATAAAGTATTGAGTGTATTGTGAAAATTGCGTAAGTCATCAAGACTGCCAGTCCAGAGTATAAGAATATCATCAACGTATCTTACCCAGAGCAGGATATCTTCTTTGTGGGGTGTGTTCATAATTTGTGATTCTAAGTTATCTATATAAATATTGGCTAGTAAACCACTTATCGGGCATCCCATTGGAAGTCCATCTGTTAATTTATATGTTTTATTATTGAAATTGAAAATATTTTGTTGTGTTACTGTTTTAAAAAGTTCTATTAAATTATTAATGTCTAAATTTGTAAGATATGGGTCTTCGGTTGTGTTATTATTATTTTCTAAGAAAGTTTTGAGTATGTTAAGTGTTTCGCATGTTGGGATATTGGTGTATAAGTTTACGATGTCGAAAGATGCTAATATGAAAGGTATATTATTATTTATTAAACAGTTATCTAATTTATTAATTAATTCTTTTGAGTTTTTTATGGAGTAAGTAGATTTATAGTTTATTTTTGTATTGAGAATGTCGTTAAGTGATCTAGCCAATTTGTGGGCGGGGGATTGTATAGAGGATGTAATTGGTCTTATTGATTTTTCGGGTTTGTGGAGTTTAATCAAACTGTATAGAATTGGAGTATGAGGATTTGATTCTAAAATTTGATATGGGTTAATATTAAATTTTTGGAGAGTATTTGTGCAATTTTTTATGATTTTACGAACTGATTTATTATAATTGTTTAAGGGGTTTTTTTGAAGTTGGGAAATATTATTTTCTGAGAAGAATTGTTCGGTTTTTTCTATGTATTGGGTGGAATCTAGTATTACAATGCCTGCGTTTTTATCTGCTTTTGTGACTATTAAATTATTTTCTGATATTTTTTGTTTTAATGATTTTAATGTGTTTGAGAAATTTTGTAATTTTGGGTTTCGTTTATGATATTTGCATTCATTTACCTTGTCGGATTGTAGGGTTTTTGTTATGGAAGTTGTTAGTTCTTGTTTCTGTGGATGGTGTTTGATTTGGGTTTCTATTTCAATCGATATTGTTGGAATGTGTTCTGTTGTTCGTGGGTATGAGGCAAATTTATATCCTAAGTTTAAAATATCTTGTTCTTCTGTGGTAAAAGTTGTTGAGGACAGATTTGTGGTTATTGGTGGGAAGGAATATTTGTTTGTAATTTGCGTTTTGGGTTGTTGATGTTGAAGCTGGTCTTGTTGTTGTGTGGTAAGTCTGTTTTTGTTGGCTTGTTCTATAATTTGATTTAGTTTTTGTTGGCGTTTTCTGTCTGCTGCTATGTTGTCGTATATTATTTCTTCTTCTAAAGTTTGTATTAAGATTTCGTATTCTATTGTATGTAGTACTTTGAGTAGATGTCTATGGAAGAATTTAAGTTTTGTGTCTATGAAGCTGTTGATTTGTTCCTGTCGTCTAATTTCTAAAGTTAGTATCTTTTGATAAATCTTGTCTCTCTGGCTGGATTTGATGTTGTGATTTAAATTGAAGCGGAGAAATTTCGGGGTAGCATTGTGTCGTTTGCAGGTGTGTAGAAAGTTTATGTGTTCTCGGTTATTATGTCTCTTCTGTAGGGTGTATTTAAGCTGTTGGAGTTTATTGGATATCTCCAATTTCTCGATATTTTGGATGAATGACTCCATTTTTTCAGAATTTGATTTATAACAGGAAATTAATGAAATTAACTCTGAATAGTTTTATGAAAAAGATAATAATAACAACATATCATATGACATTTACAGAAAACCCACCTCCACAGACATTATAATTCCTGAAAATTCATACCACAGCCCCCAAACAAAAAACACAGCTTTCAACTTCCTCTTTCACAGACTACTAACCACACCATTATCCAAAACTAATTTTCAAAAAGAATTTAACACAATTACAACAATAGGCATTAACAATAATTATACAACAGAACACATAACAAAAATATTTCATAAATCAAACACAAACAATTACTACAAACTAAAATATACAAACATATAACACACCAAAACCACTACATTTCACTTCCATACCACAAAAACCTTCACAAATTTTTAAAAAAACCTTTCAATAATTTTAATCTCACGTTAACGTCAAAATCACAACCTAATCTGTTTAAAATTTTAAAAAATAACACACCCAAGACACACACTCTGGAAAAAAGCGGTATATACAAAATTACTTGCACCATCTCTAATAATTCATACATAGGCGTGACAACCCGAAATTTAAAGACTAGATTCCAAGAACATTTAAAAAAAACACAACCCACCATCAGCTATCAACACACATATTCTCAACACAAACCATAACATCACCATTAATAATATAGAACTTATACACTCTGAATCAGATTACCATAAACTAATTCTTCTGGAACAATACGAAATTTTAAAACATTTAAAAGAAAATAAACCACTACTGAATGAAATTACGGACTTCCCAGAGCAGCATATTTTCAAAAATTTCGCGCCATTTAAATAACAACCTAACTTCATATGTCAAAACTTTTCCTCATAAATCTTGTTTCTCTGGCCGGGGAAACACGTGTTTCTCAATTTCTTTAAATTTTTTATATATTTAATTTAAATTCACAATTTCAATTCATCTCAATTTTCAACATTATTGACGGTGAGTATTTTCTTCCCTTAATTATTTCGTTTTTATTCGATTTAATTCTTTTTATAATTAATGTTTATGATATTTGCATTCACTTAACCAACAAATATACTTTATATCTGCTACACTTTATAACTATAAAGAAAATTCTTGTCATTTCAATTTAATAATTTATCTTTATATGCTTTAAATTGTTTTTCAAAAACCTGTTACGTTCATATTTTACTCTTCATCCTATTTTCGATTATTCTTTCTTACTTGTCACACTACCATTTTGGCTGTCGTTTCGTTACGTTCCTTCCTCTTCTTTAATTCTCATTTCCTTCTGTTCTACCTTATTACTCATTGTGCTCTCTTGTTTCCAAACTATTCACGGCAATATTGGTAATAATTTTGTAGGGTACTATCGTTTAAAGTATAGCTGCAAAATTGAATTATATAAAGTACATTGTTGGAGATTAGTTAGTAACATACCCATCCATTTCATTGTTGCTTTAATTTAGTAGTTTGTATTACAAATAAGTTGTCATGAACTTGTATTGTTTATAATATTTGACAACACACAGCGCGCGTTATTAACCTTCAGATGTCTGTAAATTAAAGTAATGTTTACACTGGCAACTAGTTCCACTTTAAAACTTTAAATAAATAATATCAGAGTTCATTTTGATTGCCTTATTTGATAATTCTAACATACTTGCAGTACTGTTTGTTTATATTATATTTTGAATATATTTTATTCCCCTATTTGCATCAATAATTGTTTTGTCTTCAAAGTATATTGACGTGAATGAGTCTTTACCTCTTAACTTTCAATTTCTTTATTTATTTCCTTCTTTCTTCTTCCGCTGTGAACTTTTTGAGTTTTAAAAAGATAGTTAGATTTTCCGGTGATTCGTGGGTTGGTCTTGAAGTAAGACAGTTGATTGTCGAGGTGCTCTATTTTTCATATACGTAAAGTAAATATTTTTTTCCGAGCGCTATCTTGCACCCTTATGTGGTTTCGCCTACGCGGATTATTAGCGCCGGGATTTTTAGTGACTCGCTCTCCTGGTGTGGTGTCCTGTGTGTGTACCACGTGCTTCGTGGCAGGACGACCCGAGTTTTGGAAGGAGTCAGGCTCTACGGAGGATTACAATTATTTTCTTTCTACGTTATTTCTTGTGGACATCTCCAGCTGGTGTGGTGCCGTTTACCATTGTCCGCACTCCAGACGTTCAACTGCTGACCAGTTCCCGCCATTCCTGTTACCAACCGCCACTTTGGATCTGGATAAGTTTTTGTACAGACCTTTCTTATATCTTTTATCCTGTTGTCTCTTGGAAACAATTATCTTGTTTATAACTTTATTGGTTATAGTTATTATTCTCTTTTAGAGATCATTGTTCATTTTTTTTTATAAATAATTTTTAGATCGTCATTCTTGGACGACATTTAAAGTTCAGTATTAAATAACTAATTGTTGTGCCTAGCACACAAGTATCATATACTTTTTTTTATTTATTGTTATTTCTTTTTGTCGTTCGCGGATTGTTCGTCCCCCGACTGCAACTGGCTGTAACTCGCCTGCGTCGACGGTTGGCCAACAATAGACGTATATCTGTCCATCGGGTTACGGGCTTTTTCGCGTCGCCAAACATTTGTACCTTTTATATTATTACATTTATATATATATACGTTTTATTAACGTCATTAAACATTCATATACATTTCTTGCTGGGAAACCTTTTTTTTTTGGACGTTTTCAGGCGACTACAGAATAACGGTAGGTAACGATCCTATTTTTTTGTTTTCGTAATTTTGCCGTTAAAAATTACGTGGCGCCCATCCAACTCCTTTTCGGGGGTTCACTTAATTTTAACCCGCTCCCACCTCCACTGTTTCAAGCTAGCGGCCGCACACCAAACCAGCTAGGGTGCGTTGTTGTTATCGCGTTACGCGAAGTACGTAACAAATTTGGCGCCCAACGTGGGGCCCATTGCGAAAAAGAGTTTTATTACTTACATTGTTGTGTCCATTGTTGTGGACATTGTCGTAGACATTGTTGGCACTATTATCGTCAGGCAGTCTGCCTAGTGATAGATTTTTTTTTCTCTCTTTCATAGTTATTTATGACGTAATAACTCATTTTTTTCTGGTTCTAATTTGTATTTTAGATAACATTTTGGTTTGGTGTTCTTTCTTGTATTATTGTAGGTAAAATGGAAACTATTAAATTGAGTAGGGATGAGTTGCAATATGAGCTGCAAGTTCGTGGTTTCGAAGATACTGAAAATTTAAGCGTACACACTATGAGGCGTGAGCTATCTAAAAGAATAAAGTCCGAAGAAATTGGGGAGCTTGTAAATAACCCGGTAACTCTATTGGATCCGTCGAAGGAAGTAGACATTTGTACGGAGAAAGTGGTAAGTTTACAAAACCTCATTGATAACTTCGAAGGCACGAGTTCGAGTTATTATTATTTAAAATACTGTACAAAAATTCAACACATTATCAGCAGACTAGCAAGAATTACCACAGACGATGAGGATTTAAAAGCATCAATAAAACAACTGCAGAGACAAATAAGAGAAGAAGAAGAAAAACTAATAGATACAGCAGAGATAAACGAAGATAAGCAAAAAGGAAGAGTAAACACAGAAGAAGGAGCGACAAAAGTTACTACGACATCATCGTATAGGAAACAAATACCAGTGGCACGCTGGGACCTGAAATTTGATGGAAATGTTCAGGATGTGAGTGTAAATGCCTTCTTAGAACGAGTAGAAGAGTATAGAATATCACGAAATGTTTCGCTTGAAGAATTGTTCAATTCTGCAATAGAACTCCTGAAAGGAAACGCACTGACGTGGTATCGTTCGATAAGGTCAAAGATCTCTAATTGGGACGAATTTATTAAGGAGCTGAAAGCAGAATATGAACCCTTCGATTATGGCCTAGTATTATGGGATGAAATTAGAGCCAGAACGCAGGGAATTGAGGAACCTGTTGGTACGTATATAGCTGCCATGATAAATTTGTTCAACAGGTTGCCGAAAAAAACCAACTGAAGAAGAAAAGCTACAAGTTTTGAGGCGAAACATACTACCATATTACATTCAAGTTATTGGACTTACAAGGATTGATTCCGTGGAACAGTTATTGAAAGTTTGCAAACAGTTGGAGGTCAACAAACATATGGCTCAACGATTCCAACCTCCTCCTACAAATCGAAAACATTTGCTGGAGCCTGATTTAGCTTATCAAGGTCCTTCGCGAACCGCAACTATTAATTTTGCTAATATACTGGAGCCATCAGAAGGCAGAGCAGCAATTAGATGTTGGAATTGCCAGCAAACTGGCCATATAGCACGAAATTGTAAACAACCGAAAAAGGAATATCGTTGTAAATCTGGTGATACTGGAGCACAGAGAAAGGACGGACCTACACCTTCCAAATCGGGAAACGCCAATGGGGGACATTAAATGGTCGAGTTATGTCTTCTGAACCATCCGTGTCGGCCAAACAGCTTGAATTAGAAAGGAATATGGCTGTTATAAATTTTATAATTTCGCATATGGGGGAAGATTAGCGTCCATATTTGCAAGTTTCCATCTTTGGGGTAAAGTTTTTAGGTTTATTGGACTCTGGAGCCAGTAGGTCAATCATTGGTAAAGGAGGATGGGAAAGGTTGCAGAGAATGGATGTTGTTTTGGATAAGACATATGCACCAAAATGTAAAATTGCAGACGGTCAACAGTGTGATAGTTTGGGTTCAATTACGGTTCCTGTAGTACTTATGGATAGGATCAAATTAATTTCTTTCTTGGTTGTACCAGATATAACTTGTGACGTAATTTCAGGAATGGATTTCTGGTGCCTAATGGGTATTGTACCGGATCTCAAAAGGGATGTATGGAAATTTTCGGCGACGGCTTCTGTAGAAACAGAAAAAGGACCAATTTCCGTTTTGACACCAGATGAGGACAGGACACTTAAACGATTGGTAGATGGACACTGGAAACGCATGGAGAATTCCGCCGGCTATACTACACTTGTTCAGCATAAGATCGTGACAGACTCAGAGCCAATTAAACAAAGATATTACCCAGTATCTCCAATAATGTTGAACCATATTGATGAAGAATTGGATAAAATGCTATCTGAAGGTATCATTGAACCATCGAATAGCCCTTGGTCATCACCAATACTTCTTGTGCCCAAGAAAGATGGCGGGTATCGATTTTGCGTCGATTACCGTAAATTAAACAAGGTCACTAGGAAAGATGCGTATCCAATTCCTTATGTATCTAGCATTTTGGATCGTTTACGAGGAGCACGATATCTGAGTTCTTTAGATATTAAATCAGCCTATTGGCAGATTTTAATGAGTCCTGCTAGCAAGGAATTTACTGCATTTACAGTGCCAGGTAGAGGCCTGTACCATTTCAATCGTATGCCTTATGGCTTAACTAACGCGCCAGCTACATGGCAACGTTTGATAGAATCAGTTCTTGGTCCTGATCTCGAGCCATTTGTTTTCGTTTACTTAGACGACATTGTTATAATATCTGAAGACTTCGAGCAACACTTACATATCTTAGAGAAGGTATTGGATCGAATTTTAACTGCTGGTTTGATGCTAAACAAAGAAAAATGTCATTTTTGTAGGCCTGAACTGCGTTATTTAGGCTATATTGTTGATAAACATGGACTTAGGGTGGACCCAGAAAAGGTTAATGCTATTTTAAACATTCGTACACCTACTTTTTTCTTATATATGTATCGGATATGCCATCAGTTCTAAATTACTCCACAGCACATTCATATGCAGACGATACAACAATTATTGCAACTATAGATCCGTCAGATATGAATGAACAAATAACAAACGTTAATTGTGATTTGCAGAAATTATCTCTATGGATAAAAGACAACGGCCTTAAAATTAATGTCTCTAAATCTTCATATCTTGCTGTTGGTAACTGCAACTCCATACCTGATATAAGTCTGGACGGTACCATTCTCGAACGTAGCTCTTCTGTCAACATTTTGGGACTTCTTGTTGATGAAAATCTCTCTTTCAGACAACATTTACATAAAAAAATTACTGCCTCGAGACTTCGCTTGCGACATCTATATCAGTTCAGACAAGATCTAAGTTCAACAGTAAAATTACGTCTAGTTAATACTCTAATTCTACCTTTATTCCATTATTGTGCTTGTACGTACATTCCAAATCTCACAGAAACAGATAAAAATAGAATTACACTTGTTGAAAATTCTTGTCTGCGATTTGTTTATGGTGTACGCAAGTTTGACCACATTTCCAAATATCGTAAACTGGCCGGTATGACATCTGTAAATAATCGCGTGAAAACTATGTATCTCTGTTTAATACATAAAATTCTGAAAACTGGTACACCTCACTATCTATTTGACAAATTTAAACAGAAACAATATAATTATACGCTCAGAATTAAAGATTTATATATAGTACCAGCTTATAGAAAATCTAAATTAAAAGGTTCCTTTTCTTATTTGGCACCGTCATTGTATAACAGCATACCATATAATTTAAAAAACTTATCCCTGAGTATGTTTAAGACCCGTATCAAAAATATGTTTGCGTAGGTAATATCTGTGTATTGTACAAATATTTATTCGTATTTGATTATTGGCATATTGTTTTGCATTTTCGCATATAAAGATTATTGGTTCATTTACTGCACCATTTATTTGTATTATTTTTTTTTCCATTGTGTAAATTAATAATTAATTGGCATAATTTATTGTATATAATTTGTGTGGTTAGGTGGTAGACCAGCCTATGGCTGAACCTCGCCATTGATATGTCTTATGTCTTATCAATAAAGATTATTATTATTATTATTATTACTTGTGTATCGGATTTACGAAGCTTCTTAGGGATGGCGTCATGGTATAGGAGATTTATTCGAAATTTTTCTAACATCACTTCGCCTCTCACAGATTTACTCAAGAAAAATCGGAAATGGGTATGGAGTAACGCTTGCCAGGAGGCTTTTCAAGAATTAAAAGAATGTTTAATCAAGGCACCTATACTATCTTGTCCCGACTTTTCTAAACCTTTTACAGTTCAAACGGATGCAAGTAATTTTGGCCTAGGAGCTGTACTAACGCAGACACTAGATGAGGGGGAACATGTGATTTGTTTCTTAAGTAGGTCATTGAATAAGAGTGAGAGAAATTATTCAACCACGGAAAGAGAGTGTTTAGCCGTTGTTTGGGCTTTAAATAAGCTTCGCCCTTATCTTGAGGGATCCCATTTCAAAGTAATAACGGATCACTACTCTTTAGTATGGCTAAATAATTTAAAAGATCCATCTGGGAGACTCTGTCGCTGGAGTGTAAAATTACAGCAATTCGACTTTGAAATTATACACCGAAAAGGGAAGGAACACATCGTACCAGATTGTTTATCACGATCAGTACCACGTATAGATATGTGTCCAGTGACTCAGGAATTACCTATTGTAGATCCATGGTACAACGAGCTTAAGCGTAAAGTGGAGAATTATTCTCGGAAATATCCTTCTTGGAGAATAAAGGAGGGTGTTTTATATAAATACGTGCGTTCAAGACAGCATGGTTTACAGGACGAGGACAATGTATGGAAGCAAGTAGTGCCGAAAGAAAAAAGAAAGGAAATATTGATACTTGTACATGACCCGCCAACATCAGGACATCCCGGAATTTTCAAAACATATAAGAAACTACAACAAAACTACTTCTGGCCTAAAATGAAAACGGATGTTGTGAACTATGTTAATAAATGCGTCGTGTGCGTAAAACATAAAGTTGAACAAAAAGGGCCTGTTGGTCTAATGGGCACTCGTCCGCGTGTGTATAAACCTTTTCAGTTAATTAGTGCTGATATCATTGGCCCTCTACCTCGGTCAACGAAAGGATTCCGGTACATACTTGTCGTATGTGATTATTTTAGTAAATTCACGCTTACTGTGCCATTACGTAATGCTACATCTCAAAAGGTAACCCAGTATATCGAGAATGATGTGTTTCTATTATTCGGCGTACCTCAGTATTTGATTTGCGATAACGGGGTACAATTCCGCAGTAATGAGTTTCGTAACGCTTGTTCGAAATATGATGTTAAAATACTTTTTAATGCCCTGTATCATCCCCAAAACAACCCTACAGAGCGGGTGAACAGAGTAATTAAGACTATGATGGCGTCTTATGTTGAAGACAACCAACAACAGTGGGATCAATATTTACCGCTGGTAAGTTGTGCAATTAGGACTTTGGTTCACGAGACTACGGGATTCACTCCCTATTTTGTTAATTTCGGAAGGGAGCAAGTGCTATCAGGAAAGGGATATGGAAGCAAAGCTTTTGATCAGGATGGTAATATTGAATTCGATCGTAATTCATTAGGGGATATAAGGCCAGATAAAGTAAATAAAATATACGGGGAAATACGAAAAAGATTAGATCAAGCACAGAAACAAGCTCGCATCAGATATAATTTGAGGAGAAGGTTAGTTGAATACAGAATTGGACAACAAGTGTGGAGAAGAAACTTCAAATTGTCAAATGCCGCTGAAAACTTTGCAAGCAAATTGTCAGCAAAATTTGTAGGTCCATTTTTCATCCGTACCAAATTATCAAGTACTACGTACGAATTAGAAGACAAAAACCATAAGCCGCAGGGGACCACGTTAAAGATTTAAAATCGGGACCACAGGGCAGTGAAGATAGTTGACGATATGAGTATTTTTGATTCTTCTTCGTTATTCAAAATATTTGTTGGGGATTGTGAGTAAAAATTTGGGAATTTTTCCTCAAGGAAGAAAGGGTGAGATTTGTTACGTTCATATTTTACTCTTCATCCTATTTTCGATTATTCTTTCTTACTTGTCACACTACCATTTTGGCTGTCGTTTCGTTACGTTCCTTCCTCTTCTTTAATTCTCATTTCCTTCTGTTCTACCTTATTACTCATTGTGCTCTCTTGTTTCCAAACTATTCACGGCAATATTGCTAATAATTTTGTAGGGTACTATCGTTTAAAGTATAGCTGCAAAATTGAATTATATAAAGTACATTGTTGGAGATTAGTTAGTAACATACCCATCCATTTCATTGTTGCTTTAATTTAGTAGTTTGTATTACAAATAAGTTGTCATGAACTTGTATTGTTTATAATATTTGACAACACACAGCGCGCGTTATTAACCTTCAGATGTCTGTAAATTAAAGTAATGTTTACACTGGCAACTAGTTCCACTTTAAAACTTTAAATAAATAATATCAGAGTTCATTTTGATTGCCTTATTTGATAATTCTAACATACTTGCAGTACTGTTTGTTTATATTATATTTTGAATATATTTTATTCCCCTATTTGCATCAATAATTGTTTTGTCTTCAAAGTATATTGACGTGAATGAGTCTTTACCTCTTAACTTTCAATTTCTTTATTTATTTCCTTCTTTCTTCTTCCGCTGTGAACTTTTTGAGTTTTAAAAAGATAGTTAGATTTTCCGGTGATTCGTGGGTTGGTCTTGAAGTAAGACAGTTGATTGTCGAGGTGCTCTATTTTTCATATACGTAAAGTAAATATTTTTTTCCGAGCGCTATCTTGCACCCTTATGTGGTTTCGCCTACGCGGATTATTAGCGCCGGGATTTTTAGTGACTCGCTCTCCTGGTGTGGTGTCCTGTGTGTGTACCACGTGCTTCGTGGCAGGACGACCCGAGTTTTGGAAGGAGTCAGGCTCTACGGAGGATTACAATTATTTTCTTTCTACGTTATTTCTTGTGGACATCTCCAGCTGGTGTGGTGCCGTTTACCATTGTCCGCACTCCAGACGTTCAACTGCTGACCAGTTCCCGCCATTCCTGTTACCAACCGCCACTTTGGATCTGGATAAGTTACGGGTTACGGGCTTTTTCGCGTCGCCAAACATTTGTACCTTTTATATTATTACATTTATATATATACGTTTTATTAACGTCATTAAACATTCATATACATTTCTTGCTGGGAAACCTTTTTTTTTTGGACGTTTTCAGGCGACTACAGAATAACGGTAGGTAACGATCCTATTTTTTTGTTTTCGTAATTTTGCCGTTAAAAATTACGTGGTGCCCATCCAACTCCTTTTCGGGGGTTCACTTAATTTTAACCCGCTCCCACCTCCACTGTTTCAAGCTAGCGGCCGCACACCAAACCAGCTAGGGTGCGTTGTTGTTATCGCGTTACGCGAAGTACGTAACAAACCTTTTAATATATATTTCACATTGTACAAATGTTATAAAAAATCCTAATGTAGGTATTTAAAGCTGTGACCTGAAGATGACGTAGGTTCAAATTAATTTCAACAAAATTCTTGTCGTCTCTTTTCTAATTATATTTTTTTATTTCATAAATTGTAATAGTTACACATTATTATATTACATGTATTTACAGCTGTGGCCTGAAGATGTCGTAAGACGAAATCGATCGCCAATAATATAATAAAATTTATGAAAATATAACTATTTCATAAAACTATTCAGAGTTAATTTCATTAATTTCCTGTTATAAATCAAATTCTGAAAAAATAGTCATTCATCCAAAAGATGTATAAGAAGTCTACATTCTTTTTACCTTCTGTCACCTCTAGGTAAGGAAGGTATTGTCTTTGGTCAAAAAATTCGGTGGTGAGTTTTCATTGAATAAGCACGTTTTAGGGTCTTTACAATACGATTTTACTATTTTTACGATGATGTCTGTATGTGTGTGTGTGTGTGTGTGTTTATGTGTGTGTGTGTGTTCGTGTGTGCGTGTGTGTGTGTATGTGTGTGTGTGTATGTGTGTGTGTGTGACCGCGTTTTCGGGCACGATATCTCCAATACTAGAATTCCAAAAATTACAATTCTTGCGTATTCCTCTTCCTTACAACCATATGCAGACCAGTTTAGATTTTGGTTATAATTGGTCAACCGGAAGTACCCTCATTTGAAGATTTTAACAGTTTTTCTTGAAAAAATCAGTTATATGTTATTTTAACTTAAAGAATATATTATTTCCTATACGATTTGATTGCATTTTATATTTGATATTCAACAGATATAGACTTAAAGAAGAATAACGATAATAAATTTTATATAAATTTCATAATTCAGCCAGCTATGCTAACTTAACCATGGAAACTGCTAATATATTCAGGTAATTCAAATTGACAGATGTCAGTATCAATAAAATGATATCAATGAAAGAATAAGGGAAGTAACTCTAGTGTTAGAAGTTTCTAGATATAAGAGAGACGATTACATGTTGGTTTGAACATGTCATGAGGAGAGATGAATATATTAATAGAAGGTGGAAGAAACATAGGAAGACCAAATATAAGATGAAAAGACTGTATTGTAGAAGACTTGAGAGAAAAGGAACTGAATGAGGACGACACGCAAAACAAAAATGAGTGGAAGAAGAAAATAAAAAATAGCGACCCCCTAGCGAATGGGAAAAACTAAAGAAGAAGATGTCAGTGTCAAGTGAAATTTGCATAGTTTGTTAATGAAATAACTTTACTGGAAATATAGGATGTTTTGCAAGAAAATTTATGTATAGGGCGCGTGCAGTAACATAACTTTGACCCGTGTCAAAATGACAGCAATTAATTATGTCCATAACTGACAAGTGTTATAATTTTTCAATCAAAATTTCATAATTTTCGTATTTCATGTGGTTTGTTTGTTATCAGGAGTATGGAATTCAGTTGCCGAGAAAGGGAATCACATAATACCAAAAATTTATAATCTTTTGCCAGAAAATTTATGTATGGAATTTGTACATAATACACAGGATTGACGGAAGGTATTGTGCTGGCCACATCAGATTTTTTAAACATACATAAAAAATTAATTATTAATGTAATGGTGTGAAAAAAGTGAAAACTATTGAGAAACTAATGAAAACATAAATTACAGATCATCAATTGTTTATTTCTAATGTTATTTTCTTTATTTATATTCATTTTTACCTCTCGCTAAGTCCAGTCATTTCATGCTGAGAAAGGGTTTTGCTTGCAAAGTTTAGCTGAAGTTCCGAAAATTGCTAGTCTTATAGATTTTGACGTGCTCTAACCGAATTTCCACTTTGCGATTTGTACCGGAATGGGAAATGGCGCCATTTTGGGTAAAATGGCACCAAAAACCGGTTTTTTACCTTCCGACACATTTAGGTAAGGAAGGTATTGTCTTTAGTCAAAAAATTCAATGATGAGTTTTCAGTGAATCAGCATGTTTTAGAGTCCCTATAATACGATTTTACCATTTTTACGATGATGTCTGTATGTGTGTCTGTGTGTGTGTGTGTGTGTGTGTGTGTGTGTGTGTGTGTGTGTGTGTGTATGTGTGTCTGTGTGTGTGTGTGACAAAAGTTCCGGATCCCATTTCAATACCACGATTCCAAAAATTATATTTTTTTCGTATTCCTCAAGTTTACATCCTGAAGAACAACTGATTATATTTTGGTTATAATTGGTGAACCGGAAATTGCCTCATTTGAAGATTTAACAGTTAAATTTGATTTATTGACATTTAACGTTATTATAACTTAAAGAATATATTATTCTCTATACGATTTGATTACATTTTATACTTCATATTCAATAGATATAGAGTTAAAGAATTTTAAAGAAATTAAATTTTATAATTCAGCTAGCTATGCTAAACATTCATATAATTCAAATTGACAGATGTCAGTATCAATAAAAAGTAAATTAATGTGGCAGAAATGAGGATGTTGAAGTAGATGTTGGGGAAGACACGGAAAGATACGATAAGGAAACAGAGGAAGACCAAAGATAAGATGAAAGGACTGTATTGCGGAAGATTTGAAAGAAAAAGAACTGAATGAGAACGACACGCAAAACTGATGGACCGGGTTCAACAGGTTCCTCGACATTGGTAGTGGGCGAAGCTTCGCCTATTTATTCGACAGAATCCGCTTCCGCCTTAATTTCGTCATGAAATTTGTCAATAATGTTTTCCGTCTCGTCCTCGTCGTCGCTGTTCTGTATTCTAATTTCTACATTAGAACACACCTCACCACAATTTATGCACATCGTTGAGCACTTTAATCCAGCCTTTCTGCATCCACATGCTCCTTGATATACTTTTTGCATTTTGAAGAAATGAGTTCTAATTAAGTTTCCGGAGCAGAATGCTGGAGTATGGTGACAGGAATCAGTCCGTTGACTCTTTTTTCCATCCCCATCCCTCAGCGTTCTTTTCCACCCCATACTAATGCTATATTTGGTGATACGTGCGTAACGAATGTTGCCTTGCTGTCACTTCTGTTGGAGGTAGTGACGCGATATTAAATTTGTTTTTATACGCTGATTGCATAAAACACTGATATCTATAGTTATAGCTTGGCCAAGTGTGGATTCTTTTTCATTGCAGTCATATATTTAATTTTCCCTTGATTAAAGACAGCTGAGGTTGTATCAAGTATCATAGCCACTAAAGGCGTGCAAAAACGTTATCAGCGATAATTTGTCTGTGATGCTTTGCATTGAGTAAATTTGTTGTGAGGTTTTTCCTCTTCCGGGTTTTAGAAGATATGTGTTTGGGCGTGTGGATAATGCAATCAAAAGAACAACAAGATCTATGCCAACAACTATTGCAGAATCAAACGCAGATGAAACGCTGTTTGCTGTTATTACTATTAGCACATCTGTATCTTCTATAGATTGCTTGACCGTGAAGTTCGCGGCTTTTTAACATTTCAATCAGACAATTTTTGTTTCGTCGAAAAGTATGTTTACCGAAGCATGTATTTCGTACCACGGTCCTCAGCATTTTCGGGATATCCGTCAAATAGGATGATGGTTTTATTCGTAAAGAAAGAAAAATACCTACTGTAACGTGCGCCCCTGACTTAAGAGTATACGAACGCCGTCACTGGTAAAATATTCCCGAGCGATGACGTAATCCCCGCCGGCGGAAAAAACCATACGTCTACATGTGTTAATTACACCGGTGACCTGAATTCTTTGTATTCAATGTCGTTGTGGCGTCAAAAAGTTCGAGAAGGACATCGCGCTGTATAAACCCGTCGCCAAAGCCAGAAAAAACAGTCTGATATATATAAGCAACGAGCAATGAACAGTGGGTGATATAAATAAACAGTCTACGAGTTGTGAACATAAATAAATGTAGTTATATAAATAAATATTGTGATATAAATATTGTTTAAATACATAATCTTAGTGTTTAAGCATTTAATAATATTCTTAGTCTTAAATTAGTGTTTTTAATTATTTAATCATAGTGTTAGTTTTTTGTATTATCTTTTTAATATTTATCCTAATTATTTATCGTTTAAAAAACGTATTATTTTAATTAATATTATTTCTCCGATTTCACCCATATAAATAAACGTAAATAAATAAAATAAATATTTCATCACGGCATATTACACATTGCTGGGGGTGCCAATCTGCTTTGTATACAGATATCGGTAATGATGGAATATTTGTACCGTGTGGGCGCTTACCAGGCAAAAAAAAAAACGTAACACTACTTTATAACAGTAAGGTGATCGAAGTGACCAATATAAATAGTAAAATAGTTATACTACCAAACGGATGTTTTTCTAACATTGTTATATTAAAATAATAACTGCGAAGATGATTACAACAATAACAAAGAAAATTTTGATTAGTTCAAGAATATTGATTACTAGAATGAATCCGACAATTAATCCAATATTTAAATATTAGTATGCTGTGAAGAATCCAATTCTTATAACTATTTACAATTCTGAAATCTTGGTAAGATAATTTTATTTTTCTTTTCTGCGGATAGTAAATTTCCCGGATTTACTATTAAAGTTTAGTAGTAAAAAAGTAAAAGATCTTGCCAAACATAATTTTCTAGCATTGTTATGATGTTATGTTAGAATACAAACATAACCGTAAAATTTGTTCATTACAACAAACGATTTTGATAATTTAATAATATTGAGTACAAGAATGAATCTAACAAAGAAAATTTAATCAATATTTAAATCTAGCATTTTTCGAAGATTCAAAAGTATAGTATAAAATTTAAAGCGTGCGCTAATTTGAAAATTATGCATTATAGAGGGCGCTGGAAGAAAATTTTTTTGCACAAAGGCGCTTTTTACCCACGGAGCGACACTGCGGTCTGTATCTGTATATGTACAAGGCGTAGCGGAATGTTTGCTACCAATGCACGTGTTGTGGTTCAATTCGCGGCGCTCGTACGCCGAAACTATTCGCCCGACAAAAAATTAATAAGACATCAATCATTGGAAATTTTCTGTAGAACAATTTTGTACAAACCTATTTTTGGTAAAAAAAAATTAACTGGTAAGGAGATATTTACGAAAACCGGTTTTTGGTGCCATTTTACCCAAAATGGCGTTATTTCCCATGCCGGTACAAGGTCGCAAAGTAGAAATTTAGTTAGAGCACCTCAATATCTGTAAAACTACCAATTTTCAATACTTTCGCTAAACCATCCAGCCAAAACCACCAAATTACTGGACTATATAGAGGTATTGGAATCATGCTAAAATGGCATATCCAGAATTGAATGATTAAGCACGTTTTAAGGTCCCTACAATCCGATTTTAATATTTTTACGATGATGTCTGTGTGTGTATGTGTGTGTGGATGTTTATGTGTGTGTGTATGTGTGTGAGTCGGTTGGAAAGACGATTTCTCAAAAACTATAACACTTAATATTTGTTTAACTACGTATTTCTCAATTGAACATTACTGAGAAGAGCTGAAAAGTTTTCGGTAATAATTGGATAACCGGAAGTAGCAGATTTTTAAAAAATCTTCTAAATATAATTTTTGGAAAAATTTTGTTCTTACTTATTAAAGAAGAGTAATTCTCTATCTGATACATATGAATATTTTATTATATTTTTTATAGATATAGAGATAAAGAAATATAACTTATATAATAATCTATTGTAATAAATCTAACAGTCCAAATAATGTCATGGAAACCAATTGAAATATTAAATTGTTTGTAACTAGCAGATAAATGTCAGTGTGAAAAATCCAGAGACATAACTGAAGATTGTTTCTGGGAAGTACATACATTATATTATTTCTTATTGCATTAATAGTTAAAGATTTAAAATTATAGGTACAAGTATATTACGTATACCCTTCAAAAATACTGCCAATCCCGACAATGAATTGGAAACATTTCGAAAAATTAGTAGTAGAGTAGGACAAAATTTCTTCATAGAATGAATTTAAAATTAAAAGATCTAAATATAAAGAATAGATGTAAGTAGAATTTTTTGTGTAGAGTGTAGGTATACAAGAAATGTTAAATACAATATGGCGCAAGTAGTCATGTAACTTTGTTGGCATTGAAAAGCAGATATGGGGGCCCATGTCAGAATGATAACTGGTAATTATATACATAGATGTCAAATATTATAATTTTTTATTCTAAATTTAGTGATTTTACAATTTCATGTGGTTTATTTTCCTCGACAAGTAAATTCCACACTCCTGGTGACAAATTAACTACGTGAATTTCGAAAATCTTGAATTTTTTAATGAAAAATTCTGACATTTGACATCTATGTACATAATTACTAATTGCCATTCTGACACAGGCCCCTATATTTGCTTGTCAAGGCCAACAATGTCACATGACTGCTTGCGCTTTATATTTGTGTAACGGAAGTGGCGAAAAGTATTGTACTGGCCTCAACAGTATTTTTCTAATTTATGTACTTCATATATATTGAACCACATTTTTCGAATTGTGTCGAACGCCAATAAAATAATAATTATTTAATCCAAAAATAATTGACTAAAAATAATTTATGAGAACATAATTAGTAGACATAGAATCAAAATAAACAAATGATGATCTACAATTGATTATTCGTCTGTTTCTCAATAATTTTCAATTGTTTCACCCTAATAACTTAATACTTTATCTTTTATTCATGGTTAAAACAAAAGAATGTAGACTTGTTATACATCGTTGAAAAGCTTATAAAATAAAGTAAAAGATATATATATTTTCCCATCTAAAAAAATATTATGTTTGTGTCATATCTCCAAAATTATTACACCACAGCAAACATGTAAAAGTTAGCTAAACATCTCTCATAATAAACGAGGTATGAAGTATTTTCATAATATGCGAAAATCATGTTTAACCTGTAGCTCAAAAACAAAAGACGATAGAAAATTCCTGTAGTTTCTATTAAAATTGTCTCAAAAAGTTGGCCCATAATGACCTAAATCAATTTTCTGTAGCGTGTATAATAAGAAAGTTTTTCGAATTTGTTCCGCCCTCGCCCTGTACAGAACCGTTCAAAGTTACAAAATACACTAAAAAAGAATATTTTATTATATATTATTTTTACTACTATGACCTATGATATCTTTGAAATTTCATATTTATGATATTGTTACGTATTATCATCGATCAATATCAAGTCCATACGCAGAACATACAGCTCGAATCAACCCGGACTAAACATGTTACAAAGGTAGAAGCACCTACCTAATACACATATATTGCAACACAAATGCATGTATGTGAGTTGAATCTGCTCTACCAGAATTTTCTACATCCTTCGACTTTCTTATCCCAAATCAACTCAAAGTAAGGATTTGAATGTTATCAGTCGTTGTAAGATGTCATGATTATTATGTCAAAACAGTTCTTCAATAAAGTATATCGTAATAAATAGAACTGAACAATGGCCCGGGTTCCGTGGCAGTAGGTAAAAGAAGACACCACAATTACTCCAAATATGATATAATTTAACTAATGACACACTTACGTTACATTTTGTTACACTTAAAGTTAACAATTATAATTCAGTGTGTGACAAGGTAGCAAACTAAAATGGCCACCGGTTGATCATCTCCTCCACACGTTTTCTTTCTCGTTCGTTTTGAAGGCTGGATTCTTTCCCCGGAATTTTGGCGTCTTCCGGCCCCAATCTAGTGAACTTCTCGAAGTCCGGTCCACTTCTAGGTTGGCTGTTGAGTCTGCTTCTAACGAAACGTCTGGAACGTCCTTGGGTCTTCTACCGTAGTTGTTTCCTCGCCAACCGTCAGCCTCTCTATACCAACCATCACCCTCTACCCTCTCGACAACCGGGTCACGCCCTTCCCATGAACCATTGCGGCCCGCCGTTTCCGCCAACTCTCTTCAGCTCACTACCTTGCCGACACACTGACATACAATATTTAATTCTATAAATAACTACTGGAGGGACCTGTCACATCCTCAGGACTGGACTGCATGGAAAATTCGTTTCCAAAGATATAGGCTTGTTAGCGTATTGAATAAAGCAACAGAATGTCGACAGATAAATATGCTAATTATTTAATGGGCGAAAAATCAGAGGAAATTCTAAATTCCTTCAGCTGAAGGTCAATGATATAATGTCGTGCTGAATAAGTTTGAAAATTACTTCATTCCGAAGAAAAATCTGATATATGAACGTGCAACATTCTTACGCCGAAAACAAAGTCCATCAGAAGCAGCTGAGGATTTTATAACAGACTTGTACACTTTAGCAAAAACATGTGATTGGAACAGTCTCGAAAATGAAATGCTATTAATGGTACTAATAAATGGAGTGAGGGACACAGCTTTGAGCGACAGACTACAACTTGAGGGTTCTTTAAAATTAGAAACAGCGTTTACTGCACTCCGCAACTCTGAGCTCCTTGACTGCCAAAAAAGAGAACTAGAAGGAGATTCAATCTGTTATCTTAGAAAAGAAAACTCATGAAAATCATATAAAGAAAATAAACCGTCCAAACATTTCAATTCTGTAGTTTACAACTCACCTAGATCTTGCAAATGGTGTGGTCGCTCGCCGTCTCACTAAAGGGGATTATGTCAAGCAAAAAATGCTAAATGTAGAAAATGTGGGAAGAATGGACATTTTTCCAATGCGTTTTTAAGCAAAGCGGTATATCTGATCGCAGAAAACAATGAAAATGATCAAAATCAAACTGAAGACTGAAGGGTTTGTAAGAGCAGTTAATGACAAAATTACAAATCCATAGTCATTTCTTATAAGGTTGGGTAAAGATCTTATCAATTTTAAAGTAGATAGTAGAGCGGACGTAACCATAATTCTAACATCAATTAAACTTACAGAAAAAATACCGTACTCTAAACCAGATAAAACACTGACGCAAACAGATGGCACAGAACTAAATGTCGTTGGATGTGTCAAGCTGAGTTACAGTACAAAAACAAAAAATGTATCCAGAAAATTTGTATTTTCGATAGCGATAAAACCCTACTTCTGGGAAAACCAGCGATTGGGAAGCTTAAATTAATAATAAATAAATCCTCTACCAAGTATTCTACAGACGAAGCATCTAGATAAACTCACACCACGTCTTCAACGCATTCGACTCAGATTGATGCGATATTCGTACCGGATGGTTTATATTCCAGGTAAACACATTCTAGCCGCAGATTATCTATCTAAACACCCTCTTGAAAGCACCGAGATATATGATCTGAACGAAGATATAGACCCATTTGTTCATTGTCTCGTTTCGTCAATACAGACTACTGATAAAAATATTGAGAAAATCACGAAAGCACAAACTATTATCCAATATACACAGTCTGGTTGGCCAGAAAAAGATAAAATCTCTATCAATGTACCACCATATTGTAACATTTTATTTATATATAATAAAAGCTTATTAAAGGGTTTATGCATTTGGATGTTCATCTGTATGTCATTTTTCTTCAAGTCAGATATGCGAGATCGTGTACTTCTGCTGTGGTATCAAGAATAACGTAGATACAATTTTTACCAATTCTCTGCAAAATATACGGCCGTGAGGACAACAATGTGATAGATAATAACAATGTGATAGTTGATGACAACAATATGATAGTTACTTCATGTCCTCGCGACTTTTCTAAACCGGCAAAACAAATTCACGAATCTGAAGCCGTTATATTTGTTTTGCATCATTATAACTATCTAATTCATTCATACTTGCTTTGATTTTTGTTAACCATATAACCTGCAATGTAAGCTGTCATTTTGATACGATGTGGTATTAATCTAGCACCGAACTAGCCTAATGCAGTTTTTGTTTCGAGAATTCGGTGTTAGACTAAATTTTAATACCGTGTTACGGCAGTGCTAGCTAACACTCATTTTGGTGTTAGCTAATACCCTTTCGAGAATTTGGCTGTTAGATTATTTATTTAACCAATATTTATATCACTACATTTATTTATATAACTACATTTATTTATGTTCAACACTTGTAGACTATTTATATCACCGTCTTCATTTTTAGTTCTTTCTATATCACAGACTATATCTCCGCTTTCGCTTGCAGCCCAGCGTCCTTTTGGAACCTTCCGGCGCCACAGTGATGTCGAGCACAATAGATTTAGGTCATCGGTGTAAACAACACGTCTCAGCGCATATGGGTTATTCCGTTGCCGCGATTACGTTATCGCTCGGGAACATTCCATCAGTAGCGGCTCCCGAATACTCTTCAGTCAGTGGCGTACGTTACAATATTATTCAGTTAAAGAAGAAATTTCTGTTACAGACGATGTTCTCTTT
Organism: Harpalus rufipes; assembly: GCA_951394225.1. Classification (NCBI taxonomy): domain Eukaryota; kingdom Metazoa; phylum Arthropoda; class Insecta; order Coleoptera; family Carabidae; genus Harpalus; species Harpalus rufipes. The sequence goes on along the minus strand of OX596276.1, from coordinate 32,147,987 downwards.
AAAGGAGCAAGATTAATCGTACCTCCATTATTACGAGAAGAAATGCTTTATGGAATACTTATTGTGATCATTTAGGTGTCACAAAATGTCGATTACGTGCACAAAACAGCATTTGGTGGCCTGGTATCTCTTCTGACATTGAGAAATTGGTAAGAAACTGCAGCCAATTTGCAGATTATCGAAATAACAAGCACGATCCTCTTATTCCGAGTGAGTTTCCTAGTAGACCTTGGAAGAAAATTGCAATTAATCTATTTACGTTGGAAGGAAAATGGTTTATTACCATAACAGACACTTTTTCAAGATTTTTTGAGATTGCTACTCTGAAGTCACTCACGTCGAGAGATGCAAATCAACATTCAGCAGATATCCGATTCCTGAAGAAATACGATTCCTACACAACGGAAAAAGCATATATACATCAATTAATTGTAGATTGTACAAGGCCTATTTCTAATTCTCTTCTTGATGTTATGTCAATATCTGATAATTCAATATATAATAATTCCGGTACATTACCCTTCAATACTGTATCAGACCACGAAGCAGTTTATTGTATATTAAATTTTCCAATACCTGTTCTAAATAAAAAAAACTGTAACACATAGAGATTTGAAGAATTTAAATTTGGAGTATTTAATGAAAGATGCTGGTCAAGCTAATTGTGATTTAATTTTTAATTTTGATGATATTAATCAAAAAGTCGAATTTTTGAATAATAATATTTGTGAGCTGTTTAATGTACACGCGCCTGTAAAATTATTTTCAACCAAAAGAAGATATTATCCGTGGATTACACCCGTAATAAAAATTATGCAAAAGAAGAGAGACAAAGCCGTGTTGGACTATAAAAAGTGTAAGTCTGAAGCAAAGTGGAATTACTATAAAAGTCTAAGAAATTTAACAACATCAGCTATTCGTCGGGAAAAAGAAGCATACATAAAATATCAAATTAATAATAATATTAAGAACTCAAACTTGTTATGGAAAAATTTAAATAAAATTGGTGTAAATTCTAATGCAAATAGTAATATTCCTTCAGAACTTTGTAAATCTTTTGATTACGGCCAATATATTCTAAATCAAATAGAAACTACGAATATTGATCAAGATACACTTAATAATTATAATAACATGTTTTTTGATAAATGTAATGAATCATTCAAATTTCCAGCAGTTACCAGTTTAGATGTGGAACAAGTAATTAAAATAATTAAATCTAGTGCAGTTGGATTGGATGGAATTTCAATTAAAATGCTAACCCTCATTTTACCCTACATTATTAATCATATTACACACATTATAAATTATTGTTTATTAAACGGAGTAATTCCTAATATATGGAAATCTGCCATTATTAAACCTATTTGCAAAAATTCTAATCCGAGTTCTTTTGACCATCTTAGACCGATTAGTATACTGCCAGTCTTAAGCAAAGTTCTAGAAAAAATATGTTTTGAACCGATAATGATTTTTATAAACAAATATAATATTCTGCCGTCTTCACAATCCGGATTTAGAAAAAGCTATAGCACACAGACATGCTCATTAAATATAGTGGATGATTTAATAAAGAGTTTTGACAACTCACATATAAGTTTAATTGCTCAAAATGATTTTACAAAAGCATTTGATCTAGTGGATCACAATTTATTGTTAGCCAAATTGAAATTTCATAACTTCTCACAGAATGCTCTTATTTTTTTCAAAAATTATTTGCAAAATCGACATTTCACAGTACACATGGCATCTGGCGAAGGTACTTCTGTCTCATCTCTCTTTTTATTATCACGTGGTGTACCGCAGGGTTCCATATTAGGACCGTTACTTTTTATTCTTTTTGTCGCAGATATGCCAACAGTTTTTAAATTGTGTTCTGTTTATTCATATGCTGATGATACAAACGTTGTAAAAGTTTTAATTACAATGAAAGAGAAAGAGCTGTGGCAAAATTTAATCAAGTACTTCATAACCTAGTTATGTGGGTAAAAAGCAATGGACTATTAATTAATAATGAAAAGTCAAAACTACTTATTATCCCTACAGGGAATCAACCTTTCCAACCTTCGATATGTCTTGTACAATATATTAGCATGCGTTGTCAAGAGTAGACGTATTTTTTGTTGCTCGTGCTTTGCAGTTTATTATCTCTAGTCTCAAACTATTTTTATCTCTAGTTTCATACTAATTTTTAGTGCAGTTTTTGTATTAAAATGATTGCGACCAGAAGTATGATTAAATTAGCTAAATCTTCGGCTACTGATCTTATTAATGATGATGACTTCATTAACAAGCTCGCTGATAAAATGATCGTTCTAATTAATAAAAAAATAGAAGAACAAAAATCATATTACGAGGGCATCATCTCTGAATTAGAAGACAAACTTGACCAACAAGAGCAGTATTCCCGCCGCAACTGTGTTCGTGTGTTCAGTGTTCCGGAATCCGCTAATGAAGATCCCGAACAAAAAGTGTGTGAAATTTTTAAATCAATTGGTGTAAACGTGAAATCTGAGCAAATCGAACGCTGTCACAGAACAGGTAAAAAATCTATTACTTCTAAACCACGTTCCATCATCGTAAAATTTGTGTCGTACAAAACCCGTGCAGCAATGTTAAAGAATCGTAAACTACTCAAAAGTTCAAAAGTCTCAATTAAGGAAGATCTCACGCACAATAGAATGAATCTTTTAAACCTTGCGGCCACTCAGTTTGGATTTAGGAATGTGTGGTCCCACGATGGAAATATTTTTGCCAAAATAGATGATAAAATTAAGAAAGTTACTCTTTCTGATGTTTCTAAATAGGTTAATTTATTTTACTGCATGTGCACATGCAACAAAGTATTATTCTTGGTTATTGTATATTATTTTATACAATAATACATTTATATTAAATACATTCATATATATATATATATATATATATATATATATATATATATATATATATATATATATATATATATATCTAAGCAAAATTTATTTTTTGGAACGTTTGCATTGTGATTTCTATGATACAGCTCTGATTTTATATCGGCTTGTTTCAACAAATATTTTTTTCATATATTATTTACTTTAGTTCGTTGTTCTTTTACCTGAATAGACATATTCACAAGGTCTTACTTCAAGGTCTGTATTTTATTGTTTGTATATATAAGTTGAACTCTTTATTGTACATTGTCAATTTTACTTTCAATGCTCCACATTTACTATCAGAATGTTAGAGGATTGAATACCAAGATAGATCAATTTTATAATAATATTTTAACTAATACTTTCGACATAATAGCTTTATCGGAATCGTGGTTGAAAGATAATGTTTATAACTATGAATTATTTACTGATAACTATAATGTATTCAGGAAAGACAGGAGTGGTAATAAACAAGGTGGTGGGGTTCTTTGTGCTGTGAAATCTACATTTAAGTCTTCCGCAGTTGAAATTCAACTTGATCCGATTTCAACGTCTGATATAATCTGTGTTAAACTTTTGTTCCCCTCTCACCCTCCTTTATACATAATAGTACTTTATATCCCCCCACCAATTTCTCTCCAACAGATGATCTACGTTTTTGAATGCCTTGAGTCTTTTCTTCCTCTTTTGCAAAATAATTTTGTTATAATCGGTGACTTTAATATATCTCAACTTATTGACTTCTTTACATGTGGGTACAAAAATAAGATCATTTCCAGATTTGAAAATTTTCTTAACTATTTTCTCGCCACTCAGTATAACAATATATGCAATACATCTGGCAAATTGCTAGATATTGTTGTAAGCAATACCTCATGCAATGTCACACGCAGTTTTGATTTTGTTGTTGATGAAGATGATCATCATCCTGCACTAAACATAAACATGCCTCTCTGTACGTACAATAAAACCTCTAATTCTTCCTATAGCAACTCGACATTTTATAATTTTCGTTCTGCTAATTTTGATCAACTTTATAATCTATTGTCAAATGTAAATTGGGATTGTTTATTTCAATACGATAATGATCATAGATCAATGTGCTCCACAAACTAAAAAGAAATTTTCAAAATTTCCACCATGGTTCAATAAAATTATAAATGATAATATTAAGTTAAAAGAAAAATATAGGAATTTATATCGAGTTCATAAACTTGATTGTTATAACGTAGTATTCAAGCGTTTACGGCAATTAATAAAACGTGAAATTAACGTTGAATATGCTAAATATGTTCGCAACGTTGAGAATTTAATTTGTACTGATACTTCCAAGTTCTGGTCCTTCATCAACAACAAAAAGCGTACATCAAGAATCCCTGGTACAATGAAGTTAGGTGATGACGAGCTCACTACTACTGAAAGTATAGTGCAAGGATTTGCTAACTATTTTTCCAGTGTCTACTCTCAAAACTCTATTTCTATATCCTCCCATCTCGATTCCAATACCAATAAAGTGAGTGATATTGTAAATATTTCATATATTTCTGAAGATGAAATTTTAGTAGCCATTAATAATCTTAAACCTTCAAGAAATCCAGGTCCAGATAATTTACCAGCATATATTATAAAAGGTTGTAGTTTGTAGTATCATATTTCTCAAGCCCTTACACATCCTTTTCAATCTTTCTCTTAGTAAAAGTACTTTTCCTTCTTCTTTAAAAATGTCTCATATCTGTCCTATTTTCAAATCTGGAGACAAATTACTTATACCCAACTATAGACTTATTGCTATACTTTCTTATTTCTAAAAAATTTGAGTCAATAATCTACCTTATAATAACATTTACAATGCATTAAAAAATAAAATAACAGATAAATAACACGGTTTTGTTAAGGGTAGATCCACAACTACAAATCTGATAAATTTTTCTGAGTATACAACTAACTCCTTACATGACAATAAACAAGTAGATGTACGTTATACTGACTTCTCCAAGGCATTTGACAAAGTAGATCACAGTATTCTCCTCCAGAAACTTGACCATAACTTCAATTTTTCTCCCTGTCTCATTACTTTTCTTGGTTCCTATCTTAATAATCGTAAATTGACTGTGACCCTGAATAATTATTTCTCAAACCCCTACTTCGCTTCTTCGGGTATTCCTCAAGGATCTAATCTTGGTCCATTACTGTTCATCCTGTTTATAAATGACATTATCGATTCAATTAAGTTCTGTGAAGTATTATTGTACGCCGATGATGTCAAGTTATTTAAAACAATTAATACTACTCAGGACGCTATAGATTTTCAATCTGATGTTAACCGTATTCTAGCTTGGTCTCATTCCTCCAATCTATTCTTAATTTTAGCAAATGTAAAATTATGAGCTATTTTGTAAAAAAAAAACGTTTACTTTCATAACTACATTATGGGTAATACTACACTCCACAGAATCAACTTATATAAGGATGTTGGAGTATTATTTGATGAAAAATTCACATTGAAACTATTATCAAAGCGTCATACAGAAATCTTGGTTTTATCATTAGAAATTCTCAATCTTTGAGAAATGTATTGTCGTTAAAAATGTTGTATTTTGCGTTCGTTAGATCCAAACTAGAATATTGTTCCCCTGTTTGGAACCCTACCTATGACAAATATTCTAATGCTATTGAGTCATTGAACAAAAAGTTTCTAAAATTTTGTCATTATAAAGTTACCGGCCAGTATCCTAGTTTCGATTGCAATTATAATATGTTACTTCATTATTCTGATATGAAATCTTTATCGATAAGGAGGAAAATACATTCCATTACATTTTTATATAAATTGTTAAATGGTCAAGTTAACGATAGTGCTATTTTATCTCATATCTCTTTCAACGTACCTAGAGTAAATTCACGAACTAAGTTGACTTTCAATTTACGAACAGTGCGGGCAAATTATGAATTAAAATGTCCTATTCGACAAATTTGCAATCTATTTAATAGTGTCAACCTTCAGTCCGATATTTGTGCCGATTCATTACGTAAATTTAAAATATCACTTCTGCAATTTTTCCATATTTAATTTGATTGTTTAGTATACTGTTTGCTATGTTCATCATCGTACTTTTTACCTCTCGCTAAGAGAGGTATTGGATTCATGCTAAAAATCGCATATCCAGATTTTATTGAATAAGCACGTTTTAAGGTCCCTACAATCCGATTTTAACATTTTTACGATGATGTCTGTGTGTGTGTGTGTGTGTGTGTGTGTGTGTGTGTGTGTGTGTGTGGATGTGTGTGTGTGGGATGTTGGAAGGACGGTTACTCAAAAACTATAAGACTTAAAATTTGTTTAACAACGTATTTCCCAATCGGACATTCATGGGAAGATCTGAAAAGGTTTTGGTAATAATTGGACAACCGGAAGTAGAAGATTCTTGAAAAAAAATCTTCTAAATATTATTTTTTGAAAATTTTTCGTGGTAATATTAAAGAAAATTAAATTCTCTATCTGATACATTTAAATATTTTATTATATATTCCATAGATTTAGAGATAAAAGAAGTATAATATATAAAATAATCTGTTGTAATAAATTTGACAGCCGAAAGAATGCCATGAAAAATAGTTGATAATTTAAATTATTTGTAACTGACAGATAAATGTCAGTGTCAGAAATAATGAGTAATGAAAGAAAAATGTACTTGGAGAATCCCTTAGTTCTTGATCTGTGACTATTATGGAGATGACAAGTCTAGGTTGAAGGACTTAAATTTGTTTCAAACATTATGGGACAATGTACACCAGTACTATAGACTAGAGTAACTTTGAATTGCGAAAAAGCTATCAAATTCTTCTCAAGTAAGTTGTAAATATTGACAAAATTACACATCGATATAAGAATAATCGGAGTGCAATCTATCCGTCACTTTATTAAAGGGAATTAGTGTTATTTAGATATAACATGTATGAAAAAATAAAATGTAAAAGAAGATATGTAAGAATAGATGCACAATCCATATATACATTTTAGACCGCCCAAAATTAATGTTTTTACTAGAAGAATATGAAGAGAAAGTAAACAACGTTGTTCGAATTGAAAATTGCAGTTACCAGCCTAATATTTATATATGGTAAACTCTACTTTGTAATTTATTGTAACATAATTTATGGTAAAATATCTTCATGTTGAGACATGCTATTATTGAATAATAAAGAAGTTTATACGTCATAGATTTATATGAATATATTATTTGTATTTATAAAGATATTCTTTGCTTTATGCATACAGCCAGGTAAAATATACGGTGAGAGGTTATGTGCTGGCCACATCAGATTTTTTATTATATTCTCATATGTATTTATATCTATGCCAATGCATTATATTATATTTTGTACCTTATTATAATCGTCCTGTAACTGGGATTTTTATCCTGTAGGATTGATTTTCAATAAATAAATAAATAAATAAATAAATAAAGATACACTAATAAACTGTAGTGCCACCGTTAAGACTTTGGGTTTAAATATAGATAAAGAATTAAAGTTTAATGAACACATAAAAATTAAATTAACGTCTGCTAGACTCAAACTTAGATATCTTTATCAATATCGTCGTATTTTATCATCCGAAATAAAATTAAAATTATTGGTAAATTCACTTATTATGCCATTATTTGCCATTATTGTGCGTGTGTATGTCCCTAATCTTACAAAGCAAGACCTTAATAGAATTACTCTGTTTCAAAATTCCCGTTTACGTTTTGTTTATAATGTTCGTAAATATGATCACATATCAACATATAGGCAGGAAGCTAATATGAGTTTTATAGAGGAGAGAACGAATTTTCTTTATTTGTGTCTAATTCATAAAATTTACACGACAAACATTCCATCCTACCTATACTGTAAACTAAATGTCAGGGAATATAACTATAATTTCCGTGGTACTGATTTATTTGTAGTTCCTTCTTTTAAGAAAACTAAATTTAAAGGTTCATTTTCATACAATCTCCCAAATTATATAACAATATTCCTAATTTCTTAAAAATCTCTATCGGTAAGTAATTTTAAACATCAACTAAAAAGTCTACCAAAAAAAAAAAAAATTGTTGAAATTCTGTTATCATGTATATTTTTGTATTCTTGTATATTAGAGTACTGTGATTGTTCATTTATATTTAACTATTTTTGTTTGTATTACATACATTATGTATCGAGGGTTAGGTGTAAGAACAGCTTTTAGCTGAACCTCGCCTTTGAGTTGGATCTCAATAAAGTTTAATTATTATTATATTATTATTATTATTATTATTATTATTATTATTATTATTATTATTATTATTATTATTATTATTATTATTATTATTATTATTATTATTGTTATTATTATTATTATTATTATTATTATTATTATTATTATTATTATTATTATTATTATTATTATTATTATTATTTAGTTTATTCACCTAAGTCTAGTACATCTAAGAGCTACAAGGTAAATAATTAAATACAATACATTAGCAAAATTGTACTTTTCATTTTCAGGGCTCTAGGATTGCTCGTAATGATGGCCTAAACTTCGGGTTAACAGAATGGAGATCTCTTCTGCTGACTAGGATGTGGTCTTTAGGTGTCCTAGTCGGTTTCAACCATATTCCAGCTATAAACCATACAGCTGAGGATATATGGGATTTTAGGAAAGTACTTTTCTTATAATGTGGGCTGTTCCATATATTGCTTGTTTTTGAATTTCATATGGGTCGTGATTTCCAGGAATGCGTTTGACATTTTTAATAAATTCCTTATTTACATAACCTGTCGCTCCAATTATTACTGGAATTATTTCGCATTTTGTTTTCCACATACGTTTAATTTCAATACACAAGTCTTTGTATTTTAGCTGTTTTTCGGCATCCTTTGTTATTATTTTCTCATCGGCTGGTACGGAGACGTCAATTATTATTATTATTGTTATTATTATTATTATTATTATTATTATTATTATTATTATTATTATTATTATTATTATTATTATTATTATTATTATTATTATTATTATTATTATTATTATCTTTATTTTTCACTGTTTTTACAGGTAAAATTGTACAAACGGCCTTTGAAGGCAAGTATAATACAATAAATGATTTAAGTAAGTAGAGGTAAGTATGTATACAGTTGTTATTTTACATATCATTTCATTTCAGGGGTGGGGGTGACAGCATCGTCATCGTCCTGCATCCTCGGGTTGGCCAGGTATTCGTATAGCTTCCTCTACTTCGTTAGGGATGGAGTCGTCAGGCGTCGTTTTGTTTAGTACCTTGCGTACGATGTTGCATGTATCCAGAGCAACGCTTTTCTGCATAGTGTGGTAAGTATTTAAATCAATGTTTAGTTTTTGAAGTCCTTCGAATAGACTCAGGGGTATCTCACATGTTGCCCCTATAATTATGGGGATGATTTCAACTCGGTCCTGTTTCCAAAGTGTTTTAATTTCCTGAGCTAAATCCAGGTATTTCTCTATTTTTGTCGAGTATGGTCACTCTATGTTCGTAGCGTTCGGGATGGCAATATCGATGAGGTAGGTTGTTTTCTCCTTTTTCTTGGTGTAAATGATGTCTGGTTTGTTGCTGGGTATGTAGTGGTCAGTTATAACACTACGGTTCCAATACACCTTAGCCTCATCGTTTTCTAGTACAGAGCAGGGTGTATATTTATAGTAGGGTTTGTCTGTGTCAACAAGCTTGTTTTGTATACATATTGTTTTGTGTATTGTTTTTCCTACATTATCATGTCGCCTTGTGTATTGTCTAGATGTCAATGTTTCACATGCGCTTATCAGATGGTCAATATTTTCGGGTTTCTTGTGGCACATTCTACATTTATCATCCTTTACTGTGCTGTCTTTGATGATGTACTTTCTATAGTTAAGTGTTGGGACGACTTGGTCCTGTATGCTTAGTAGGAACCCTTCTGTTTCCTTGAATAGTTTAGCGGTTTTAAGCCATGCAAATGAGCTTTTTATATCTATGTTGTTTGTTTTGATTCTTGCAGGGTATCTTCCATGTATAGGTTTTCTGTTCCAGTCATTCAGTTTCTCCTCTTTTGTTACTCCTGTGGGTAGGACAGGGTCTTCTGGGTTATGTAGGTTTAGCGGCGTGTAAGCGCGATCGTTAATTACTGTCGCGTTGTGGAGTTGCAAGAGTTCCGCTTTTTTGTTGAAATGTGCTCGTAGTTTGGTAATCTGATTATGGTGTTGTTCGCGAAGGTCTAATATTCCTCTACCGCCATCTGTCCTTGGGAGGTGGAAGCGTTCTATTGACGATTTCGGATGGTGAGCTCTGTATTTTGTGAAGAGCACTCGGATTTTTCTATTTAGCTCATTCAGCTTTGTTGCCGTCCATTTTATTATCCCGAAAGTATATGTTAGGACTGGGATGGCGTATGTGTTAACAGCGTTTGCTATTTTCTCTCCAGATAGTTGTGTTTTTAGGAGCGTTTTAATTCTCTCGATCACTTTCTCAGTTATTAGTTCTTTGGATCGTTTCTGTTGTATTCCTATAGCTTGCATAAATCCTAGGTATTTGTAAGTATCATCTACTCCCATATTGCTAATCTCTCCTTGTATTTCTGTGCCTGTTACAATATAGCCTTCGATTTCTTTCCATTTTCCTTTTTCCATTGCATGTGTTTTGCATTTATCAAATCCGAATTTCATCTTAATATGGTTACTAAATGTTTCTGTTTTTCTAATGAGCATACGTAGATCTTGTTCGTTTTCGGCTATTAGTTTAATATCATCCATGTATATGAGATGGTTTATGACGGTGTTAGTGTCAGGGAAAGTGTAGCCTTTATTCGCCTTTTTTAGCATGTTGGACAATGGGTTGATTGCTAGGCAAAACCACAATGCACTCAAGGAGTCACCTTGAAAAATGCCTCTATTTATTTTTATATTACATACGCTTGTTGAGTTACTGATCGTTAGTGTTGTTGTCCACTGTCTCATTATTGTCGTTAGAAATTCTTGTATTCGGGCATCTATTTTGTAGATTTTGAGAACTTCTCGTAGCCAGGTGTGTGGTACGGAGTCGAATGCTTTTTGGTAGTCGATGTAACAATTGTATAAGTTCTTCTTCCTCTTTTTCGTTGCCTCCATTATTATGCTGTCAATTATAAGCTGTTCCTTGCAGCCTTTACTTCTCTTTCTGCATCCTTTCTGTTCTTCCGTCATGATATTTTGTTGTGTTAGGTGTTCATATATTTTGTTAGTAATGATGCTTGTTAGGAGCTTATATATGGTTGGTAGGCATGTGATAGGGCGATACTTGGATGGATCATTGCTGGTGGGTGTATTTTTAGGTATTAGGTAAGTTATACCTTGAGTGAAGAAGGTTGGAGTTGTTTCAGGGTTCGCAATCATGAGTGTGAAGAGGTTAGCCAGTTTGGAATGGGTTGAGGAGAATTTCTTAATCCAGAAGTTTTGTAGATTGTCAGCACCTGCTGCTTTCCAATTTTGGAGTTTCTTGATGGCTGCATTGATTTCTTCTACTTATTATTATTATTATTATTATTATTATTATTATTATTATTATTATTATTATTATTATTATTATTATTATTATTATTATTATTATTATTATTATTATTATTATTATTATTATTACTATTATTATTATTATTATTATTATTATTATTATTATTATTATTATTATTATTATTATTATTATTATTATTATTATTATTATTATTATTTTATTTTATTTTTTTCTTCGAGTAAAGGCATCGACAGCTAAGGTCATTAGCCTGTATAAAAAAGGTAAGTTTTCAAAAAAAATTCAGTAGTGTATATATATTTAAATTTTATAAAGAAATGTGTTAAATAAATTTGTTAAGAAAAATGGCCAATAAATAAAAGGATTGCATAGTATAAATGAATAGGTAATTTAGAATAATTATCTCAAAGTCCTTGATACAGGTCACAGGCCTTAAGGAATTTCAATACTGCCTTAATTTTATCATGATCTGTCAACAGCTCCTGAATGTTGTCACCAAGATTGTAAATTTGTCTCATCGGCTGTAACCTGGGGCACTCCACTAGAATGTGCGGTACAGTCATAGGAACATGACAGTTCTCACAGGAAGGCTGATCTTCCCTTGTGAATCTGTACCGATGAGTGAGGCTAGTGTGGCCTAACCGCAGCCGATGGACTTTTACAAGGTCTTGTCTAGACAGATCATGGGGTGTCCGATAAAAGGTTTGACTCGGTGTAGGTGATTATCCACCCGGTTCCAATCTTGTTGCCACAGCAAGGACACTCTCCTGTATGCTGCATTCCTAGTATCAGTATACTTCATGACCAGTGCTTCTATTGTATCTCTTTCAGCAGCATTACGTGCTGCTTCATCCGCTAGCTCATTCCCTCTTATTCCAACGTGACTTGGAATCCACATAAATTTAATGTTTTTCCCCAAGTCAGACAAATGTTTCAACTTTGATAAAATCATCTGAATGACTGGGTCCGTTGTGGAATGATCTGACAATGCAGTCAAAATGCTGAGGGAGTCACTAGCGATGATGAATTTTGACGAGAAGAAATCTAGATCACAATAGAGTAATGCCTGCCAAATTGCGTAGGCCTCAGTAGTGTATACCGATGCATCACAATGCAGTGACCAGGAGTGGCTAACGTTATTGACTACAATTGCCGAGCCAGAACCTTGGTCAGTTTTCGACCCATCCGTAAAAATAAATTTTACTTCAGGGTACATACCAACCTATTCTAGAAACCTCTGAATGAAAAACACCGAAGGAAATGAGTTTTTATCATACTGGCAAAGATCCAGTATAACCTTAGTTGGAGGAATAAGCCATGGTGGGTTTTCTAGAAAGCCAATTATTATTATTATTATTATTATTATTATTATTATTATTATTATTATTATTATTATTATTATTTTTGCCTATTTCTCTGTTTTTATCCAGGTAATAATCATACATACGGCCAGCGGCAAGTATGTACAATGGTTTAGTAAGTAAAATGTATTAAGTTACTGGTATATTATCCTAATTAAATTTTTCTTTTTCAGGTTCAATTCAGGACTCTCCCAGGACCCTTCTAACGATGCTGCTGGTATGGAGTAAAACAGCTCTCTGCATTGGTATGTACAGTGACTTTTGAAGTTGTAATGTTTCCAGACTTTTATGTAATTTTAGTGGGATTTCGCCGGTGCATCCCAAGACTACTGGTACTATTTGGACTCGATCCATCTTCCACATCTTGCGGATCTCATCAGCTAATGGTAAATATTTATTAATTTTTCCCGCATAGCCTGTATTGACATAGGCACATAGTGGGACAGTTATATCGATTATGTATGTAATTTTTCAGCGTCAGTACAATGTCAGGGATGTTGCACTCGATTGTTTTATCGGTAATTATTTTCCTATTCCAATAAAGCCTAGTTTTGTTATCTTCACAGATGTTAGGTGGATGGTATTTATAACAGGGGACGATCTCATTGTATTCCATATATTTCTTTCTTAGTTCTTGATGGACTATACCTGCTACCTTGTTATGTCTATCTAGATATTGTTTCGGAGCTAAGACTGTGCACCCTGACATTATGTGGTCCAGGGTTTCCTCATAATCCCCACACATACGGCACTTTATGTTGGGTATTGCTTCTTTTATAATCCTTTTCCGGTAGCTGCGCGTTGGTATTACTTGATCTTGGATCGCAGTAATGAAGCCCTCAGTTTCATTAAAAAGTGCGCCAGTTCTAAGCCACGTTTCCGATGCTCTGGTGTCTGTATGCTCTTGATGTATTTGTGCAATGTACTTGCCATGCAATGGTTTTGATTTCCATATAGTTTTTAATTCTTGCACAGTGAGGCATTTCTTAGAGCTTTGAAGTTGTTCTTCTGCTAGGCGTAAAGGTGTTAATCGCTTGTCTGCTTCTACTATTACCTTGTGCATCTTGGAGTCTTCTGCTTTTTCATGGAAATATTTTCTGAGGTTTTGGACCTGTGTCATATTTCGCAGTGGTATGCTAGGAATTCCTCTTCCTCCTTGATGCCGCGGTAAGTGAAACCGTTCAATGGCGCTGTGGGGATGGTGTCCACGATTGTTACGGTACTCTTTCCTAATTTTCCGATTCATCTCTTCCAGTTCTGTTTCGGTCCAGTTTAGTATACCAAAACTATAGGTGAGTACCGATGTAGCATATGTATTAATGGCTTTAGTAAGATTTCTGGCTGATAGACTAGATTTTAGTAATGCCTGGATTCTAGTAAGGTAGGTGTCTCGTAACATTTTTTTACAGGTCTTATCTTCAATCCCTTGAGCCTGAGCATAACCAAGGTAAGTATAGCTCTCATTTTCTAACATTCCTGTTATCTTTCCTTGGTTTTGAATATCAAATCCTGCACTTTCCTGCCATTTTCCATGTATCATTGTGCTTGTTTTACATTTGTTCAACCCAAATGTCATCTTTATGTCTGTGCTGAATGTTCCTACATTTTTTAACATTTTCCCCATTTCTTCCTTTTTCTTTGCGAAGAGTTTCAAGTCATCCATATACCAGAGGTGGGTGAAGTTTTGGTTTTCTATGGTGTAACCCTTGTGTTGACGGTTTAATAATGATGTTAATGGTTTTATGCAGAGACAAAACCATAGTGGACTAAGGGCATCACCTTGGAAGATGCCTCTACGTATTGGTATATGGCCAGCATCGATTGTTCCATTTGGTGTATTCATCATAAGGGTCGTATTCCAGTTCATCATGGCATGTTGTAGGAATTGTATGATATGGTCTTCTATTTTGTATAGTTTTAGTACCTCTACTAACCATGTATGTGGTACACAATCATACGCTTTTTTGTAGTCTATATAAGCAGTGTATAATGACTCCTTCCTTTTCTTAGCATGATTGGTGATGACTGAATCAAACACCAGTTGTTCTTTGCAACCCTGCGAGCCCTTGCGGCAACCTTTTTGCTCTTCATCTAATATTTTATTATTTTTTAGGTGTTCATAGATTTTTTCCGAGATTATAGCGGTAAGTATTTTATAACTCGTTGATAGACAGGTAATTGGTCTGTACGCCGCCGGATCTGGGGACAAGGTTTCTGTCTTTGGTAACAGGAAAGTATTACCACTGGTTAAAAATGTTGGCATAAGTTCTGGATTTTGCAGGAGTTCTGTATAACATTTCGCCAGTTGTCTGTGAGTTGATGGTAAGTATTTTATTCAGAAGTTCTGCACCTTATCGGGACCTGGTGCTTTCCAGTTTTGTGTTTTCCTTATCGCTTTTTCTACTTCTGCCTTACTGATCTCCCATGTTAACATGGTTCTAAGGTTGGTTTTGTGTGTGTTTAACTGGATTGCTTCAGATATCCTTCCAGTACTTTCTGGTTTCATTGGATGTAGGTGGTGATCCTTCTTCAATATCCATTTTCTTCTGCAGGCTTCTGTAGAAAATTTTCTCGTTCGCAGCAAACATATGGTTGTGTTGTCTGCGGGTGTTACTTTGTTTGTGCCTTTTTAGTCTGGCACTCATTGCAGCTAACTTCTGTTTTAATAGGTCTAATACTTCTATTGATGTAGGGTTTTCTTGAGATTTGTGTTTATTAGCAATTTCAGTGGCAGCTTTGTTGACTTTCGCAGAAGCTTGTGGTTTAGTGCTTTGGCATAAAATGCCAATTTCTTTTCTAAGTCCACTGATTTTGTTAACCATTCTTCTCTCCCATGCGGGTGTGTTACATTTCTTCTTTTCCTTTGTAGGCCTCTTGTTGGTACTTCCTATTTTCTGTCCATGCAGTTCTAATGTTGTTACCGCACCAACATAAATCAGTGTGTGTAGTTCTGTGAGTGATATCTCTTCACTTAGTCTTTTGCCTATTACTGCATCTACGCTCTTTATTACTTCGCTTGTTTCACCATTGTTCATAAGTTTAATAATAATAATTATTATTATTATTATTATTATTATTATTATTATTATTATGATTATTATTATTATTATTATTATTATTATTATTATTATTATTATTATTATTATTATTATTATTATTATTATTATTATTATTATTATTATTATTATTATTATTATTATTATTATTATTAATTCTGCATTCAAAACACTTTTGTATTTTTTGGTCAAGTTCACCAATATAGTTCCTTATTTGGCGTTAAAGTAAGCTGCCCTTTTGCTACACAAAAATATCAGCAGAAAAAAATTTATTCCAATTTAATAAGTTTTATTATTTCATAATTTAACAATTATTTGCCATTTTTATTCTTAAAGTTGTACAGGTTAAGTTCAACTGCTGAGCCATCGATTTTCGCAGCTCAACCGTGGCTTAGTAACAAAACAGAAAAGTACCGGGAATTGGTCAATAAAACACAAAATATGCATTATTCATCCATATTTATTTTATCACCTTCAAAGTAGGCCCCATCCGAAATAATACACTTATGCCAACGAATAATCCAATCATCAAAACATTTTTTAAATGCATTTTCACGAATCGACTTCAGAACTCACCGCGAATTCTCTTTTATGTCTTCTATCGACTGAAAACGGGTGCCCCGAGTGCTTTAGCGATGTTAAGTTCAGTTGAAGGCGTTGATGGCCGACATGAGCGAGGCAAATCTTCCACCATATCTCAACCCCTTCCTTTTGAATGCACTGTACCACTCATTCGCACATGTTTTTGATAAAATCGATTCACAGTAAGCCTTATGTAATATTTTCTGCGCTTAGCCACACGAAATTCCATTTGTAATGCAAAATTTGAGACAGATTCTTTGTTCGATATTTTTATCCATTGTAAACATTTCAAAACACGCTTGAGATGAACTGACAAATGGAGCACTGTAAACAAACTAAATGACAGATGGCGCTCAAACTCCGCGTGAGCATAGAGGACAGTTGTGCCAACGTAGCAACAAAAATAATTTCGACACTTCCTTTAAGCGGGCTTTTTTAATATACAATTCCCGGTATTTTCTTGACAGAATGTATAATAGGTACAACAAACATTTAAAATATTCCAGAATTTGTATTTTTGCAACAATCCATTGTTGAACAGTGACGTCTTCCATATTTTCCCACTTTTTCCTGTCTCTTGTACTTCTTTTCTACGTTATTACTGCCGCATTACGTAAATATTCCTCCCTTCTACAGCACGGTCTGTCTTTACCTCATTTATGCTCGCAGTGTCCATTCTGTGATATTATTTACCTTGATGTCATTTACAATGTCATTTACAATGACATTTGACGTTTCTATTACCAACGTAAATTATTTTTATAGTTTTTAAGTTAAGCTGAGGCTTACTTGAACTTGAATTTAATTCATTTTGTACAACAAAATGTAAAGTTGAACCTCAGCTCATCTGAACTTAGGTTCAGTTAAGTGTAATATTAACCTGTATTTGTACAACCGAGCCTTAGAAAACTACATTTTTAATTTAATGTATTTCTAATCCTCTTCCTTCAAGAACAGTGGCATTTTTTTCAAATACGAAGAACTACGAATTACGTTCAGCTACCATGTTGGTGTGAAGAATAAAGAAAAGAAGACGTAGACACGTTAATATGCTTTAATTGGAATACAACAATAAAATTTTGTATTAACAAAAATGATACAGGACAATTAACATCTGAAACTCGGATAACTTTATACAAATATATACCAGCTGTTAGAAAAAGGGTAATATTTTGAGGGTATATAGTATTGACCAAAGTAAGTAAAAAAGCTTAATCAACATAGATCTGATCTTAAATTGTTTCCGAGAAAAATGAAAAATCGATGAGAAACTGACAAAGATAGTGATCGAACTAAATTTTGTCTGTCAGTAAATAGACTATAAAAAAACTATAACATTTTAAATGATTTTTTTTATCAATTTATGATAGTTACGAAGTTATTTGAAAATTAAATACTTTAAAAAAACCAAAAATACAACTAGGATGACCTCTGTAAGGTAAACCAATAGGTATCATTTAATCGAAATCATAACTATTATAGTTTTCGAGATAGCAGAGGTAAACCCCGTAAAAACTCATTTTTCGCTTCCTTATATATCAAAAACTATTGAAGAATTGACTCATGTTGATTAAGTTTTTTTACTCAGTTTTATCAGCACTTTATGCTTTTAAAAAGTTTAACCCTTTTTTTTCACCGTGTATATAATAAACAATATCAACTTAATGTTGACTTCGAATATAAAGTTTTTTACTTCAACAAAATTGATCAAGCGGAGTTACTTCTTCACTTGAATGGCTAAAAAAGTTAAATATTATTTGTTGATATTTTATATTATTTTAAATATTAATTCATATTTTATTCTCTATATGGTTTGATTCGAGCTACTAACTATCTACGAAATAATTATAGTCAACTGGGTTTTACACTATAATTTTTTTAAATATAATTAAAAATCATGAAACACAGTCATTTACAGACTATACATTTCTACGTAATTATATTATTTTTAAGTAATTAATATAAGAATAATGAACAATAATCTCAAAAAATGACTTCCATTATTAGCGCGTTTTAAGATGTTGAACTTCATTTATATCTAATATCAATATGTATGTATGAAAGGAAAAAAAAATGTTTTAGTAATGGACTTATGATTAATTTTAGTGTTATATATTTTTATTCATTGATATTTTGTTATAACAATTAAAAAAGTAAAAGTAGTAGATTTCAGCTAATATTAGTAATTAAAAACTACAACTTGGCCTGTTGATTCAAAATATATTTTTTTATAAATAAAGAAAAATTTATCACGGCACATTACCCATTGCTGGTTGTGCCGATCTGCTTTATATGCAGACATCGGTAATGAAGATGATATATTCGTAACATGCGGGTGTTAACCAGGTGTCACCATACAGATACTCATTGTTGGCGTCGAGAGTGTACCACATTATGCAATTTTATATTAGAAATAATTTTGTCCTCAATCGGGATCAAACCTAAGTCACCAGATTCACGATTAAACACTAATGCACACGGCCACAAGATCCCATTACATTATATCAATATTCGACTTATTTATATGAAATGTTAATAATTTTTTATTTAAAATATATTAGTTCAATTTTACTATTTTTTACTGTTTATATGCATGAGCGCATTGTGCACTTTTACGGTAAGAAACATCTAATACTTTTTACCTTCCTTACCTAAAAGTGATGAGTTTTCAATGAATAAGCACATTTTGTGTGTGTATGTGTGTGTGTGTGTGTGTAATTTTCAAGCTACTGTCTTCTGAATGACGATTGTTAATAGCTTCATACAATTTTTAATTTTCGACGATAACATTATGTTTGAACAAATATTATTGAATATGGTGTAGAAATTTTTAATAAGCTCAAGCTAACAGAGGACCAGATAAATGATTATGGTGCAATTATGGCAGAATTTTAATAGTATGCCAAACCAAAGAAAAGTATAGTTTATGAAAAGTATTTGTCTATTCAAGAAAACAAGAAGAAATTGAACCGTTTGACCATTTTTTCACTGATATCAAAAGGTTAGCCGCGATCTGTGATTTTAATAATCAAGCTGAATCAATAATAAGGGACAGGATTTTACTTGCAGTCAATAATATGTTACTTCAAGACCAGTTATTGAGGAAATAAGGATTAAATTTAAACAGAGCAGTTAATGTATGTAAATCATTTGAAATCACGAGAAGCTATGTAAGAAATATTCAATTTGAAGCTGGCGTTAATAGTATTAACAAGGTATTTGAAATAAAAATCACCAAAGAAGACAATTAATATCTGAGTATAAATAACACCAAAAGCGGAACGAGTTCCAGTGCAGAAAGTGCAGAAAAAAGACATGGAGTTCACCAGTATGAGCATATGGGAAGAAATTAAGCAACTGTGGTATCCTGAATCATTTTGCCGTCTCATGCAGAGTAATAAAAATACATGTGGTGACCAAAGAATATGCCATTAGACAATCCAGTGATGGTGAATTAGAAAGATGTAGTATAGGCATAAAAACTAATGTCAATAGCATAGAAACTAAAAAATCTAAATAATGGAATTAAATTATTAAAATAAATAATAGAAATATTGAATTTAAAATAGACACTCGGTCTCAGGTAAATATTATATCAAAAAAATATATTTGAACAATTAATTGTAAAATAATATTAGAATCATATGGTGGTTGTACAATAAAAGTAGAATGTATAAATAAATTTGTTATAGCTGTAAAAGTAAAGCCGTTTTAGGGTACAAGTTTTCTAAAAATTTGAAAAATCAAATTCTCAGATAGAGAATGAGCTGCTATCTATAGGTTTTGCAGTAAATAAATTCCATCATTTTATTTATGGAAGAAATTTTAGTGTATTGAGTGACCATAAACCAGTCGTTAATGTAATGAAACAACAGATATCTCAAATTTCGTCTCCTAGATTACAAATATTATGACTAAAACTTTTAAAATATAATGTCAATTTAAAATATTTACGTGGAAAATTTATACATGTTGCCGATTTATTATCGAGATGTTACATAAAAGATGCTGTTCCGGAAGACCCTATGATGCCAGAGATTGTTCACAGTGTAAACAATTATATAAACATATCAAATGAAAAACAAGTAGAATTTCAAAGAGAAACCCTTAAAGATATAGATTTGTGTAAAATAATCAAATTTATACAAGAAGGCTGAGCACCTTACAATTTTAAACAATTATCTGTAAATTTAAGACCGTATTGGAATTATAGAAATATTTTACATATAATCAATGGCCTATTGTTTTTAAACGATAGAGTAGTACCTAACAATTGTCGAAAAAACATTCTAAATTTATTTCATGAAACCTATTTTGGTATTACTAAAACCCATTTTGGTATTCCTAAAACTAAGAATGGCGCAAAATTATGCATAGTTTGACCGTGTTTAAATAAAGATATTAAACAAATGATTTCAGCATGTAAAATATGTGAAAAATATAGTAAAGCTAATTGTAAAGAACCACTCATACCGTATATAATTCCAAATAGACCGTGGCAGAAAATTGCTACTGATATATTAGAACTTGGAGGAAAAAATTACATTGTTTTCATTGACTATTTTTCTAAGTGGTTAGATTAAATTGGAATCTAAAACTGCATATTCTATAATTAAAGTATTTAAAAAGGTATTTCCAATTCCTTATAGTTCATATAAATTTAAACTATTTGTACAAAATTGGGAATTCAAAATTACAACCAGTAGTTCTAATTACCCAAAATCCAATGGCCTGGCAGAGAAGGCAGTAGGGATACCGAAAAATATGTTGCAAAAACTAATGATATTAATTTAGCAGTACTAAACTATAGAAGTACACCAATTACCGAGTTAAATTTGACCCCCTGAACTATTATTAATGTATAGAAATATTAAAAGGAAAATTCCTTAGTCCGATAACAATTTAAAGTATAAACAGTTAGAATTAGATAAAATACAGGAAAATTTAGAAGCCAGACAGAAATTAACAAAACAATATTATGATTTACATTCAAAGGAAAGGAAATAATTTAATGTACATGATAGTGTGTTAATAAAGGATGGTAAAGAATGGAAATATACACAAATTGAAAGTAAATATGATACACCTAGGTCATATCTAATAAAGACGTAATAGTAGTCATTTAAGAAAATATGTAAATAAGTTTAATAATAATAGTTATAGTTATGAAAAGGGTGTGTCTCATACAGAAGATGAAAATTAAATGAATAATATCAACGAAAATCATTCATATCAGATAAACCAGTCTTCTAATGGTTGTTATAAGATTAGTTTGAATAGTGCAATTAATTAGAATCGTTGTAGTTCTAGAATAAGAAAGATTAACCCAAAGGTCAATGATTATCATTTGTATTAGTAAAATTAAAAGGGGAGATGTAATATATGTGTAAATTGGTACATCCATCTCTTCCTAACTTAAGTGGCGTGAAGTTTAATACATAATAGAAAATATAGTAATGAAAAGTGTTGTTGTATTTAAATATAAATATTTAAATAAATATCACAAATATAAATTTAAACGTATTCATCATTAATAACCCAAGAATAACAGACCAGTTGTTCTCCTCCGCACTGCCTTCAGTTACTCAATAGTACTCTGAATTTCATCCAATATTTCTTCAGGAAACACTAGCAACGATCGACACACTGATACATGTGTACACGCAACAAAATCATATAGACGAGAGTACTCTTACCTTTTCGTTCGTCGTGCATCACTAATTGCAAAATACATCCTAGTTTTTTGCATCTTTAAGTTAAATTCATTCTGTCACTAAAGGCGTAAATTTAAACATTTTGACACTAAAAATTCAGAGTTTTATTCTCTAAAACTGTACATAGATACAAGTATCATCTAATAAAGTTTAACGGGATAGATAATATTTGAAAAATAGCTATTTACCTATATTGGTCTATGTCATCGATTCTCGTGTTCACCTTGTACATATCAAATAACTGGGTCCGTGAGGTTGGAGTTAAAACATCGCAATGCCACATCTTGCTTCACTTAGTAATATTTTTCTCATTTTTTGCTATTTTTTGCTGTATAGCTTGAATATTTTGCTTAATCCATTCTTAAGTTATAAACAAATTAAAAATGTAACTCCAGGTGGAGTTACAACTAACTTATATCAAAAATGTTTTGGTACTGTGATATTTTGCTCATTTTTTGCTGTATAGCATGATTTTTTTGCTTAATCCATTCTTAAGTTATAAACAAATTCAAAATGTAACTCCATCTTCATGTTGGAGTGAACGTATAGCTACAGCATACTATACTCGTAGGAATCAATTTGTAATAATGTTAGGAAAAATTTCATATATTTGAATTGCTAATTAATGGTGAAAAATCTAATGTGACCACCACAATACCTCCCGTCGTTTAATTTTTATTAATTTTAAATACATGTACCTATGGAGTTTCGTGGCCGCGTGCCTGAGTGTATGGTCGCGAATCTGGGGAACCGGATTCAATCCCTACCAACACCTAATATTTCTGATTTTAAATGGCACAAAATTGATCCCTGTGGTGCACTCTCCATGTCAGAAATGAGTACCCATGAGGCGACGCCCGCGCGATACAAATATGTCATCATCATTACCGAAATCTGTGTACAAAGCAGACTAGCACACCCAGCAATGGGCCATATGCCGTGATGATATATTTTTACCTTCCGTCACCTTTAGGTAAGGAAGGTATTGTCTTTGGTCAAAAAATGCAATGATGAGTTTTTAGTGAATAAGTACGTTTTGGGGTCCATATAATACGATTTTACCATTTTTATTATGATGTCTGTATGTATGTGTGTCTGTGTGTGTGTGTGTGTGTGTGTGTGTGTGTGTGTGTGTGTGTGTGTGTGTCGAAAGTTTCGAATCACATAACTTCAATACCACAATTTCAAAAACTATAATTTTTTCGAATTTCTCAAGTTTAAATCCAGAAGAACATGTGATTAATATGGCTATTCTGTAAGCATCGTTATGCATAACGAATCGTTAAAATATTATATCGTTATGGTAATAACGAAAATCGTTTAATAGGCTTATTCTGTAAACGATCGTTATTAAATTATGCATT
Source organism: Harpalus rufipes (assembly GCA_951394225.1). Taxonomy (NCBI): domain Eukaryota; kingdom Metazoa; phylum Arthropoda; class Insecta; order Coleoptera; family Carabidae; genus Harpalus; species Harpalus rufipes. The sequence goes on along the minus strand of OX596276.1, from coordinate 32,124,452 downwards.
GTTAACCGTTATTTTAACGGTAATCGTTAAAGTGGTATTCTGTGAACAATAACTTAATTCTACATAACGAAAAAAAGATGACGATTTCGTTATTTACTAACGACTGGAAAAATCATTCGTTACCTAAACGTTTTATCAATAATACAGTACTTTTATTCGTGTCATAATAAAATTGCTATTATGTTGAATGGTGATCTCAAAAACCCTTCACATTATAGATTTTTACTAGGTAATATTATAATAATTTAATAAATTTTTATTGCTAGCGCCCAACGCAAGCTTGCCAATTTGTCTACAGATGGTAGTAGTAGCTTAGCATAGCCCAAAACAAGATGAAGAAAGAGCCTGACAACTGACAGGTTGACAGCAGACTCCCACCAGAACTAATTTAACCTAGAAGTTTTGTGAGTGATATTGAATTATTTTAGATATCTCATTTAAAATTAAATTTGATTTTAGGAAACAAAGTTCTTAGCTTGATCCCAAGGTTATTATTTTTTAAAATGAGTTAAAGAATATGGATACAATGATAACGATTATCTTTAAGTAGATATAACGTTTTTCATAATAACGATTTCGTTATGATAACGATTCGTTAAGCGAATACTTACAGAATAGGCCTGTAGATTTTGGTTATAATTGTTAAACCGGAAGTACCCTCATTTGAAGATTTTAATAGTTAAATATGTGTTATTGACATGTAACGTTATTATAACGTAAAGAATATATTATTCTCTATTGCATTTTATACTTCATATTTAATAGATATAGAGCTAAAGAATTATACAGCCAGCTATGCTAATATTGACAATTGACAGATGTCAGTATCAATGAAAATTAAATGAATGTGGCAGGGATGAGGATGTTGAAATAGATGTTGGGGAAGGCAGGGATAGATACGGTAAGGAAATAACTGGTGTTACAAGTTTCTAGAAAGATAAAAGAGAGACGATTGCATTGGTTTGAACATATCATGAGGAGAGATGAAGAATATAGTGGAAGAAAAATGAATAGCTTAGTAATAGAAGGTTGAATAAACAGAGGAAGACCAAAGATAAGATGGAAGGACTGTATTGCGGAAGACTTGAGAGAAAAGTAACTGAATGAGAACGACACACAAAACAGAAATGAGTGGAAGAAAAAAATAAAAAATAGCAACCCCTAACGAAGCTAGAGAAGAAGAAGATATCAGTGTTAAGTGCAATTTGCATAGTTTTTTTATGAAATAATTTTACTGGATATTTAGAATCTTTTGCAAGAAAATTTATGTATGAAATTTATACATAATACACAAGATTGACGGAAGGTATTGTGCTGGCCACATCAGATTTTTAAAAAATGCAAAAGATTTGGAATAATCTACTAATAAAATTTAAATCGCACTGCTTTAATATATAATTACTAGCTAATTTTTATATAAAGGTAATGTAAGGTTTATGTGTAAATTTTCTGCTAGTTTTAAATATTCAATATAACGATTATGGATGACTACCTATTTATATGTATACTATACAGGAAATTTATGATTACATGTATTTGCAACATGTGACAATATAAAACAATAATTTAAAACAAATTCCATTAGCAATATGAATACATATTCAACAATAAGTTAAATTAACTATGACGCATCATGATAAAACTATTCATATGAAAATAAAATGACGTCGTAACTACTAATAGTAATCATGATTATGATGCACATGATGAACCTCTGGAGCGTAGTGAACGTGATGGTGGTGTACAACAGGGGCAGCATGATACGTTGGCACCACGTGGTGATGTACCACAGTAGGCGCCGAATAGCCACCCAAGCCGAAACCGCCGAGATGCAGGTGCAGTCCGCGCTTCTGCTTCACCGATTCCTGTGCGAAAACAGCGACGAGCAGAATGCTCAAAATCATCTGAAAGTATTAAAAAGGCTATACCGGAATACATTGAAATATCGATTTTAAATTAGCAGCTCTTGCAAATAAAAAGATGGAAAGTATTCTTAGCAAATTTCAAACATTTATATAGAAAAACAAGTGCATAACGATTTTCTAAATTTGACATTCAAATCTGTTATTACACGTAGATAATTTTATAATCAACATAAAACGAAATAGACTATTATTGAAACATATGTAGCCATCAGTGCCATTTCGAGTTAGTTGTAACATTTTCATAAATTTGCTTTAAATTCTGTCCAATTATCTCGAAATTTTCTCTAATAACGGCACCTCACTTAAATAAATCCGATACATTGCAACCTGTTATCAAGAAAAAAATTAGCATGGCAAAAAATTGCGAAAGAATTTCCGGGAAAGAGATGACTACTTTCTAGCATAAATCTTGCTATTAATTATCTGAAAACCTGGGACAATTCATTTACCATTTCTGAATTTTCGTCATTTGTAACAGTTACTGACTTTCCACTTCTACTTATACAACATTATATAGTCAATGCTATAATTAAGGTGAGAAACTCTTCAATCATTAGCCCGGTCGTGTCAAGGTGGGGGCAATTCACCACACTTCAAACTCAGCTTATCTCAACTCAGGAAAAATAGATCAATCAAATTACTGAAACAACTGAGATGAATTAAGATTGGCTGATATATGGAGTAAAAAGAATGGAAATTATAATTTACTTGTAGAAAAAAAATTGTTTACACTTTTTGCGCGAAATACGAGTATATGTTTAGTGCAGGTGAGTGAAAGTTTTTTTTTCTAACACTTTTAATTTCCAAAAACTGGTATCTAAGCACAGTTGAAAGTTTTTAAAAACTGTTACGTGGAATAATATCATTAATAAACGATTCATAAATATAAATAATTTTTAAATATATATGGTTAATGACCCTATTGTTGAACATTTGTTTGCTGCGCATGAAACTATAAATATCCGATGAATATGCTTCTAAGAAGTAAACCGATGCATACAAATTAAAGAATCATTAATCAAAGGCGGATGAGAACAGTATTTTCCTCTATTATAAACACTGCAATATGTAGCTATTAATTAGCACAATTCCTTTGTTTGTAATATAAGTCTTTGTATTATGTTATTTAGTAAATTATAGCAGCAATTTGTAAACAGTTATTTACTAAGAATGAAATTCAATATGAGTACTAGCTGCTGCATAATTTAAAAATCTAGTTTTCGTTTTTCAAATATATCAGTCTTATACAGGATGTAACAGCTAAACAAACTACCTCAAATAATTCCTATATTATTAAAGTTACAATAAAACACTATAAGATAATCTTATAGACAACCAAGGGGGACATGAGATTAGAGAAGAAAATATTTTTTTAAACCAGTGGTTCTCAACTTACAACACAAAGTTATATTTTCTTATATGGGATGGTATATATATTTTTTAGGCCAATTCGATAGATTATTTTTTTCTGAACTCGACTATATAATCGTTTTATATCGTTACATAACAAAAATATTGAAAAAAAAATCAATTAAAATATAAATAAATTTTATTTTTATAGCTATTTTTCAGTACACTATGTACGATTTGCCAATTTGAATTATGTAGGATGGAAATAAAATAAAACACTAATTGTAAAAAAAAAAATATTTTTCATTTTAGTTTATATCGTTACATAACAAAAATATTGAGAAAAAACAATTGAAATTTAAATAAATTTGATTTTTATAGTTATCTTTCAGTAGGCCATGTATTGTAAAAAAAAAAATATTTTTCATTTTAGTTTATATCGTTACATAACAAAAATATTGAGAAAAAAACAATTGAAATTTAAATAAATTTGATTTTTATAGTTATCTTTCAGTAGGCCATGTATGGAAAAATTGAGCTTAAATTAAAATGAAACAAATATTTGTTAGTAATTTTATAAATAGTGTTTTATTTGATTTACATCCTAAATAATTTAAATTGGCAAATAGCAGTTTATGTTTTTCGTATATCGCCTACTGAAAAATTGCCATAAAAATTAAATTTATTTAAATTTCAATTGATTTATTCTCAATATTTTTGTAATATAACGATATAAAATGATTACATGGTTGAGTTCAGAAAAAAATACTCTATCGAATGGATCTAAAAATATATACTATCCCATTTAAGAAAATATAAATTTGTGTTGTAAGTTGAAAACCACTGGTTTAAAAAATATTTTCTTCTCTAATAGGATGTTCCCTTGGTTGTCTATAAGATTATCTTATAGTGTTTTATTGTAACTTTAATAATATAGGAATTATTTGAGGTAGCTCATTTAGCTGTTACACCGTATGTAATAATGCCATTTTTGAGCCCGTTACAATTTATCGAATTGCTTGATGCAAAAAAGCCTGTGTGCCTATGAATTTTAAAATTACCCATGGAGAATGGTGTTACACTATGTGGTCCGCCCTGTAGAAATAAAGTCTGAGCAATATATTCTCTTATTTACTAATCACGGTAGGATTTTCCAGCAATGAGGCAATGGGGATATAAAGCGAGTCAATTAGATTTTTTTTTTATTTTTAATAAAAAATCACAAATATGAAATTAAACAATGTTAAATTATTCGAGCATGCTTGCTAATAGTCCTCTTTCAAAATCATCTGATCTGAGAATAAACTAAATAAATAAATCAACCTAATATGCAGGCTGGTATCCCGTACTCCCGAACATAAGATGTTGACATGTGAAATCATACTTACGTAATTTCTTACTTCCCTTATTATATTAGTAGGTAAAAAAATCTGATGTGGACACCACACGACTTCCTTGTATGATTATTAAACTATACATATTGTTTTAATAAATAAATTACAAAATATTAATTTTAACTTCAAAATAGTAAGATATACAGCGACTCTAAAGGGAGTTTTTAAAGAGAGTTTTGATTACAACAAAGAAATATTTAATTGCAACAATGAATATGACTAATTTTACAATAAAAATATAATATTTGTTATTGTACGAATCATAAAATTGCACGTTTTTTATGTTTTTGTCCTAATCCATAAGCTTTATTACAAAAACAAAAAAGTATATAATTTTTAAATTTACATATCTCGCTTATACAAAGGGCTAATTTAATAATACGCAGAAATTAATTCTCTAAAACTTTTATTTGAAGCATTTATTTCTAAAATCAAAATAAAATCATTTTATTCAAGAAAAACTGTTAACAACTTCAAGTAATGTACCACTTCCGGTTAGCCTATTTTAACCAAAATCTATTTTGTTATTTCGATTGATATAAAAGTCTTGTATACCAAATTTGAAAAGTTTTGGATTATATTTTAAAACAGTTTTTCATTAAAATCTATTATAGGCGTCATGTAAAGTACCACTTCTGGAAATTGTGTAATAACCAGAAAGGGAGGTGCACAACTAGATGTTATAGGAGTCCTAAATACAAAATTTCAACTTTCTACGGCTTACCGTTTTTGAGTTATGCGAGATACGTACATACGTACGTACGTACAGACGTCACGACGAAATTAGTCAAAATGGATTCAGGGATGATCAAAATGGATATTTCCGCTGAAATCTGAAAACCGAAATTTTTCGCGATTACAATACTTCCTTTACTTACGTACAAGGAAGTAAAAAACTTCAAATGAAAGTTGTAGAGCATCGATTTTGCATGTTTTGTAACGGCAGAAACTAGCGATGAAAATGATGAATATCACCTCAACAATAACTATACCCCTGAAATTATATAATTTAACAAATATTTCACGGTTTATCTGTCGCGTTAGGTTAGTTTATTTTTATTATATATTATTTGTAATTTCTGTTCAACTATATGAATATGTTAATGTAAATAGATAATTATTCACTTGAATAGAAATTACAAATAATACATAACAACTTAGCTTAGCAGTTAAATTGTTCAACATTTGTTAATTTTTGTTTGAATTTATGGCTATGTAATGATTGAAATCCAATCTTCGTAACTAGGATAAAATATGTATAATTAAGATAAAATTGTAAAAGAAATTGTATTTGGTTTAGTTTTGATTTAGCCTTAGGAGGGAAGTAACAATCAAAATGTTAAATCAGCATGATAGAATGATGCCTAGAGCGAAGGTATAGGAATTGGGTGGTGGTACGTCGTCCAGGAAATATGTGTGGAGGCCAAAATTATAAATATTATGCAATCTAATTATAGAAGTAATTTTTGGTGATATCATGTAATGAAATAGTTATTGTTCCTGAGATAATTAAATGAAAATTTAAGGTATGTAATTAATTTATATTATTTTTGGAATATAATTTACCATTCTAATTTGTTGTAAATAGAAATTGTATCTTAATTCAAAATTTAATATCCATTAATTTGTTTTATAGTGTTTATACTAATCTTTATAACTTTTTTGTATTTATATTTCTCTTTATCTTTGTCGAAGTAAATAGAAGGTATTTTGGTAAACTTTTAAAATAATTTGATTAATTTTATTCACTCCTTTTCTAACTCAAAGCTTCTAAAGAAAATCACCGCTCGGAATAATTGGTAACGATCGGTGATTATTACAGCTATATCGCTATTTCTGGGGTGAATAGTAATTATGCTTCAGATTAAGTATTTTATGATCTTCAACTTTTATTTGAGGAATTCTTTACTTAAAATAATAAGGAAAGCAGGAAATTACGAAAGTTCGGTAAGTGCTGATCATCGCATTGTATAATGGGTCCTCCACTATAACAGAAAATTGAATAAAATGTTAGTTATATTGAAAGTACGAGTAGATAAGGAGAAATCATGATTGAAACGAAAGTTTAAAAAAATGTTAGTTTTTGAAATATTTGAGATTTTAAGCATCTATATTTCTCGCGCAGCCTATAATAGGAACTGGTGCGAGAAAGATAACTATAGGTTTCGTTAAATATAAAATGCTGTTAAACCAAAAACAAATTACTTTTTATTACTACGAATTACTTCATAATTAAACGAACTTTCATTTATAATAATAATAAAAAAAATAGAGTGGATGACCACACTTAGAGGCTGGGGCAGAGAAATAGGATGTTATAAAAGTTCAATAGTGCAGTAAAATACAAGCTCTAATGCAACCCTTTGAATTCCACCCATTATATCTAACCATCTTTATACTTATTTTATTAAGTTCCAGATAGAAAATGTCATCTTTAATTAACATTTTTTCCGACTAAAGGTAAATTATTCTTCTTATTACATTAGTTTCTTTTATATAATTACGTACTATATTTCAATATAATTCATGTAATAATTTTGTAACTTTATGTATGCGTATCTTTTTCTCTTCTTGTTATGATTTTTGTATAGGGTACGCCCTGGGTACAAATAAAATGTATCTATCTATCTATCTATCTATCTACATTAGTTTCTTTCGATTTTCTTTCTTTGCATTCATCTTTCGTCTATTTTTTTGTTTCTTATTTTTGATATTATATGCATAGGTTAGAATTGCATTACGTATCTTATCGCTTGCGATATTTAAAATTAATCATATTTGCATTAGTAAGAGTGTTAGGTAGCTAACTATATTGTTTTTTTTACCAATAAATTTATAAATTCAATAATATTTGTTGATTCGTCTAACTCCTAGAAAAGGTGGTACATATCTGCCGAATGTAACAATTACAAGAACCGTCATTTTTTCTCGATTTTATAAATGAATCATTTAATGTTTTCTATGTTGTATGTGGGACAGAGAATGCTCCCCAATTTGTCGCCCCTATTGCTCAGGCGCTTGTGGTAGTGGCGGGGGCCTAGTTATGTACAGTCTCCCTTGCCATTTCAGTTGGCATTATGACGTGAAGTTTTGAGCATCGTGCATTCGTTATTGAGACTGCCATCCCTACACATGGTGGGGCAAATTCGTACGTAGCGAACTCTAGCAGGCGGTTTTCTTTTCAAAGCCGAACCTGATGCTCTGAAATTTGCAATCCAGTCTTAATAACGAATGCATGATGCCCAAAACCCCACGCCATAATGACAACTGAAAAGGCAAAGGCAAGGATGGATGTACATAACGGTACAAATAGGCCCCCGCCACTACCAGCTACAATTATATATATATATATATATATATATATATATATATATATATATATATATGGATACGGATTGGGTTTGATTCTCAAACTAATTACAATCGTAATTACGATATATACATTTACAAAATTAATTGGGTTGCCATTGGGATCTCGGAAACTATAAGATCTACGAGGTCGGTTAAATGAGTAATGTTGTGCAGTTTTGAATTCTCATTCAGATTCCATTGAAAAAAAATTAAAATTCCGAACAGTTTAAAAGTTATTTTAAAAAAACTGAAAATCGCGATTTTTAAATAAGTCAAATAACTCCGTAATTATAAAGGGTATAAGAAAATGTTTCTTATAAAAGTTACAGTATTTGATAAGACAAACTTAAAAGCGATGTCAGAATAAAATTCAAGATGGGGTTTTCAAGATATTAATAGCAACTTTCTTATTTTAAATGGGCGCCATATTGGATTTTTACATTATTAAATAGAACTATTTTTTTTCTCTTTTCGACGATGTGTAATAAAGTATGTTTGAATTAAAATTTAATAAAAAAATAAATTATTTCAATTTTAAATCAAATCAAATAGGCTTAAAAACAAATGTAGGTGAATAACAAACAATAAAACAAAATTTATTTTAACGACGAATTGTCAATTAAATTTGTAGATATTTGTTTATTGAATTTAATAATTGGTGAATTTATTTATTACGATTACATATTTAAAATTTAAAAATGCCGACGTTTTCAATATTAGAACAATATGATATGTTTTGTACATACATCAAATGTTACAAAAACGCCCGTCTTGCAGCAGAAATTTATTTCGATAACTTTCCTGAGAGAAGGCAACCCAATGATAAAGTATTTAGAAGATTGGATAGATATATGCAGCAACATCGATGTTTAAGAAAACCCAATCGTAACGCAAATATTGAAGTTGAAGATGAAATTGAGGATGAAGAATTAGCATTGGCATGTGCGGCGGCTAATCCGAACATTTCAACTAGGAAAATAGAAGCCCAGGTAAATGTACCTAAATCAAAAGTATCAATTTTCTTTAAAAACACAAGTTTCACTCCTATAAATTACATATTGCCCAGAATTTACGACCAAATGTTTATATCCGTATATCAGTATTTTGCAGATGGTTCACTAACCAAATAAGACAAAATAATGATTTCATCAATCATATTTTATGGACTGACGAATCTCACTTTTTAAACTGTGGCTTATTTAATCGTCATTACGAGCATTATTGAGCACAGGAAAATCCATGCATAGTGATTCCACAGCGAAATCAAGTTAGGTTCGGGTTTAATGTTTTTTGTAGCATGTTGGGAAATCGTTTAGTTGATCCTATAATATTTGATGGAAACTTAACTGCGCAACGGTATTTGGAAATTCTTCAAACATCCCTGGAAGACTTACTAGATGATTTACCTTTGCACAAAATGTTCGAATATGGTATCAACAAGATGGCGCTCTTGTATACAATGCTAGAAATGTTGTTGATTATTTAAGCCATCGTTTTAATAAGAGAATAATAGCAACTAACAAACTCATTTCATGACCAGCCAGATCACCAGATTTAGCTCCTCTTGATTTTTATTTATGGGGAACTCTAAAAGATAAAGTATATTGAAGTAATATGATTTACAATAATGTAGAGGAACTACGTAAAGCAGTGATGAATACTTTCAACAGTATTAATCGAAATACATTGCGGAGTGTAACTGGAAGTGTTGCAAAACGTTATCAGTTATGTTTTGTTAATAATGGCCAGCATTTTGAGCATTTGTTGTAATTTATTGTTATATTAGTATTTAGTTGTTTTGTTTTTGATTTATTTGTTTTCAAGGTTAAATTCACCTACATTTGTTTTTAAACCTATTTGATTTGATTTAAAATTGAAATAATTTTTTTTATTAAATTTTGATTCAAATATACTTTTTTATACATCGTTGAAAAGAGAAAAAATAATTATTTTTAATAATGTAACAATCCAAGCCCATTTAAAATAAGAAAGTTGCTATAAATATCTTGGAAATCGCCATCTTGTATTTTATTCTGACATTACTTTTAAGTTTGTTTTATGAAATCCTGTAACTTTTAGAAAAAAACATTTTTTTATATATTTTATAATTATAGAGTTGACTTATTTTAAATAAGAAAATACGAATATATATACATATATATATATATATATATATATATATATATATATATATATATATATATATATATATATATATATATATATATATATATATATATAAAATATATAGTTAGTTGTGATCACGACTGACCAGTTAAGTAGAAGATTCATACCTGTGAACATTCATCTTCTATGTATATAGTGTGCTTCACTTCATAGGAAGATACCTGAATAAATTGTTTATTAATAACGCGGCCATGATAAAACTAGTAAAGTCATAGTAGCAATGAATATAGAGCAAAAAATATTTTAAAAAGTTGTTGCTAATGACTAAAAAACTCCAAATACGAAGTTTCGCTGAATTTTTTTAATTTTGTAATTTTTCTACATTTTTACGCAAACTCATTTAAAAAATTCTTATCTCAAATATGAAGATTGCGACACACATCAAAACATAGAACATTATATGATACGTCAACTATCAAAAGAATTTACTTAAATGGCATAAAATCTATTCTCCTTCAGGGCGACTTAGTTGAAAATTTAGTAAGTATTACAAAATTATAATTTAGTGTTTAATATATTTTCCATTGTTTTGATTGTGTGTTGCACACTTGATATTTGAGATAATAATTTTTTCAATGAGTTTACACAAAAAAGTAGAAAAACTACAAAATTAATTTTTTTCAGTGAAACTTCGTATTTGGAGTATTTTAGTAATTGAATACTTTTTTGCTCCATCTTCATCCCAACTATAACTTTACTTGAAACACTAGTTACTATTTTAATCATGGCCGAATTTACATTCCTAGAAATACCTATATAAATCGTAATGGGCTCTATAACTGATGAACGTTTTATGCTAATTGCATTATTAATGAATAATTTATTTAGGTGTCTTCATGTAAAGTGAAACATTATATATATATATATATATATATATATATATATATATATATATATATATATATATATATATATATATACATCTATCAGACATTAAAGCGTCCGTCAATTGATCTTTTACCATCATTGAAGCGTCCACCTTCAATGAAGCGTCCGTATACGGACGCTCTATTGTATCTCTGTTAAAATGGTCATTTTTCAACGTCTTATGCCATCTGTTAGTGTTTGGCAAAAATTGTCCTGGGCGCTTTATTGTAACATATTTAGATAATTTCAATCATAAACCGTATATTGCAGTTCTGCCGTTTCCCACTAGTGTCGCTAGTGTTGAACGGCGTATATCTGCGAAAATATATATTTCATACAGTTTTTCGATTAACGGGCGTCCGTACATTTGGCAACATGTTTTAAGTTATACGAATATTTGAAGGTTATATTTTCGTACCTCATGTAATTTTAACTGCATTATTTGTTGCAGAGTGAGTTAAAATTCTGTTAGTGACTTAAAAAAAAAAACTCTAGCAAATAAACAGTTACTTATAATTGTTGCTATGGAGTTAATAATGACGGTTTAAAACGTTAAAATTGAATAAAATTATTTATAAATTCTTATTATTGTTTCAACCTCTACATAGGTAAAAATTACACTTATGTGTATCTGTGTTCCGGGTTTCTACAATTTTTTGTTTGATGGGAAATACAATGGTAAAATTTTGATGATAAGTTTATCCTTACTAATTATAGATGTTTAGAATTTAAAAGTGCAAGCAATGATCCTAAATTTATTGATATAAAATAATCCTGTCCATCTTCAAGCTGTTTCCAAAATGCCATTATAAATTAAGCAAATAACTGCATTATTTTGTATAGTTCGAGTTGGACCAATTTGTACTTTAATTCTTACATTGATTTTATTATTATTAAAAATAATAAATGAACTTTCTACAAATTAAAAAGTTTTTTATTAGTGCAAATAAATTTTTATTTTAACTTACACCCCATAATTAATATTAATATTTATTTGGGTCTGTCTGATTGTTTAATTTCTCTTGGTACTCTGTTAACAGGTTGAATACCTATGAATATTTTAATTTACCACTATTTTGTGACAGGAACGTATTGTAACAATAAAATTGTGGTCATTGGATATGCTTTTTAATTCTATGCATCTTTTATATTTACAATTTTATTCTAAAATTAATAGGGAAGAACTTATTGTCAAATAAATGGTCATTCAACAAAAAATACTGGTCGAAATTAGATAAAGTCTAGGTCGGTTTAAACTAGTAGTTTTATCCACCTTGATTTAAACCGAACACCCTTTCGAACATGTATATTTTTCATTTTTACAATTAATCATATTTGATTAAAAATCGGCAAAATAGATACTAGTTCATTTCTGATATATTTCACTATTTTTTGGAACATATTATACATTACGTGTATAACAAATAAAATATGAAATCGAAACCCTTGTCTATTTGAACGCGAAAAGTCACGAAAATATTCAATGTATAGTATTAAATTCTACATTTTCAGTTAATTCCATAGTATAACATTCAAATTTAAAAATGTTCATTAAATGTAAATGTAATTTACATCGCCTTAAGTAAACATATTTTTGTAAGAAACTTATCCAATAAATACTCTCCATATTATTACTTTTTTCTGGCTTAAGATTATTTTTTATTACTAATTATAATTATGACTGAATAAGAACCGATAATAATGGAAGAAACTTTCAGAACTCGTTTTTACAATAAAAAAGCTTTATTCGATAAAGTTCTGTAATATTTATTTTCTACATGAGTGTCGCCTTCTTCAGAATTTTTACTTATTTTTTTTATTCTGAAGAAGGCAACACACTGGTTTCGAGATGTTGATTCAATAAAAATATTACAGAACTAGTACCCAATACAAACATTGTAAAAACTTATGTTTATTTTAGGACATTGACTTTAATCAGAATAATCAGGATGATTCCGTGAAAGATCTCGATTATCAGCCAAGTCCCCCAGATGTTAGTATACAATTATAATATTACAGAACTATACCCAATTAAGACATTGTAAAAACCTATAATGTTTATTTAAAAACGTTGACTTTAGTCAGAATAATCAGAATGATTCCATGAAAGATCCCAGTTATCAACCAAGTCTGTTTGATGTTAGTGTTCGACTTACAATATTACAGAACCATACCAATAAAACCATTGTAAAAACCTATAACGTTTATTTTAGGACGTTGACTTTATTCATAATGATCAGGATGATTCCGTGAAAGATCCCGATTATCAACCAATAAGTCCCTCTGATATTAGTATTCAACGTACAATATTAACAATTTATTTTAATAAATATACAGATGTCCGTTTTTCGATACGCACTATTGGGATCTCGAGAACCGTAAGAGATACGAAGTCGGTTAAATTAGGGAAAAGTTGCCTCATAACCATCTTAGATGTGTTTTTGTTTTTCCATTAAAATGCACAGGTACCTAGATAGAAGCGAAAATGTAAATTTTGCCAATTTCGTTTTTGGCTTATAACTTTTTTGTGCGAATTTATACAAGTTTCTAATTTGCACTTTTTTATGAAGAATTCACAACCGTCTTCAAAATTTTCATAGCTCGTACAGTTTTCGAGAAATTTATACTAACTTTCAATTTTCATGCAGACCACAAAGTTGTATTTATTACTGTTGAATAGAGATTTTTTTTCTGTTTCAAATGGTATAAAACATATGTACATTAACATGAAAATTAACTGAGAAATTAATAAATTATTGATTTTGAAGAATCTTAAGTTTGACAGGAGTTCAATTGTTACAAATTTTATGTGAAAATGCAGTAATTTTTAAATGAAGATATGCGGGACGTGTTAGAAATTTGTTGTCCGCTTACAATTTGATGTATATAGTTATTCGTTATTTTTACATATAAAATATCTTAGTTTTATTCCTTGGTAACTAATTTTAGATTAAAATCGTTTTGAAATTGGTACTCAATTTATTCTTATAAACCTTTTTGTATAAATGTATTCCTGTAAACTGTAAACCAATCTCAAATATTTTTTTAAATTGATTCAAATTTCTCATTACCGAGGAGATATGAAAAACCTTGTATAATTACAATAATGATTGCTAGTAGTTTTTTTTTTCTTAATAGCTTATATGCTTTTAAAACTATTGAGAACCTAAACTATGATGATTTGAATTTGTTGAGCATAAGATTACCGACCATTTTATTAATCAGGATGCTCCCGAACTGAAAATAAGAGTTTAGGACCTCAAAACAAAAAAAAATTCCTTTAATTTTCTTGTTTCTTGATCGGAGTATTTATAAATAAAAACAGAAATCGATTTTTTAAACTTAAAAATAAACAATGTCTTCATTAATTCCTGTGTAAAAAGTCTGTATCATTTAAACAAAGCTTTTGGAAGTATTTTGTTTTGAGGTTCTAAATTAATATTTTAAATTGGGCTACTTCGGAAGCACCCTGTACAATCATTTATGTTAATTTTGATAATTGGTAAACGGTAATTATTTAATCGTAAGACATTTAGCAGCACGAATAAATCAAGGTAGCCCTGATTCGAGACCAAATAATGAAGTGAAATCATAAGTACGTGAAGTATTTGTGGCAACATTGCTGGACGCTTTAATATCTATTAATTATATAGAGATGTATATAGCGGACGCTGTATAAGCGACAAAATGAAATATATTTGTATATTTCGGACGCTCTAATGATACCTATGTAGAAGGACGCTTCAATGATGATTAAATTGAAATTTATTTTATTAAAAGCTATTAGTAATAAAAATATCAATTATTATAAGTTAATTCTGGAATATACTTGTACGAACATCTATTAAAATACTTTATACAACATTTAAAATAATCGGACGCTCGACAACCGGTTTTCGGAAAGACGCTCGGATGATAGTAAGATGTAAATATATATATATATATATATATATATATATATATATATACAGGGTGTTTCCTTTAAAACAACCAGCGCTTTTTTGGGCGAACTATTGACTTTAGAGAAAAATGTTATATACAAAAAATTACCAGGAAAAAGGGCTTAATTTATGTGGAATAATAAATAAAAAATTCAACCAGTGGTTCTCAAACGGTAGAATAAAATTATATTTTTTTAAATGGCAACCTATATAAATTTTTTGTCCATTAGATAGAGATTTTTTTTTTGATTTCAACGATATAAATATGATATATAGTTGTATAGCAATTATTTCGAGAAAAATGATATTAAAAATCAGAAATAATTTTACAATATTGAAGTAGGCTATGCAATAAACAACTATTAATACGACTATTGCCTAGGTTACGATAGTATATTATTTTCTTATATCTAAAATAACTTGTTTTACTACGAAATTCATAATAACAAATGAACTACTACTACCTGTATCATTTGTTTGCATTTGTTTATTGCATAGCCTACTTCAATATTGTAGAATTATGTCTGATTTTTAATATCATTTTTCTCGAAATAATTGTTATACAACCCCATATCATATTTATATCGTTGAAATCAGAAAAAAATTCTCTATCTAATGGACAAAAAATTTATATAGGTTGCCATTTAAAAAAATATAATTTTATTCTACCGTTTGAGAACCACTGGTTGAATTTTTTATTTATTATTCCTCATAAATTAAGCCCTTTTTCCTGATATTTTTTTGTATATAACATTTTTCTCTAAAGTCATTAGTTCGCCCAAAAAAGCGCTGGTTGTTTTAAAGGAAACAACCTGTATATATATATATATATATATATATATATATATATATATATATATATATATATATATATATATATATATATATATTACTTACTAGGAATTTCATTATTGATTTATAATTCCTGGTACTTGCACACAACACAAATATTTTTCGGATACTGGCAACACGGTTGAATCATACATGTGGTCATATATATCTGCATGACCTGATTATTTGATAATATGTGGTTCAACCAGTTCGGTACCACCTTCAAACGTTCATGACATTATTTCTTTCTGACAAATATATATTTTCTGGGCCAAATTTAAAGTAAATGTTGTAATAACTCGCTATACCTACTAATCTTTTCGGCCGTATTACCATATCTTGAAGTAGCGAAACTTCCAAAAATAAATCCCTCAACTGACAAATATCAACTTTAAAAATAAAAATAAATTAAACTGTAAATACCACTTATTTCAAACATTATAGGTTTAATTCACATAAAATTAAACCTATTCTTGTCTGTTCATAAAATAATATAAAATTTGAAAAATCTAAATAGAGCTACTTCCATGGGCGTACGCAGGGTGGGGCAAGGTGGGGCAGTTGCCCCCCCCCTAAAGTTTCCATATAGAAAGTAAAATGAAAAATTTACTGTATATATGTATATAAAATAAAAGTATTATACATTTTATATTGCACATGTATCATACATACGTAAAATACTGTATAAAAATATAATATACCTGTATGAAATGATATAATATGATCAATACTAAATATTTTTAAACTGCTCAAAAGGAATAATACGTTTTATACAGTATGAAATGTATAATACATGTGTATTGTACAGGTATAATAACAAACAGCATTTTTTTAAAAGATGTCCGATCAAGGTCATCTGTATCATGATCGAATTAATAAAATGGCATACATTTATTTCTTTCATTTACATAACACGAAGCGTGTGCGATAAGGATGGATACAATACGCTTGTCTTTCAAAAATTACTATTGTTTCGACTAAGTTAGGACATTCCATTTTAAAACGATGCTCGTTGTTGACATTACTTTCGCTGTAACGCAAGTTTATTTATTAATTCAGATATATTACCTTGATTCAAAGCCGTACGAACAACTTTATTTTCTATCAGTGTCACTGACACTAACAGAGTGTCAGTATCATATTTTCCACATTTTTGGTTTCACATGTATTAGTCCATTTCCGTTTTGAATTTTGAATGCTTTTGCATTAACATATATTGCTATAATAATAAAATAACAGTAGTATCTTATGGACCCACATAAAAACTAAGTGAACGACACTACTGTATTTATCGGAATAGGCGGAGCTAAAATCCTAATTCATCCAATTTGTTGATCGGACATTTTTAAAAAAAATTACAGTACATTTTATAATAACCAAGAACATATACTTTTATACGTATAGAGGCAGAAGTGACACAAAGATTTTCTGAAAATCCACTACGGTTAATATTTTAGAAAGTTTAAATTCACTAAATATATTATTAATTTGTATTTGTTCTTTTTTAAATAAAATGATTATCTTTGGTATTTACTTTAAGTAAACCTTTACCTTTAACAAAAGCATTTTAAACATTTCTTCTTGCCCCCCCCCCTGAAGAAATTCCTGCGTACGCCCATGGCTACTTCGGCTGTAGCGCTACTTTAAGATATAGAAAAATATTTTTTTTATATAAAATTTAACTAATAAGGAGTAAAAATCTGAAAATATACGTAAATTCATGCGAAATTTTTAGGCAAAATTTTCATAAAAATATTGTGCATAGTTATTACTTTTTCTTCTGAATGTAACAAATAATAAATAATAATATCCATTGTCCCTTGCCTTTTTTATATTTTCAATCTATCTATTGATACAAATTCCTTTCTCGATATTTGGAAGTGTGTTCGTGTGACGCCGATTCACAAATCTGGTGATAAGTCTAATATAAAAAATTATCGCCCCATAGCAATTGTTTCTAATGTTAGCAAAATTTTCGAAAGTATTTTATACAAAAACATATATATATATATATATATATATATATATATATATATATATATATATATATATATATATATATATGCAAATTAAAGAATTTATATCACCCATGTCGAAAAGATCAACTGCAACTAATCTATGTTATTTTACACATTATGTTTGCTCATTCTTAGACAAAAACGTTCAAGTCAACACAATTTATACGGATTTCTCCAAAGTTTTTGATCGTTTGATCATAATATCCTACTTCAGAAGTTAGAATCATATTATTTTTCAAAACCACTAATTTTCTTGCGTTCTTCATACCTTACCAATCGTTATTTGCAGATAATTTAAAAATATTTCGTGCTATATCTGATAATAACGACTGTGTAAAATTGCAACGTGATCTCGATCTCCTTCATAACTGGTGCCTAATTAATAAACTTGAACTTAACACAGATAATTGCAAAATACTATCTTTCACTCGCAAGAAAAATTGTTTGTTACGATTACAAAATCTCCAATATGCAGTTAATTAGGTGTTGTTCAATACGCGATCTTGGAGTCATTTTTGATTCACGACTTACTTTTACAGAACATATTCAATTCATAATATTCAGGTATTATTTACGCTTTATTACTCTCTTGTCAGATCAAAACTTGAATACTGTGCTCTGGTATGGAATCCAATCTATGAAGTTAATAGTAAAATAATAGAATCCGTACAAAAAAGATTCTTGAAATATGTTTACTATAAAATAATTGGAACTTGTCCCGCTATGAGCTACTACTTAATATCTTTCACCTTCAGTCACTCTTTGTCAGACGCCAAATAAATGCTGTTCTTCATCTTTACAAATTGTGTCATTACGGTATAGATGAACCAAACTATCTATCCTTATTAAACTTTTCTGCTCCCTGTATTCACACAAGATCATCAAATACCTTCTACCTTCCTACAGCTCTCACTAATGTATTTCTGCAATCTCCAATTAATTATATGTGTAGCCTGTTTAGTAAAATTAATTGTAATGTATACCTTTTTTCGAGTTCGTACAAAAAATTCTGTCACATCATTATTAAAAATTATATTTGATTTTAATTTATTACTTTGCATGCAGCTTGTATATTGTAAAATTATTATATGTCAAAATATTTTGTGCTTATAATATATTTAATTGTGTCCTACCCTACTTGTTAGGTTTCCTGTTTGGGTAGTGTATTTAATAAATAAATAAATAAAAACATCATAATGTTGTCATTCTATGACTTGTCCATACATATACAAAAAGGATATTTATGTGATTATCTATAGATATATAAAAAGTATTTCATTTTCGCATTATACATATAATTTTATATTAAGATAGTATTACAATACATTACTACACAAAAATCGATATATTTTTTCAATGAAATGACAGTTTTTGTGAAAGGATGTGAGATAAAAAATGAAAGGTAAAATGTTAGTTGATTTTAATTTGTATTTAGGTGATTTGACCTTGAAACACTTGTTAGATGACTACAGAAATATTTCTCTTAGCAATGACAAGGTAAAGAAAATATTATCTAATAATTAAACTAGATTTTTCCATTAATTATATCGCCGGTTCCTCCCACTTAAGAACATACATAATATACATATAATGGCTTTAAATTAAATACAGCTAGATATCGAAACCTTTATTATTTATATTAATTATTATAATCAGAGTAACAAATTATATTCATATAGATGTTCTTTGTTCTTATACAATATGAGTAGGATATTCAAAATTTAAATAGCCTGATTTTAACCATGAATTAAGCATTTTAAAATAAAACAGTAAGTTCATTTGAACATATGCCCGGAATTTTTTCATTTCAGAGATATTCGTATGTTTATTATTATAAGATTTAACGACTTTATTTGTAATACGCTTAATATAGTTCTTGATACATTTCAGGCACAGGATTCGCTTGGTATCGTGTTAAATATGGATGATAGAATGGACCAGAAACAGGAACATATCCTTGTTGTTTTCTGAATTTCTTGTATATTATTCTCTGTTTCTTTAATTGCGTTTTATATATTTTTTCGGCATCATCATCTTTGCCGCACAATGCTGGAGACAGCATTAATGCCATAATGAGTAATATGTATAAATACTGAAAAATAAGTGATAACAATCATTAATATGATGTAGGTAGTAAATAGTTATTTGTGTACAATGTGCGCGAAATATATGTTTAGTGCACGAGGGTGTAAGTTTTTTGATGAAGCTTTAGCAGAGTCCAAAAATCACTCGAGAGCACCAAACATATTTCAAGCACAAGGTACACACAATTTTTTTTCTACAACTACATTTAATGTTTAGAAAACCGGTATAACTATTTAAATAAAATTAACCTCTATTGATATTTTGTCAATGGGATAATAGTTTAATTTAATTTTTCCTAAAAGTTTTGATACATATCATTTTGAATTTTTACTCATTTATTTATATTAAACATATTTACACAAATTAAAATCCAAGTTTTTGGTCGTTTTATGTTTGATTTTGGATGTGTACGTGAAATAGTGCGAGGAGTAATGTGCATAGTGCACAAAATAATGCATCCAGTGTACGAAATAATGTGCACAGCGTATGAAATACACGTTGTTATGGTTACGGTGTAATTAATGAAATAATGACATATTTCGTATATTGATATCAATGCACAAATATCAACTTTTTTTGACAGTTGTAGAAAAAAAAAACTTACCAAGAGTTTCATATTAAAAAGAGTACTCGGATTTAATCAATAAAATGTGAAATGAAATATTTATATTGAAAACATTCAAATACGAAATTTAATACAAAACTACTACAAATTTCAAAACATTATATAGGTATTGTGTATATTAGAATTATCTATGTTCGTTAATACACAATTAATAATACATTTAGATTAGCTAATATGAAACATTAAATATAACTTATTTTTATTATTATTATTATTATTATTTTGTTAATATTATTGGTTATACAGTTATATGAAATGAAAATATATTTTTATCCCTTTTTACCTCCAGCTACCCTTGGTAAGGGAGATATAGGGATCGCGCTAAAAATCGCTTATCGAGATTTTGGTAAATGACCATGTTTTAAGGTTCCTAGAATCCCTTTTTAACATCTTCACGATGATATGTGTGTGTGTGTGTGTGTGTGTGTGTGAGTGCGTGTGTGAGTGCGTGCGTGAGTGGGTGCGTGCGTGCGTGCATGCATGCGTTCGTAATTTCAAATTAATAACCGTAACGTTTTCAAAGTAAATTGTAAATAGAACAATACTTACATGGAAAGGAACTTAAGATACATAATTTATAGTGTTAGTAATTATTATTAAATTTAGTATTAAATAAAAAAATAAAAAAATATACCTATTATCACGGCATATTACCCATTGCTGGGTGTGCTAATCTGCAATGTACACATATTTCGGTAATGATGATGACATAATTGTATCGTGCGGGCGTTTAGCAAGCGTCACCTCCCGGACACTCATTTCTTTCGTAGAGAGTACATCACAGGGGTCAGTTTTGTGCCATTTAAAATTCGAAATATTTATCAGGCACGCGGTAACGAGACCCCATAGGTATGTATTTAAATGAATAAAAATTAAATAGCGGGAGGTATTGTATTGGTCACATCAGATTTTTAATATTTTTTTTGTGTTGTTCCATATAAAAATAATTACTTTATATGATAATTTAGTTAGTAATATTTACTTAGATTATCTATTATTCTGTTTTTACCTTCCGTCACCACTAGGTAAGGAAGATATTGCCTTTGGTCAAAAATTTCGGTGATGAGTTTTCATTGAGTAAGCATGTTTCAAGGTCATTACAATACGATTTTACTATTTTTAAGATGATGTCTGTATGTGTGTATGTGTGTGCGCGTGTGTGTGTATGTGACCGCGGTTTCGGCCGCGATATCTCCAATACTAGTATTCCAAAAATTACAATTATTGTGTATTCCTCTTCCTTACAACCATATGCAGACTTGATTAGAGTTTGGTTATAATTGGTCAACCGGAAGTATCCGCATTTTAAGATTTTAACAGTTTTTCTTGAAAACACTCAGTTAAATATTATTATAACTTAAAGACTATATTATTCTCTATACGATTTGATTGCATTTTATATTTCATGTTCAACAAATATAGAGTGAAAGAATTATAAAGATATTAATTTTCACAAATGAGCCAGCTATGCTAACTTAACCATGGAAACTGCTAATTTATTCAGAAAATTCAAATTAACAGATGTCAGTATCAATTAAAAGTAAATGAATAAAAGAATACGGGAAATAACTCTAGTGTTAGACGTTTCTAGAAAGATATAAGAGAGACGATTACATTGGTTTGAACATGTCATGAGGAGAGATGAATATATTGGAAGAATAATGAATAGCTTAGTAATAGAAGGTGGAAGAAACATAGGAAGACCAAATATAAGATGAAAGGACTGTATTGAGAGAAAAGGAACTGAATGAGGACGACACGCGAAACAAAAATGAGTGGAAGAAGAAAAAAAATAGCGACCCCCTAACAATTGGGAAAAACTAAAGAAGTAGATGTTAGTGTCAAGTGCAATTTGCATAGTTTGTTTATGAAATAATTTTACTGGAAATATAGGATCTTTTGCAAGAAAATCTATGTATAGGGCGCGTGCAGTGACGTGGCTTTGCTGATTTTGGAAAGCAGATATGGGGACCTGTGTCAAAATGACAGCTATTAATTACCTCCATAACTGACAAATGTCATAATTTTTCATTCAAAATTTCATGATTTTTCTTATTTCATGTGGTTTATTTGTTATCAGGAATATAGAATTCAGTTGCCAAGAAAAAGAATCATAAAATACCAAAAAATAAAATTGTGAATGAAAAATTATGACATTTGTCAGTTATGGACATAATTTATAGCTGTAATTCTGATACGGGCCCCCATATCTGCTTGCCAAGGTCAGAAAGTCACGTGACTGCTCGTGCCTTATAAATAATTTTTTTTGCAAATATCCTATATTTCCAGTAAAATTATTTTATAAACAAACTATGCACATAATGTTATAAATATTAAAGAATATTCTATTATCTATACGAATTGATTGCATTGTATATTTCATATTCAATGGATATAGAGTTAGAGAATTATAAAGAAATTAATTTTTATAAATCAGCTAGCTATACTATAATCATGGAAACAGCTACTATATTAAGAAAATTCTAACTGTAAAGAAAATGAATGCGGTAAAGATGAGGATGTTGAGATAGATGTTGGGGAAAGATACGGTAAGAAAGAATGAAGAAGGGAAATAACTCGAGTATTAGAAGTTTCTAGAAAGATACAAGAGAGACGATTACATTGGTTTAAACATGTCATGAGGAGAGATAAAGAATATATTGGAAGAAGAATGAATAGCTTAGTAAGAGAAAGTGGAAGAAACAGCTGAAGACCAAAGATAAGATTGAAGGACTGTATTGTGGAAAACTTGAGAGAAAAGCAACCGAATGAGGACGATCCGCAAAACAGAAATGAATGGAAGAAGAAAATAAAAAAACCCTAGCGAAGGGGAAAAGCTAAAGAAGAAGAAGATGTCAATGTCAAGTGTCATTTGCATAGTTTGTTTATGAAATAATTTTACTGGAAATTTAGAATATTTTGCAAGAAAAATTATGTATGGAATTTGTGCATAATACACAGGATTGACGGAAGGTATTGTGCTGGCGACATCATATTTTTTCTATATTAAATAAGTTCTCTTTAAACACCCTCTATAAGTACAGAGGTGTCGTCATTAATGAAATTTGAGAATAAATAATTACTTACTTATAGAGGAGTGAAAGAACAAGTTTATTCGTTTAAGGCTCAATTTTCGTATGCACAAATGAGACAAAATGAACTAGTAGATATCATGAAAGTACTGGTTTTTTAATAAATGCAGAAAATCCCCAGGGTACTATAGAAATCTATGTTACAGTTATTGCAGTGTCGCGCACATGTTAACCTTATTTTGCGGTAGTATTACAAATAATTAAATAAATACTTCTAAAATACATATAATTAAATAAAGATTAGTGTCATTACAAGGCGTTTCGTTTTCTTTGCAGCACGCCGGGCGTTAAAATCGATAAAAAAAGCCGGGCGGACATTACGTTTACTTTTGCGCACTGGTAACTAAGCTGTAAACAAACAATATTGATACGGTTGTGCGTAAAAGTAAATTAACACAGCTAGCAGGGGTAGGTAATAAACAGACGCTCATTGATATTTATATAGGGTATTCATTTTAAATGGGCCCCTATTTTTTCAACCAGTATTCTTAAAATATGGGACACAACTTTTTTATTTAAATGAGAATATATATTTTATTAGCTCATTCGCTAGTGAATTTAATTATGAATTCAGTAATATAATATTTTTATACCCGTATACTTGTATAACGTTTATAAAGTTTTATACTAATATGATTAAAATATGCCTATAATAAGAGTGCCACGAATGAAAAAAATAAATGATAAAATTAATAAAATTTTAGATTACTTAATACATCTTTTGTTAGTGCTTAGTTAGTGCCCTTTTGTTTTTCAATTTTTTTTTAAATTCATAAAACGGCTCATGAAATAATTAACGTTATTTATTAACGTGCCAACTTCACACCTAGCACGTCATTAATTAAATTTCATATTATTTAAACACCTTTTGTTAGAGCATCGTTATTGCTCTTTTGCGCTATTGTATTTTTTGAAATTAATAGAATGGTTCATGAAATAATTATCATTATTCAATGACGTATCAGTTACAAACATTTTAATACTTCAACTGGTTTCCTAGACATTATTTGGGCTATGAGATTTGTTACAACAGATTATTAAATAAAATAAATAAATAAATAAATATAATATGTCGTTCCCACTAATATAAAAGTTTTAAATATCGAATTTGAAAAGTTTTGGTTTATATCATAAAGTATTTTTCTCGAAAATCTGTTCAGAGATTCAAATAAAGTATCACTGCCGGTTTATCAATTTCAGTCAAAATCTAGTATGTTGTTCCCCTTGATATAAAAGTCTTAAATACTAAAATTGAAAGGTTTGGATTACATTTTAATATAGTTCTTCATTAAAAACTGTTATGGGCTTTAAGTAAAGTATCTCTTTCGGTTATCCAATTGTTACCAAAACATTATCAGCTCTTTCCATTAATGTTAATTTGTGGAATCCATAGTTAAATAAATCCCAAGTCTTATAATATTTGAGAAACCGTGCTTCCAACATCCATACACAAACACACACCAGTGGGGGCTTGTCAGGGTAGGCAGGTGAGGCAGTGCCTCACCGGAAAAGAAATAAAGCTGTAAATAATGTAAAGTAGTATGTAAATTAAAATTTAACTTATTCCGCTAATGCTTGTCTTTATAAATATCAAAAGAATTTAAGCCACCACCATAACTAATATGTAATGCAGTTCACCTAATTTACACCCTATAAAGTGCTTCTCGAAATGATAGCAAACTGCATAATATTTTTGATCCAGTTAGTAATTCCGATAAGAAATACGTGTGCTAGAGAAAGAGCTGGTTTTGCGGCATGCCTAAATGAGAAATGCAATGAGTGCGTAAAGGATAAAAGATAGCCACTTTAATTTCTACGCGATCCTACAGAGGCCGTTACCATACGTTCAAGACATCTATCATCTATTTCATTTTGCATTAATTGTATATTCTATAATATTTTTGCAAATAAGATTGAAGGTTGAATAATAATTAATACTAATATTATTTACTGCATTGTGAGTTCAAATTCAACAATAAACAAACAACTTGCATTGCAGTAAGTATTTAATTCTTTTATTTTTTTCGTTGTTTTTATGTTTTACGCACGTGGTGTTTTTGTATTTTAAATTTTAGTTAAAACAAATAAAATGGCTTCAACTTTGACTGGAACTTCTGATACTGATAATATAAGGCATTCCGATGACATTAACTTCATAATTCACAAAAATCCATTTAGTAAATTATCGTACGAAGATAAACTATATGAAGCAAAATATTTATACCGCTATTGATAGTGCAAGAAAAATTGAAATTCAAAATTTAAATTTGAAAGTGGAAGAAAATAGGGAAAAGATTAATTGATATTTCAATTTTTTTATTTACACAAGAATTACCATTTAGAGGTCATAATGAAACCGAAGAATCTTGTAATAAAGGTCATTTTAAAGAATTAGTTTTATTAATGAGTAAACGAGATGTTAAATTAAAAATATTTTTGAAGAAAGATATCAATAATAAATCGGTATTTTGTGGTACCTCCAAAACTATTCAAAATGATTTAATAGATTGCATTCATTTTATTATAAATAAAAAAATAGACTACGAAATTATTTAATCCCCTTTTATTTCTTGGCAAGTAGACGAAACTACGGATATTAGTTGTAAATCACAATTATCAGTAATTTTACGTTATGTAAATGTAAATTCCGGTAATGTGAATGTGGTAGAAAGATTCATAGGATTTTTTGACGTAAGCGCCGGACGCTCTTTCCTAAAATGTTCTGTGATCAGGCAATTTATTTTTGTACATGAAAAGGGAAAAATACGCATTTGCACATCCCTTGAAAAATGTAACTTTCAATTATAAGGCATTTGACCTTATATATATGGATACCGTGCTTCGCCAAAATTTTAATGCACGAGCCGCCACTGACACACACACACACACACACACACACGCACGCACGCACGCCCGCACGCACGCACGCACATACACACAGACACAAATCATCGTACAATTGTTATTATCGGAATCAGGGGACCTGATTTTTAGCATGAATGCAATACCTCTCTTATCGAGAGATAAAAATGAGCATTTGAACTGTATAAATATAAATTATTATTATGTTTAAGAATTTTACGTCGTGATAATTTTATTTAAAAAAAATTATACACCGATGTGTCAAGTCGATACTTTACACACTGCAGACAATATGTAGTAAACGATTTTCATATTTTATTTTATTACATATTACAGAGCTACCACCATCAATACACGTTTGGCATTTAAGTTGTCTTACCTAAATTTAGTTTTTTCTATACATTCATGTTGGTAATACTGACAGAACTGCAATATTGGTGTGTTCAAATTGTCGTCTGCTCGACTGTCAAATTTCTAATTTGTTTCAGGAATTTTATTTAAGGTAATATAAAAAATATTTTATGCTACTTAGGTGTAAACAAGCTTTATAACGTTCAGTCAATAATTTTCGTGGCTCGACAAGCCTCATACTTAACCTCATGTCATAAAGAATGTGTTTACACTCTTGTTGCATAAATAACTATTATGACAGATAAAAAAAAAATCACATATTTGTTAAGCTTTTCGTTTTTATTCCACGGCTATCACTATTTTTGATGTGATTTTCCATATCTTCATATCAAAATTTTGCCGTTAAAGCATGCGTAATTAATTTTGTTTATTGATTCAAATGCAGAATTTTATGATCTACAATTTATATTTGAAGTATTTTTTCCTAAAATAGTCTAGGAAGCAACGCGAAAGGAAAAACTAGTTTCCCATGTTAAATGCCTATGTAACGGATATCGAACGCCATCCAGTATATAAATATTTTACGCATATGTATGCCCGTAATTGAGTAAAAATATGGACTAACAATTATTATAATTATAATACATTTCTGTTTGATTAATCATTTTAATTATTGTAACCAAATTTACATTATTGTATTTCAGAATTAATTTTGTTATCAAAAATATATTTTTAAAAAAACTAAAGGGATATAATCAGAGGGAGATATACTTGTTTAATCTCCTTGATAACGAGTACATTTTCAACAATTAATGTCTAAAACACACAATATAAATTTATAATATATAATTTATTGCATAATAAATGTATCTTTTGTTTTTAAAATTGTATAAAACTAATTATAAAAATCAAATTGATTTGTAAAACGAATGATAATTTCATTTTTATTACCGAGCGAAAACTAAAGAATTTTGCACATAATGCACGTACCTATAATACCTATAGGAAATTGACTGCTTAATTACTTGTGGTCGCCTGATTCCTTTGTGTTCGATGTTATTATTGCATCGAATGTTCCAGAAAACGACGCCGGACTATATAAATCTCGTCAGCGAAGACAGCCAGGCATTCTGATATAGACACGCATCGTGAAATGAATAGTTAGTTGGTGATATAATAAAACGATTGGTGAACATAAATAAATATAGTTATATAAATAAATATAGCGAAATAAATATTGTTTAAATATATAATCTTAGTATTAATTAGTGTTTATATTTTTTGAAGCATAGTGTAACAAGGCGAGCAATAACGAATAAGTAACTTTTATAATCTTTTCTAAGTTATAGTTTCAGAAATAATATTTCAACTTGTTATCTTTGTTAGTCAAAATTCTGTTTAGAAATAGTTATCATCTTTTATTAACTGACTGTTTAGACTAGCTGTCAAAGATATTAGACAGTTATTTGTTGACAATTAAGTATAGAAGTTATTGCACGCCTACGTGCAGGGCTGATGTTTTGATATGGATGCCATATGAAACCCTCTTCATCCCCTCAGAGCCTCTCACGAAGGTAACGCTTTGTTTTAGATAGTCGGGTTTAGATATTCATGTTGACAAGACATGGAGTCTGTCTTAGATACTCGTGTTGTCGAAATGTAATTTGAGTTTTAGTTTGAGCGCGTACTAGACGCTAGTACGCAAGGTTACCACAATGTAACAATTTAGTTTATGTTTTTATGTGCTTAGTTAAGTTTAGTGTAAGTGTAAATATTAATCATGTAAATAAATAAATTAGCAATAATATTAGTAATGTCTGTGTCCATAATGTGAAGTGTTCATCGGCCGTCAAAGTGTATGTGTGTTAAGTGAAATTGTGTCTGTGTTCCGTTCTGTATAATCAAGCGGTGGTCGAACATCCAGCGCCCACCAGTTAGAAAAAGTGTCATCGTTGATAAAAGAAGTAAGAGCACCATTATAAGAGTCTCTTCCCCCCCCTCGTGTTACAATAGTGTTAATTATTTTTTTATCTTTGTCTTAATTATTCATCGTTTATATAAACTTTTATTTTAATTAATAATATTTCTTTGATTTTTACACCACCCAAATAAATAAATGTTACATAACTTTCCGTATGGTATTTGTACAAAACACAAAGAATTGACGGAAGGTAATGTGTTGGTGCACAACAAAATTTTTAGCTTATATTTCATAATGTTTATTACTTTAATCAAATCATAATTCCACAAAAGTAATTTGAAACATACACATATACGACAAATAAGTACTCAAGTTTTTAATAAACAACGGCATGAGCTTTAGACTAGTACCTTACAACTTTCTAGTAGACAACACGTAGCACCATCTAGGTTACGTGAACTAAAAACCAAACAATGGACTGTATTTGCGAACCCACGTGACGGTGACGAATAAAAAGAAATGGTCGCCGCGTGACTGGATGGTTGACTTTCGGCGGAACTTGCTTCAAATGAAGGCGTTGGATGGAGCAATTGGTCACAGTAATACATAAAGGAGGCAGAAATCAAATAAAATGACAATGTATTATTTGTATACTAAAAACTACATACATACATACATACATACATACATACATACTACATACATGGGTCGTTCATAATGGGGTATTATACCATAGTCAAAATTTATTTTAACAAAGAAAGTGAGAATATACATAAATTAATAAGTATTAGGAAAAAAAGATTGTTTAAATATTGATTTATTTGCAAACAAGCTGTTGAAAGTTCTAAAAGCAATTTGACTACTTGCCTGACTATAAAACCGAGATGCGCACTCGAACATTGGAGCGGACATGAAACGTCACACGCCATGTTGTGAACTTTTAAAATTCACAATTTTTAAGTCGCATTTTCTTAGTTCATCGTGTTCTTGCAGAAGAAAAATATAAAATTGAAATAGAACCCCATTGCGTGATAAATATAAGCAGACCTGAATACTGTCGAACTCTAGAATTTTAAATGTGTTATGTGACCATAATTAAATTTAAAGAAAATAATATATTTTTAAAACATATTCTTAATAACATCTAATTAGGTACTTTTTATTAACATATAATTTTCTGAAATGTCCGACATCATACAATTAATTAATTAATGAAAATTACCAATAGATGCAAAGCAGATTGACACACCCAGAAATTGAAAATATGCCGTGATGATAAACTTATTTATTTTACATACTATAATAGATGAGTTGGTTAAATCGTTTTTACAGTTATATGTTATGAAGTAAATAAATACCTCTGTTAAAATTTACTGGTTGATTAATATTTGTTATAAAAATAATAAATTGAGCACAAATCGCACTAACGTACAAATTATTCACAAAATAGCTATTTACGACATACAAATATTAGTTTCCATTTACATATTCGTTATATTCGCCTTTATTAGTATTAAAAATATATAAATTTATGGCAGCCATGGCATCCAGCTGACCCAATCGAGCTTGATAGCCATGGAAATGTCATTGTTGTGTTTTTGTCAATGAACAAGTAGTAATCAAAATAGAAAATAAACATTCATTCGCATTATGAACATAAGAGAATAAACTTCAAATTTTGTGTTAATTTTTTTTTTTAGTTTTATTTATTTTTTTACAATTTGTTCATTGATGTTTTTATAAGAAATGTAGCGGCAAACATCCCCTACATATTTAATAAACATATCATTGTACAAAGTAATATAAATTAAATACTTGTATTTCTATTTCGTATTGTGCATAACACCATCCATTTGGTACAAGGATACCTGTACAGTTGCGTTGGCCTCTCACTATTATACACTGAACTAATCTCAGACTTACATTAAAAACTAGTTAATGTGGAAATACCGTAATTTCATTGAATTCAAGACTTACGTACTTCGAATCTATGAACAGATGGTTTTTTCATGACGACATGCCACGAACATTCAATTATTAATTTTGCTAAACAAAGTTGTGTTGTGTTTGCGCTGAGGATATATTTTATAAGAAAACAGGTAAGTTATGAACGTTTTTCTTTTATTAAATTTTGTAGTGAACTAAACATAAGTAAAATAAAGAAAAGTATATTCTTGAATAAACATTTCTAGTTAAAAATAAAAGAGACAAACGAGATATTTCCGCTTTCATTCTTTTAGATCTAAACAGTAAAAATTGTTTGCATGTCAATATAAATAATACGTACTGTATATTCATTAATAAAATAAACCTTATCTCTTTTTGTCATTTCTATTTTAAAATTGTAAGAATATGTACAAGTAGACATCTACGTCTACTAATACTTATTATTATTTATTTTTTGTCTTAAGCACTTCTTTGTATTTAGTTTTTTTAACTCTTTATTATTTGTCATTATTACATGCATATTACAATTTATCTATTAATAAATTTACTTTTTAATTAAAAAATCTGATGTGGCCAGACCTTCCGTCTATCCTGTGAATTATGTACAAATTGCATACATAATTTTCTTGCAAAAGATCCTATATTTCCAGTAAAATTATTTCATAAACAAACTTTGCAAGTTGCAGTTGACACTGACATCTTCTTCTTTAGCTTTTCTCGTTCGTTAGGGGTCGCTGTTTTTTATTTTCTTTTTCCACTCCATTTCTGTTTTGCCTGTCATCCTCATTCAGTTCCTTGTCTCTCAAGTCTTCCGCAATACAGTCCTTCCATATTATCTTTGGTCTTCCTTAATATTCTTCATCTTTCTTCATAACGTTCAAACCAATGTAATCGTCCTCTCTTGTGTCTTTCTAGAAACTTTACCACTCAAGCCATTTCCTTTACCTTTCATTGCTTACCCTATCTTTCCGTGTCTTCCCCAACATCAATTTCAATATCCTAGTCTCTGCCACATTCATTTTCTTTTCATTGATACTGACATGTGTCAATTTGAATTATCTGAATATATTAGAAGTTTCCATGGTTAAGTCAGTATAGCTGGCTGATTTATGAAATTTAATATCTTTATAATTCTTTAACTCTATATTTATTGAATTTGAAGTATAAAATGCAATCAAATCGTATAGAAAATAATATATTCTTTAAAATTTATAATCATTAAATGTCAATAAATGATATTTAACTGCGTTTTTTCAAGAAAAACTTTTAAAAGTTGCAAATGAGGGTACATCCGGTAGACCAATTATAACCAAAATCTAATCACGTTTGCATATGGATCTAAACTCGAGGAATACGAAAAAAATAAAAATTTTGGAATCGTTGTATTGGAGTTATGCGACCCGAAACGATCGTCATATGCATACACACACACACGCACACACACACACACACACACACACACACACACACACACACACACACACACACACACACACACATACATACAGACATCTTCGTAAAATTAGTAAATTCGTATTCTAGGGACCCCAAAACGTACTTATTCATTAGAAACTCACTATCGAATTTTTTGACGAAAGACAATACAATCCTTGCCTAAAAAGTGACGGAAGGTAAAAACGATATAATAAGTTTGTTTTATTTATTATCTGGTGATTTCAAAATTATTTTATACGAGTAGATGAAAGGTATTTATAAATATTCATACTAAAATAAATATCTGGCAATTCTAATATGAAGTATGAAGTGTTAGAAAAATTTACTCATGTATAATTATTCAACATTTTATATTTAACCGTGCATCCGTTTAATACTTGAAATTAGTAATGTACATAATTAGATATATTCACATGATTTCAAATTGAAGGGATTCTTAAATTTTATATTCATATCCTTTGTTTATGTTGAGAATATTTTATTGGCATATTATTTATAGAAATGACTGTTGCTGCTGTGGTAAAAATAATCTTATAGATAGTATCTTATATGACGATATTTCTTTTTCTTCATATTTTAATCATATCATCATATTTTAATTATCCAATGAGGCATGATATCCATTTTTGTTCTTAATCCATCGAATTAAAATATAATTGTACTCGTTTTAAAACTTAAATAAAAATAAATAAATATATCATCACGGCATATTATCCATTTCTGGTAAAACTTATTTAGGTAATATCCATATAATTTAATAATTTAAACTTGATAACAACATACCGGGTTCGATAATACGTATGTATGAATATGGGACCGAGTATGCAACGTTATATTTTCATAATATATAAATATTTTCTTTAATTCTGAATTGATTATGGTCACATATTTAAATTAAATTTCATACTGAATTAATCACACGTCTAATTTCAAATTTCCCAATGTCTATATCCATTTGCAATGTCATTTAGTAAAGTAACCACTCGAAGTTAAAAAAATCATCTATATCGATTTATTTGAAATAGTTACACACTATAAAAAGTATAGGTATAATATACATAACTATTTATTTGTATTATATGACCGAAAATATTGGAATCTAATCATGATGAACTCATTTCGAAATTAATTTCATTTGCCAAACAATTTTATGTTCCTACTCGTATAATAAAGTTAGTCTAGACTAGAGAATGTAAATCGGTGTTTAATTTTTAATTTAGTTTGTAATTATTGTTTCCTTTTATAACTTTGGATATTGATATGAATTTGAAGGAATTATGATCTTTATCTTTATGTACTCTATTGTAGAGGAATAGATTTGCAAGTAACCTTTAAGATTTAAAGAGTTTTACAAATTTTCAATAATTTGGAAATTCTATACAGTCCGTACGATGTAATTTGGCGAGGCAAAAGAATGTAATTCAGTTCACTATTCCTAAGTTGCATTTTGTCAAATATTTACTTTTACTTCGATGCCACACAGCTTCAGCAGTGAAATAGTGATTTTACAGTGTTTTATTACCTTACACAAAGCAAATTTCACCCCAATACACTCAAACTCGGGGTGTCAGGTACTTTTCAACCCAAGAAATTATATTCATACATAAGCGTTGGTGCATTTTTTTTCAATAGCAATAGAAATTTTATTTTCTTAACTTAATTAATTTAAAAAATAATTAATTATAATATGATTTATATAATAAATGATTCATTCCAATATTTGTAATACATTTTTTTTTATATATTTTTTTTGTTTTTTTGTTATATTCGTAATTTTATTGAACTTCATTCTTCTTCGGTACGCCTATGGATTTTATAACTTCCCCATTACCGCAGTGATAATGTGAATTGCCCCAACTCGCCAATTGAAGGTGTAGCCAGGTAGAGTTTTCAGTCCTGGGCCGTATCCGAAATTTGCATTCAAGATGTACTTTTAAATCTGTATTAAAATAATAATTCGTTTTAAGTGTATTTCTTCTAACGTCAATTTATAAAGTGAAAAGAGATTAAAATATTATAAGATGTTTCCTAATTATATACTTTTAAATCTGTATTCAAATAACAATGCGTTTAAAATACACTTTTTCTAACATCATTATTAAATACGGCCCATTTCTTACCCTAAAATTGATGCCTTCAAGTTCGAATAATTTATGAGTCCTGACCACAAACAAACCCAACCGTCCATAAAAGATTGTAAACCCTGCATAAGTCAGTTCCAAATATTTCTTCCTCCAACTATATATACTATATAAGTTATATTGTAACTTGCATTTATTTAACATTAAACTAAGTAGTCATGGGTAAAATAATGAAGAAACTTATTGTTTCTATTTATCAATTTTTGAAAATCTATTAAAATTCCTGTCTAAGTAATTTGAATACAGAAATTTAATTAATAGCAATGTGATTTAATAGGAATGATTTCGTTTAATCATTTACTTATATACACTTAGCACTAGGAACACAAAAATATAATGAACTCTTTTACTAAAAAGTACATGAATTGTTCTTAAATTAAATAGAGCGCAATAATACATAATACATTTCATAATATGTTATAAGTTTATAAATTTTCTTATATTCATTATGTTATCAGTCTCTGCCATAAATATATTTCAAGTCTATGACGTACGTTAAATAAGTATTATCATTATTATACCATAGTTATTTATTTTGAACGTCTTATCTTTGAATTTATATATTTTATTTTATATGTGATTTTAATTAGTATTGTTATATTATACTTACCTTTACAAACTAACTGCATTAAGAGCATTGTGTACTCCTGTACTAAAATATGAAGCGAAAAATCAAATAAATTGTTCCTGTACTAGAACTATTAATATTTTAAAAAAATCAACATTAGACAAACATAGTGATATGAACCTGCATTTAAAAAAAAATATATCGAAATCTATTAATTTTGGGAAACCCAAAATTCAGTAGCATTTCTTGTTTCACCATTAAAATCAAAGTCAAATACTAATAGATTTCAATAATACTTTTTTTTAAAAAAAGCAGGTTCATATCAGAAGTATGTTTGTCTAATATTGATTTTTTTTAAATGTTAAGAGTTCTGGTACAGGAACAATTTATTTGAATTTTCGCTTCATATTTTAGTATAGAAGTACACAATGCTCTTAAGCAGAGGTGCACAAACTTTTTATATCGCGGCCAAGATACAAAATTGGACCCCCTTGTG
This sequence comes from Harpalus rufipes, assembly GCA_951394225.1. Taxonomy (NCBI): domain Eukaryota; kingdom Metazoa; phylum Arthropoda; class Insecta; order Coleoptera; family Carabidae; genus Harpalus; species Harpalus rufipes. The sequence continues at coordinate 32,089,045 of OX596276.1, read as the reverse complement.
TGGATGTGCTTCCACACCTTTGAATTAAACATACTCTGTCACGTCTGTTCAAACTGTATCCTTAATAAATATTAACTAAATAACTTCTATCATTTGATATTATTGGTGTTAGAATATTATACGTTTCTTTGGAGCGATTATGCTTTTGACATTTTATAATATTTATTATATGCAATGTAATCTTAGGTACTTATATATCCAATACATTATAATATGAAAGAATATAATAACAATGACGTACTAAATAAAATTGTAAAATCCGCCTTTTTATAAAACCTAGTCATTTAAGAATATGTGGCCCAGATTATCAAACCTTGACTTAGCATTTAGTGATGTTTTAGAACCTAGCTAAACATTTTATACAACGACGAACAGCTTAAAAATGAGTGCCCGTGAGGTGAAGCCGGGTAAGCGCCCGAACGGTATAAATATTTCATCATTACCATATTACCGATATCTGTGTATAAAGCAGATTGGCACACCCAGTAATGGGTAATATACCGTGATGATATATTTATTTTTATTTTATTTTAATGTTTTCCAAACTATGGTTCATATACCATAGATTCGTATCCTGTTGCTTGGGGTTCGCAGGCTTTGCAGGAAAAGTGTCATATAGACTATTAAAATATATATTGAACTGCTTTTGAAATTTGGTGTACTTTAAAATTAAATTCAACGCTCACTGTATTTACCTACTTTGTATGCGCTTTTGTAAATCCAAGTCAAGAAGGGGTCCGGTGTCAAATCTGGGAAAAAGGGGTCCGCGGACCAACAAAGTTTGGAAAACAGTGGGTTAAATTGTTTATGTCAACGAAAATTTGAAAATCTGGCCGCGTTTTATAAAATGACTAGGTGTTTAAAAAACGGATTTTACAATCAGGCTACGACAATATAAGGTACTTTGTTCTGATCATTAACCCTTGTATTTAAATAAACTATTATTTTTCTCAGGCATGTTCGAGGTTATTTTCCATTATACTATTTTCTAGTTCCCATAATAATCTATTTTTGTTGCTAGGATGTCGTCGAAGATGGAGGAATTGTCAACCATTTGCTGCGGGTGTAGCTTGAAGACCGGCACAGTGATTATCGGAGTTATGCAGGCAATCCTGGCTTTCGCTCTTATGATGCTCACAGCAGCTTACGCTGAGAATCCTCATGAGTTGCTGGATATGAGTGACCCTTCCATAGTTCCTGATTTACATAGTATGTATAATGAATTGTATTGTGTGATAAAAATTTTGGAAGAGGATACATAGATATAGAACACAAGCCATTCTCTACTATTATTTTTATACATAGATTTATTTTTAACTTTTAAAAATTGGTTTATACAATTATGTAATTTTATTAATTTATTTCGCAGCCCTGAAAGCTCTTCTTATAATAATTTCTGTGGCCAGTGCTCTACAATGCGTCTTCTCAATTATGATTATATTTGGAGCAGAAACGGTAAGATATTATCATAACACTACATATAATAAAACACCTGAAACAATATCGCATTTTTCACTTTTCGTTCCACACGATCATTCAGTTTTACAAGAATAACTGAAATACATGTAATAATACGTTATAATTAATTTGAATTATTTAAAAGATTAAAACTCATATGCCCGGTTTCAAAAATGTTTAACTCATTGCTAAATTTAACATGTTAAATTTTGACATTATGTAAAATTGTGAGAAATTTACGAAAATTATTAGTGTATAAAAATCATTTACATTGGAAGTATTGTATGTAGACTCATATCAAATTTAATTTATTTATACACACCAATAACTCCTGTAAATTTGTCAAACGTCAAAATTTAACACATTATTATATTTAGCAAGGAATTAAATTTATACAAGCTTTCGTAAAACAAGCTAATAGTTAATGATAATTTGCAAAAACCAAACTGGTATTTTTTACCGCAAATTAATTATTTCTAGTGATTCATATATTATTATTTCACTAAGTTATCCTTGAATATTGAATGGGTTTTCTGATTTAGAATAATTAATTTCGGTAGAAAATCATGAAACCTGTAAAATAAAACGTATATGTATATATATGTATATGTTTTACGAAAGCTTGTATAAATTTAATTCCTTGCTAAATATAATAATGTGTTAAATTTTGACGTTTGACAAATTTACAGGAGTTATTGGTGTGTATAAATTAATTAAATTTGATATGAATCTACATACAATACTTCCAATGTAAATGATTTTTTAAAAAAAAATTATGGCATAAACTTGCATAAGTTTGCCAAACAAATTTTATTGAAAATTATGTTGCGTATTTTATTTTTGTATTTTTGTGCACACAGCACGATTGGGAGATAAATTGAGTGATGAAAATAATAGCTAAATGTTTAAACATATTATATACATACTCATTATTGCAATAAAAAAGCTTTAGAAATAATGGGAAGAGTGAACACCAAATATCAGGAAGCGATGCAATACTTTTGGACGGTAGTGTATATATATAATATTTGTGTAGGCTGGAGTGAATACCATAAACTGATTTTTTATTACTTTTAAAAATATTTAAATAACCATTTATGTTATTATTAATTGGATGTCATTACCTAGAAAATAATAATTAAAAATCAACTTATTAGAACTCAACTGACAATTATGTATAATATTGCTATTATTACACAGATGCCCTTGTCTACTGACAATTTACACATTGTCAAAACGCAACATGCTACGTATTTATTATGTCCAACTTCTTGTATTTATATATACAAATAACACGATTGTTAATCTAGGATTTCGCGTTATGAACTAAAATTATAAAATATCAAAAATATACAAAATACAAAATATAATCGCAATTTGGTATACATGTTATAAAAAATATATCTACATCGTAGTATTCATTACAATTATAAATATGCATGATTTTCTTATTTATTATCTATGTCATTTTTCAAAAATTGTAATAATTTGTTATGTATATGTTTCAGAACCGACCATTATTATTGCTACCTTGGTTAATATTTAATCCTATTGCCATTGGAATTTACGCAATTAGTACAATCGTTGGAATGGTACATCACAATACTATCCACAACAGTTGGTTTGTTGCCGGACATTTATTTGTTGGAATCAATATTTGTGGTATGTACGAATATAACAATTATTATCCTAAAATATACTTTGCGACACCTATCAATTATATGATTGTGCATATTTTGAACAAAAACTTGAAAAAATTTAATTGTACGATATCTGAATACACATTTTGAAAGGTAGAAATTCGTAAATAAATAAGTCTGTGACGATGCCAGGTCTATTTATCAATAATTAGTTTAGTTTCTACTGATGTTTAAACATACAGATGAATATGTATAAAATGAGTTTAAGTAGTTTAAGCAACTTTTTATAAGGAATAAAATATAAATGTACACTCATACATCGCACCGTTTACGTAGTTTTGAGATAAAAAACGGCAGTTTATATTTTAGTAAAATAATTATAGGTTGCTGTTTAAAAAATAAAAGTTGATAGTCGTATCTTGTAAACCTGAGTTTATAAAAAATATCTAAATCTGCCATAAATAGTATATTTAAAATAATAAAACTTTTACATTAGCTGTTTTTTCTATTATTTATAATAAAAATGTTAAAGGGGCCGTCTTTCAAGACTCACTTGTATACAGGTTTAGAATGTCCCAGAAATTCTATAGAATTTATAAATAACTTTAAACAAAAAATATATCTAATTTCGTCTTGTACAGGAATACCAACCTCTTCATGATAGCCCTGAAGATGTACATATTTTGAAAATTATTCAAATTATTCTCAATACACCTTTATTTTTTTTTTAAAAAAAATGTTCATATGCGATAAAATGCACAAGTTTAATTATTTGATTTTTTTTCTGTTATACATATTACCGATTTTTTTTAACACAATATTTTTTAAATCTGTTATCTATAATCCAGTTATTTTCATCATAAATCTTTTATTAATATGAAATTAAGTCAATATACATCATGGAAATAAGTAACTCACAAAAATGTAATATTTTGGGTACAGTACAGTTCTAAATCATGGCACTGTAGATAATTATTAAATAATAGGTTTACGCAATTAATTACATTTCTATGGATTATGTGCGTTAAGTTTATAGATTTAGTAAAATTTACTGCGATAGTTATTTGACCTTGATTCAGTTAAACTCCTTTATTCGTTGCGAAAACAAATTTACCTATAAATTCTATCAGTGAAACAATGGATAAGTGGATATTATCTGAGTTATATAAAGTTATAGAAAAAGCAACGACAAACCTATTGCAATGTAAGTATTGTGAAGCATTGAGTGTAGTAGAAGTAGGTATTAGGTATGTACTCTATTACTATCAATATTTTTCTCATGAAATAACCAAAAAAATTGTTTGAACTGAAATATCTTGAAAATGGTGCACTTTGTCGAATGTGAAGAAAAATAACGTTTTTCTTTAAAATTCTAAGGACTTCCAAATGAATTAAAAATATTTTCTTAAGAATATTTTTAAAATTCCTCATTTTTTAACTTTTCTTTCCTTTTTTTGCAGTAAATGTTGTTAATTCATACATTCAAAAGGTTCGAATAAGAAATATTATTCTAATGTAGAAAAAATATTATTTACGTTTACTTTTTTTTAATTAGCGCAGTTAATAATTGTCAAGCATTCTCGGTGGTAATAGTATATAAAGCGTATTAATTAAAAAAGCGGGCTATTCGTGTTTAACATGAGAAATCAGTAATTCCTTGCTCAAAACTTGATAATTAATGTTCAACAAAAATATTTTTTGTTACTAATTAAATTCTACACATAAATCCCTAATCACATTTCTAGTGGTAGCCGGTATCCGTGGTGTCGAAACAAAATTACAAAAATATGCTAAACCATCTGCATAAATGTTAATAGACATAAATCCTCTCGTTGTAATTATTGCACTACAACATTTACTTATTGTACATATATGACATATTGTAAATTTTCATATGAAATAAATAAATTAAGAAATATATACAAGCTGTAACAGCTAAATGAGCTACCACAAATAAATTCTATATTATTAAAGATACAATAAAACACTATAAGACAATCTTACAGGAGACCAAGGGTGACATCCGATTAAAGAAGAAAATTTGTTTTTAATCCAGTGGTTTTCAAGCTACAAGAAAAGTTATATTTTTTTCAATGGGGTAGCATAATTTTTTTTGGCCAATTCGATAGAGTATTCTTTGGAAAAAATTAAATTGAAATTTAAATAAATTTTATTTTTAAAGTTACTTTTCAATAGGTTATGCATGAAAATCAAAAAATAATACTATCTGTCAATTTGAATTAATACATAATTCCTATTCTTGAAGATAAACACTATATATAGTTATTAACAAATATTTGTCCCGTTTCAATTCTTTTTCATACATAGCCTACTGAAAAATAACTAAATAAATTTATTTTAAATTTCAATTGAATTTTTCTCAATATCTATGTAAAGACATAAAATGATAACATGGTTGAATTCAGAAAGAAATACTGTATCGAATGAGCCAAAAAAGTATGCCATCCCATTTAAAAATATGTGTTGTAACTTGAGAACCACTGGTTTAAAAAATATTATAATCGGATGTCTCTCTTGGTCTCCTGTAAGATTGTCTTATAAGAATTTATTATATCTTTAATAATATATAAATTATTTGAGGTAACTTGTATACAACTGACAAGTCTGTATAATTAAACACTTCAAATACTTTAACAGTGACACATTATTATACCCTTTTTCTTGGAATATTATATTTGAAATATCCGAATTTCTAATGAAATTTGTTAAACTTATTATGAAAACAATATCCACTCCTTCATTCAAAATTCTTTACCTAATTATACTGAATTTCCCATAAAAAGATATGGTTATTTTAACTAGTATTAGCGTATATTCTTTAAACAGTTTTCAACAAAAACCATCAAATAAAACTAACCCTATACTCAAATCTCAATATCTTCTCCTAAAGAACTGCAGCGACCATGGTCACAGATGCCAATGTCTCACATATTTTTTATGTATATGTTACGATTCATCTAATAAATCCGGTTTGTATTAATAATTACCGGAAATTATTAATACTACGCAAACCAAACGAACGATTTGTATTCATAATATCCCGGTAAGTATTTATAATTCCTGGTAACTATTAATACACATACAAACCAAATTTATTAGATGAACCGTAACATATATACTCATATATATGTACACATGACACATACTTACGCATAGGTACATAATTCAAACAAAATACACATACATGTATAAAATACAAGTAATATTTTATTTGTAAAATAGTCTAGTTATTTCAGAGTTTTAATTTTATTGTAAAAAGTTTTTTATACTAATATATGTATATAACAAAAGCAACTATTTATATAACAATATATTTGAAATACCCGTTAAAAAACGTGCAAAATAAAATCAGCTGGTGATTTAGGGATAATAATTAAATATTTACAACTATTGTGTGAAACATTTTTATCAAAAATAATTTGGGAAGGTTTGCGCAAGGAAAAACTGAATTCCCATGGTATATGATTGTGTATTACCCATTTTTAAACTATTGTTTCGTAATATTTTTTTATTTGTTTCAGTGATTGGCAGCTACAAAATATTGACAGTATACAAATATTACAAACATTTGAAGAGCTTAAACTTTTAATATTGTTGACAGCGTTTAGGAGTAGTAAATTGAATCGAACAAATTTTAGTAAAAATACTCAATGTAAAAATTATTTATATGCAGAAGAATATTACTGTTTGTCAAAAAACTTAAAATGATATTACACAAATTATGGATGTCATACCCATAAATTCATAATCCGTTATTTTTGTTGCTTTCACTTAAAATGTAGTTATTATTTTAAATTACTATATAGGTTGAGTAAAAAAAGTTTTAAATTTATAACTACATATATATATTTCATAAATTTCTGTTTGTTTTTTATGCAACGGCTACTAATAAGTATAACAAATATTGACGGTATGGTGAATAAAAGATAATGATATAAATATATTTATATTCTAGGTTTCTTTCTAATTTGTTATAAATAATAATTTTCCTTTTTACATACATATAAAAATCTTAAAAGTATATTTATAAAATTTAACCGAATTAAATTAACTCAGGAAAATTTTTCTTTATCTACTAAAGTATATATTACAATATTAAACAATATCGTGAAATCAGTAAATTCACATGAAATTAAATAAATTGTTGAAAGTGTTATAAAGCAAGTTAATATTAAATTATGTACTTAGTGAAAATATAAAACAAATATGTATGTACATAATTTTAACTCATCATGGAGAGTGACGTTATCAAAAATAATCGTAGTTATGAATTAAGAAAGAAATATAAAAGTTATGTATTACAAGGAAATTAAACAAGTGCTTACTTTTATATTTATTTAATTATAAATCACTCCTAATGTTAATTTAGAATTCTCATATAAGTGCTAATCTTATAATATGTATATTTTATAAATATTTGAAGAATTCATTTTATATTTTTACATATAATTAATAATACTACAATATAAAACTAAAAAGAACAATAAAAAATTGAATTTAATTATTTTTTTATTTTAAGATGTAGGTACGTACTCGTAATTGTATGAGTCCGAGACTAGACAAAATAATTATGTATTAACTAGCGTGGGGTTTTACGAAATATAAATACAGTTGAAACCCTTCAATTCGAAATGCTAAATGTAAAGGGGTATTCCAAATAACGATTTGTTCGGATTACTGAATTTTATATGTGTAAATAACGGCAATTTATAAAGTTTTGAGGTATTTATTATACTAATTCAAAGAGCAAATAACGCTGAAATTAAGAAATAGAAACAGGAAACATAATTATTATCTTATCATTAGTTTTAATTTTTTTCTAGTATTTACATTACCTCTTCATAATGCTATGTAATATTAATCTGTAATTGAGATGTAAACGTCGTGTTGTATTAAATATAATTAATAAATAATTAATTCTGAAAAAATCTTAAATTTTTGTACATTTTCTGGTGTTCATTCCAGCTTTGAACGCCAGTCGCCGAAGTATTATGTGTTATTATTTATTTATTTTATTTAGAGAAAAAATAACGCTGAAATTAAGAAATAGAAACAAAAAACATTATTATTATCTTATCTTTTTAGTTTTAATTATTTTCTAGTACATATATGCATTTACATTACCTCTTCATAATGCTATGTAATATTATTCTGTAATTGAGATGTAAGCGTCATGTTGAATTAAAAATAATAAATAAATAATTAATTCTGAAAAAATCTTAAATTTTTGTACATTTTCTGGCATTCATTTCTGCTTTGAACGCCAGTTACCGAAGTATTATGTGTTATTATTTACTACAGAATTTATGTATATACATCCAGCAGCTGTAATTTCATCGTGCTTCTTCAGAGGTGGAGATTAAAGCAAAATTTTATAGTTCTTTCCACGAATCACACGTGCCAGTTGTTGCGTTCAGAAAAATTTTATCCCACATTTCGGGTTAAAGATTCCTTGTACGGGTTACTTTATAGTGCACTGATAGTGTACTGATGTTAGTGTTATTATTTACAATAATTTGAAATATATATTTTAAAATAAAAGAAAAATATTTATAAACAAATTAGATTTCTTAAGTCTTAAGTTTTATGTATTAGATCAATACGCCTATCCCACAATAAGGCAAATTTGTTAGTTATATGAATTACAGATGAATTTTGAACTTTCATCTGTAATTCATAATGAACCATTGTTTAAAACCTTCAAACAAATGTTACCTAATTAAATCTTCATAAAAATTAATATTGGAGTTGGTCGAACGGTGGTATCTCCAATAAAATTTATATAAAATATGTTTTTAGATTTATTGGTTGGTACCACAAGCCTTGATTTGAAAATGCCAAATTTCAATATTTAATTTCACCCTCATATTTAAAGAACAATTTTTTTCAAAAAAAATATTTGATTACAAATCATATTCTGCTTTAAAATAGTATTTTGATAAATTTTTGTGATATTACTTATTATTATGAAATAATGAAATTTGGCATTATCATAACAAGGCTTCTGATTCTTACTAAATTATGCTATGTGTAGTATCTATAAAAAATATCTTAAACATATATGAATTAATATTACCTTTCAAGTAATTTAAAATAATAAATATAATATAGTAACTGTACAAATTGTTTTATTTACTCAACGTAGCATAGTATAATGCATCAATTTCAATGTGACGACGACATTGACCTCTTTTTACAAAATGGACCGGACATACATCAAAATATTGTACTTATTATGTACAATAAAAATTAAATTTTGTACGTTTTTAGTTAGCGTGTAATTAGTTTATGTCAAATGGAGGGCCAACTTCACGTAGCCCTTCATTAACAAATGAGAACAATTTTATGTAGCCAATAATATTGTACATATTATGTACAATTATGTACGCGTTAAACGATATTTTGTACTAAATTCATAATCATAAATTAAATATATGGAGGGCCAACTTCACGTAGTCCTTCATCATTGAATGAGATAAGTTTTATATAGCGCATAATATTGTACATATTACGTACAATTATGTACGCATTATACGAAATTTTGTACTACATTCATAATATAATTAATAATTAAATATATGGAGGGCCAACTTCACGTAGCCCTTCATTAGCAAATAATGTCAATTTTATACAGCGCATAATATTGTACATATTATGTACAATAATGTACACATTAAACAAAATTTTGTACTACATTCATAACCCACTAATTCATTATTAGTATATTATTAAGAATAAATTATATAATAGGGTATGGCAGTTAGAATGTCAGCTTTGTGATCGGCATGTCCGATTAGACTACACAGCAGCGATATGTTGGATGGGTGAACCCTCAGCAACAAAAAAAATTATCACACTGCAGCTCGTTGCGCCCGGCACGCTTACACCGAAAGGTACAAAATGGGGTACAAATTATGTATGTACGCCCTCGATGTGATTTTATCCGACCCTTTTAACAATTTTCAAATCTTACTAAACATGACCCTCAGAAACTTAAAGATATTTTAACTTGTATTCAATATAAATTAATTGATAGATATCTGGATATTGGTTTTTAAAAAGTAATGCTTTCTACAATAAAGTATTTTATAAGTTTATTGTTTGAATTCTACATCAAGACTGACTAAAAGTTTACAAAAACATGGAATATAACATTTGAGAGATAAGGTGAAATGTGATCTTCCTACTGCTCGCGGGAACGTGGCGGATGTCGGGAACCGCTGATGTCCGCAGAATACGGTTAGATAACACCTCCCTCCTTAAGAAGAAACTCTAGGGTGGAACGACCTGAGTTTCGTCGAATGTCCTTGGACTTAGATTTTGTTGAACTTCCTTTTTCTGTAAAAGTTTGTTTACAGTTTTGATTGCAAAGTATAATAACATCACCAGTGAGAGTAAGATGACGCCGATGATGGAGCCTTTTAAATATTTTTCATGAAGACTGATTGATTCGATGGGAAGTTCTACTAATTCTTGAAGTTGAAGTTAGTGGAGTTTATCAAGTGATACCTTGTCCAGTTGTAATTTTTCTACTTGTGTTATGGTTGAATTTCGCATGTTGATTTTTTCTAAGATCACGGGATGCTCTGGTATTGTCTTCAACTTATTCGCGTAGACATACGGTGATATCTTTATTGAACAGTTTGGTGGCACGACGATTAGATAAGTTCCTTGAAGAAACGCAATGGTATTTTGTTTGCAAGATGTTTGTATTTTTCGTTGTTTTGGAAATATTCCAATGTAATGAGCTTCATTGATTTCCAATATCACTTGTTGGGTTATCTTTATTGGTATTTGTTGACAATTGGTTATTGTAGTGTCGGTTGACAAAAATTGATGTTAAGCATTCTTCCTCCTTCTGTAATGGTAGAAGATTTGTACTTTTGCACAGGAATTCTGATTGCAAATCGATGCATTCTTCGTTACTATATTGGTATACGTTGTCGCTTACTGAAAGGTAAGTGGCAGGTGGATGATTGTTGATTGATTTGAGTTAGGGATCGAATATAGGTGGTAGTGATCGAAAGTTTCAGGGTGTATTAAAGGAAAATCTAGCGAAAACATTATTTTTTCGTTTATGATATGAACTTTAATTTTGATAACGTTATAATACTTCGATATATCATTAAAATTTGAAAATAATAATTGTTTATGATTGTAAATTGAATATAATTCGTTGATAATATCTTTTAAGTCCTGATAAGAGATAACGCTGGGGTGCACAACTTCTAGATTAGCAAATGTAATAACGTTTTCAATTTCTTCTAAATAATGTAACAACGAATCAAGATTGTATTTTATTTGTTCAAGAATTTCTTGTGCGTCATAAAAGTGAGTAAAGTCAAAATTTCCTTTGTTTATTAATCGAATTAGCTCATTCGTCCTATTTTCGACATTGATTTGATTTTTAATAATTAGTGTCAGTGTATCGTTAATATTTGACATTATATTTTTTGAAAGTGAAATATGGTTGTTTAATTTATAACAATTTTATTTTGATCCGTTTCTAATTTTAAAATATTATTATAAATTTGTTGAGCATCGTCGTTGTCCATATTACCACTAACAAATTTAACAAGTGGTCCTAAAGGGTTAATTAATCCTCGTTTTTGGCGTTTTTCGGGATAGTATGTGTTTAATTTTCTATTTACAATATTCATTTGGTATTTTAGATGTCCATAGCAGTTGTTTAATATGTGATAAAATTCGGGGGTAGCAGAATCCACTACTGTTTTCAATTCTGGGAAATTTTCATTTAATAAGTCAACTCTGTCTTTAATGGCTTTAAGGTCAATATAATGTAGGAATGCATGGGAAGCGATTTTAATTTTGGCATGTCCTAATTTAAATGGGAGAATTTCAGGATTATTTACTAAGTTCTGTATTTGAACTTCTTGCGTCGTTGTCAGGTGGAGGGTCGCAAGTCTGCAACAAGGGAGATTTTTTCAATATTTTGTTTTCTATAATTTTGAACTTATGTTTCTTTTGCTTTGGTTTGGTATTAAAATCATAATTCTTTCGTCTGGGTCTTTTTACGTTGGATAAGTGGATGTGTTTTGATGTATTACCGTGATCTGGTTTTATTTCTGCTGTCTTCAAAGTAGGGTTGATTTTTATAATTTTATCGGACTTGAATTTATTATTAGTTTTATTTTGTTTTTGTTTATTTTTACTTTGTTTTTGTTTATTTTTCACAAATACAGTATTAGGTATTTCGGGTAATTCTTCGCGATTTTTATTTGCATATTCTTTCTTATATTCTTCATTTGTTTCTTTAATTTTGTTATATACTAATCTAATTTTCTCTTTGTGGTTTGTTATATAGTTGTTAACTAACTGCTTTTCTAAGTCAATATCTAGGGGTGAATTTACGTCTAAATGTCCTGATATGATTTCAGAGGGTCTTAATTTTGTAGAAGAATGAATAGAATTATTATACGCTAAGAGTGCATAATTAATTTTTATTTCGATTGGTTCTTTTTTATACTCGTCTTGATTGTTTAATAATCTAATGTGTTCTACTAGGGTCGAATGAAATCTTTCAATAAATCCGTTCGATTCCGGGTGTTGTGTACTAATAAAGTGGAGTTTTACTTTATGAACTTCTAGTAATTCTTTAATAAGGGAATTTTTAAATTCCAGGCCATTATCGGAAATGATCTGATCGGGTATTCCGTGGTATGTGAAATACTTAATAAGATTATGAACGACTTCTATTCCTTGACCTGAGTTTAATTTATAAACTTGAGCATATCTTGAGAATAAATCAATAATTGATAGGAATTTTTGTTTCTCTAAAGTGATTGAATCGATATGTACGGTTTCAAATGGTTTTGTTGGGGTAGGAGTTATATTAAATTTTGGCTTTAAAGGGACTCTATCGTATTTAGTTTTTAAGTATATTTCGCATTCATTAATGTAAGTTTGTATTGATTTCCGTAAATTTGGCCAGTAATATTTTTTCTTTATTTGGTTTTCTGTTTCATCGACACCTCGATGATTAGTCTTACTTTCGTGGTAGTTCTGAATTGTTTGTTTAATTTCTGACGGGTCTTCAATATCTAACAATTTTTGAGTGTATCTTACTAAATTTATTTCGGTGTTTTTAAAATACTTTTGAATGACTGAACTAAATTCCTCGTAGATAGGGTCTTCGAAATATAGACAGTATTTAATTTTTGGGATAATATATTCTTTAATAAACTTGACTATATCTTTAACAAAATTATTTTTTGATATTTGAACAATAAAACGTTGTGTATTTTCGAAAAGTTTTACGATTTTTGGTTTCTTAGGGTCAAAATTAACCTTTGATATTATTATTTGATTTTTTCCGTAATTAACGGGTTTGTCAGAAATTGGATTCCTACGATTGGGTTTTCTCTGTTTGTGTGAACAGTTTCGTCATCTGATATGTCATTGTTAATGACTTCATTGCATGGTTCAACTATTAATGACATATTGTCTAAGTTTTTGTCATTTTCTACTTCGTTTGTATTATTAAAACTATTATTAAATTCTTTCATGTAATCAAATATTGCTCCGGAATTTTCAATTGTTTCGTTAGTATTAATTTGAATACGGGACAATGCGTCCGCGTTTTTATTGAGTGAACCTTTTTACCTTCCGTCACCCATAGGTAAGGAAGGTATTGTCTTTGGTCAAAAAATTCGGTGGTGAGTTTTCATTGAATAAGCACGTTTTAGGGTCTTTACAATACGATTTTACTATTTTTACGATGATGTCTGTATGTGTGTGTGTGTGTGTGTTCGTGTGTGCGTGTGTGTGTATGTGTGTGTGAGTGTGGACCGCCTTTCGTGCACGATATCTCCAATACTAGAATTCCAAAAATTACAATTCTTGCGTATTCCTCTTCCATACAACCATATGCAGACTTGATTAGATTTTGGTTATAATTGGTCAACCGAAAGTACCCTCATTTGAAGATTTTAACAGATTTTCTTGAAAAAATCAGTTAAATGTTATTATAACTTAAAGAATATATTATTGTCTATACGATTTGATTGCATTTTATATTTGATATTCAACAGATATAGAGTTAAAGAAGAATAACGATAATAAATTTTATATAAATTTCATAATTCAGCCAGCTATGCTAACTTAACCATGGAAACTGCTAATATATTCAGGTAATTCAAATTGACAGATGTCAGTATCAATAAAATGTAAATCAATAAAAGAATAAAGGAAGTAACTCTAGTGTTAGAAGTTTCTAGATATAAGAGAGACGATTACATTGGTTTGAACATGTCATGAGGAGAGATGAATATATTAATAGAAGGTGGAAGAAACATACGAAGACCAAATATAAGATGAAAAGACTGTATTGTAGAAGACTTGAGAGAAAGGAACTGAATGAGGACGACACGGAAAACAAAAATGAGTGGAAGAAGAAAATAAAAAATAGCGACCCCCTAGCGAATGGGAAAAACTAAAGAAGAAGATGTCAGTGTCAAGTGCAATTTGCATAGTTTGTTTATGAAATAACTTTACTGGAAATATAGGATCTTTTGCAAGAAAATTTATGTATGGGGCGCGTGCAGTAACATGACTGACCCGTGTCAAAATGACAGCAATTAATTATGTCCATAACTGACAAGTATTATAATTTTTCAACCAAAATTTCATAATTTTCTTATTTCATGTGGTTTGTTTGTTATCAGGAGTATGGCATTCAGTTGCCGAGAAAGGGAATCACATAATACCAAAAATTTATAATCTTTTGCAAGAAAATTTATGTATGGAATTTGTACATAATACACAGGATTGACGGAAGGTATTGTGCTGGTCACATCAGATTTTTTATAAATAATTTGGTAGTCGTATTCTTCTAACTTGAGTCTCCATCTCACAAGCTTAGAGTTCGGCTCTTTTAATGAAAATAGCCATTGCAGAGGGCGATGGTCAGTATAAATAAAGAATTTTCGTCCAAATAAATATGGTCTAAAATGTTTTAAGGCCCAAATTATTGCTAGTAATTCTTTCTCGATCGTAGAATATTTTGTTTCAGTTTCATTAAGCGTACGACTTGCATAAGATAGGGGTAAATCTGATCCGACTTTACCTTGAGATAATACCGCGCCTATCGCATAATTGCTCGCGTCTGTTGTCAAAATAAATGGTTTTTCAAAATCAGGATGTTGCAAAATTGGTTCGTTTGATAACAGATTTTTGCAAGTATTGAAGCAGTTAATATAGTCTGGATTTTGTATGTCGATAATAAAATTTTCTTTAAGCATGAGGTCATTGGCCTTGTCAATTTCGCAAAATTATTAATGAATTTCCGATAGTAACCAAGTAGTCCTAAAAATGTTTTTATTTCTCTACTTGTTTTTGGTAAAGGGTAATTTTGAATAACTTTAATTTTTTCCGGATTGGGTTTGATTCCTTCAGATGTAACTAAATGGCCAAGAAAGGTAACTTCCTTTTTTAGAAATTCGGACTTATCGAGTTGGACTTTAAGATTACTTTCGCGTAATTTTTGGAATATTTGTTTTAAATTTACAATATGATCTTGAAGAGATGCAGAAAATACTATTATGTCGTCCATGAAAACAAAACAGATTTTGTTAAGAAATTCTCTTAAAACATTGTCCATGACTCTCTGAAAAGTTGATGGAGCATTTTCCAAGCCAAATGGAGTTCGCAAGAACTCGTAGTGTCCGTGTTCGACATTAAATGCTGTTTTCTGTACGTTGTCGGTGTGCATTTCAATTTGGTGAAATCTACTCGCGAGATCTAGCGTGGAAAAGTATTGTGATCGTCCTAGTCTATCTAATATGTCAGATATATTGGGAATTGGATAACGGTCGTCTATAGTTTTTTCATTTATCTTTCGATAATCGACAACTATGCGCCATTTTTGGCGTCCTGATGCATCAGCCTTTTTTGGCACAATCCAAATAGGCGATGACCATGGAGAATCGCTTGGTCTAATAATACCCTGTTGTAACATATTATTTATTTGTCGTTCAACTTCCGGTTTGTGTATGAATGGCTACCTGTAAGATTTAGTATGTACAGGAATTTCGTCAGTTGTAATAATTCTGTGTTTTATTTTATTCGTAAAAGTTAATGGTGTACCTTCGCGATAAAATATACCAGTAAATGATTTTACAAGTTTCTCAATTTGCTGTTTTTCTTCCGCATTCATATGTTCAGTGCGTAATGAATTTATTATTTCAGATTTATTAGATGTGTTACTGTCGTCATAATTATTATGAATTGTGACATTAAATAATTCAAATTCAGCACTATTAAAAGGGTTGGTATTGATTGGATCGTACAAATAAATTTCTTGGGGTTGATACGTGCTGTTATAAATATCAACTGGGGCGTATCCTTTTTGACAATTTGATACTCCTTCTCTTATTAGACAGTTCGAAATTTTTGTTTGTGGGATGACTATATCTCCGTTTTTTGAGTTTACTGGTATTTTTAATGTTTCCAAAGTGCATGGCTCTATTCGGGCGAAAAATAATAATTTTCTTCTCGATTCGTAGTGAGATAATTTCAATGTCGTGATTGGGGTTTTTAAACAGTGAATAATTTAAATCTAATAGTACATTTAAATCTGTTAGGGTATCATAGCCAATTAAACCGTCGAAGAAATGGTGAAATTTAAACAAATAGAATTTAATGGTTTAACGTTAAATTCTGGGAATGCTGGAATTTCAATGCAAGAATCTCTTTTTGCTGTTTGAAATATAGTAGAGATCGTGAAATTTTCTTTCTTTATATTGTTTTTAAAATATTTTTCAGCTAATTCCGGATTCAAAAATGATTTTGTTGCTCCTGTATCAATCAATAGTTTTAATGGTGGGTTCGAAATTTTAATAAATGGTAGATCCCTTTTATCGTATATTGCATTTAATTCTACGTTTGGTTCGTTGGATGGCTCGTTTGGGGAAAATTTTGATTATTTTCAACTAACTCTGGCTCGTAAGTGTAATTTTCAAAGTCCTCAGCTACATAAAAATAATTTTCATGTGAGTACGGCACTTTATTATCAGCCTCGTCGTTGTCGTAGTTGTCGAGTCATCAACTTGTGTAGTATGTATAGGTTGTTCTACGTTATGTAACTCTTCAGAAACAAAATTTGGTGATCTTTGATTTTGAGGTCTTTGTAACCTAGTGTCTTGTCTTGGAAAGGTTCCATGAGATATTCCACTCATAGGTGTGGGTTTTGGATAAATGGGGCGATTTATAGAGCCCTGGGGTTTCCAAACATTTATAGCGTTTGATTTTGGGTTATTATTCCCAAATACTTGCTGGCTAAAGAATCTTTGTGGTGCTTGTACTTGTCGGGGTTGTAGATGAATGGGGTTGCTAGGAAATTGTTGAAATGGAATTCTTTGAAAATTTTGAAAGTGTGGGTAATTATAGGGTAATTCTGGTGGACGTCGGGGAAATTGAATTTGTCTTGGGTTGTATGTGTTTGGATGTGGTTTTTGTGTAGAAGTTTTATTTTTTTCGTATACGGGTTTTTGTAAATGTCTAATATTATTTTTGGAAATAATGAATTGCCTACTTTCTGCTAAATCTTTGGGTTTCATGGCTCGGATTGTAGAGCCTATTGGTTCTTTTAAACCTGCTAAGAATATTTTTAAAGCGTGGGTGTTATAAAAATTCTTTTTCACGGTTTTAATGTTTTCGACAATTTCGTGAATTACTACGTAGTTATGTAATGCACTTAAATTATGCATTACTCTGGTATAAAATTGTAAGGGGGATTCAATGTCTTTCTGACGGAGCTGATCTAAATCGAATAATAAGCCATTCTCATCGCGTTGATCGCCAAAATGCGCGACGAGTGCATCTTTCACAGTTTTCCAATCTTTTGATGTGCACGTGGAATAAATTTCGGTTGCTGAGCCGCATAATTTTGCATATATTCCGTAAACTACTGTTATATTTTGCACACAATTAATATTTTCGGGAGTTGGGTCCCAATAAGTTTTAACAAGAGCACTTGCTATTTCTAAAAATCCTGATAGTTCTGATGGATTTCCATCGAATCTAGGTACTATTTATAATAATTTGCTTTCGAATTTTACTACTTTTGGTTGCGCCATAACTAAAGTATTTGTTGTATCGGCACCTTCGTTTATAGTTAAATATGTCAAAATTTCACTAATTGAACTAAGATCTAAATTATTATTTACGTTTGAATAATCTAATTCTAACTCGTTTTCACTAGTATTATCCTCTATGGAAATAATGGATGAACACGAGGAGTCTGACATAGAAAGGAAAGCAACTTACATAACCAATACAGTGTTGTAGAGACCGCTCTTCATCCTAGGTAGATTTTCCGCTGTGGAAGTCTTCTAAGATGAGTTCGCCGATGGGTTGATTCGCGATGAACACCTCTCGGACCTGGGTTCTTCAGAGTAAACAGTTGACACTGATGAATTATTCGCAATGAATTTCCACTCATTATCCTACCGACTGCGCCAATTAATTGATAGATTTCTGGATATTGGTTTTTAAAAAGTAATGCTTTCTACAATAAAGTATTTTATAAGTTTATTGTTTAAATTCTCATCAAGACTGACTAAAAGTTTACAAAAACATGGAATATAACATTTGAGAGATAAGGTGAAATGTAATCTTCCTACTGCTCGCGGGAACGTGGCGGATGTCGGGAACCGCTGATGTCCCCAGAATACGGTTAGGTAACATATATATATATATATATATATATATATATATATATATATATATATATATATATATATATGCGAATTATTATAGAATATGTATAATGGAAATAATTTATTTTATTTTTATTTATTCAATTTAATTTGCCATCGGGGCTCAGCCCCATACAAATGGATTGACAATCATAACATAATTATAATGCGGTACACAAAAGTATTCTTTTTACAAATACAATTAATTAAACCATTAGATATAATAAATAAACAAAAGTAATATAGCACTAAAATAACAAAAGCCAAACGATTAAACCTATGAAATAATGATATATTTTATATAATACTGATTAAATTAACAAAGTAGCAAAAATGACATTAAGAGCCAGACAATAAAAATATTCGGTTACATACCAATACATAGATTTACCCAAAATATAATACATTTTTAAATGTGAATAAAAAACAAATTATGAAAGTAGATGTGCAACAAGTATACTTGAGAAAAATAAGTGATAATAATAGCAAAGCAACAGATCATTCATTTAGAATAAAGCTTCTAAGTTTCATAGCATCAATTGTAAAGAAAAATCTATTGTTAATTTTGGGTGCGTTAAGATAACAGCAATAAAATTTACTTTAATTCAAACGATGTAAATGAATTATCCGAAAACTTAATGTGCACAGTCAAAGAAGCAGCATGTTTAACTGACATGTTTAAAATAAAAATAATTAAGAAAGAAACAAACATACAAAATACTAGAAAACCCTGCTATGACCAAAAATGTATAGAATCAAAAAATATATGTAAAGAGAGCCTAAAATTTTATCATAAGCATTCAAATAACCAAAATTTAATTATTTATCTAGAAAATAAAAAACATTATTTAAACTTAATAAAAACTAATAAATTTAAACATAGAAGTAGGCCGTAGGGTCGAGGAATTATTGTAATAAACGAAGAAAGAATTTATGAAAAATTCATGGACCTCGCAGGGATTTGAACCATGGACCTTCTCATATCTAGTGAGACGCTCTAACCAACTGAGCCACAAGATCCCGTCCCATTGAAGTCGATGAATCATTCACAATTCTTTTTACAAATTTCGTAGACGAGTACACTAACCATACGGTGTAGATGAATACTCAGCGCGAACAATGCGCTATATATAACATATATAATGTTGTGAATCAGCTTGCCTTTTTATAAACGTTGATAAGAATTATTTGCGACCATCCGTAACATATTTAAACATAGAAGTAGGCCGTAGGGTCGAGGAATTATTGTAATAAACGAAGAAAGAATTTATGAAAAATTCATGGACCTCGCAGGGATTTGAACCCTGGACCTTCTCATATCTAGTGAGACGCTCTAACCAACTGAGCCACAAGATCCCGTCCCATTGAAGTCGATGAATCATTCACAATTCTTTTTACAAATTTCGTAGACGAGTACACTAACCATACGGTGTAGATGAATACTCAGCGCGAACAATGCGCTATATATAACATATATAATGTTGTGAATCAGCTTGCCTTTTTATAAACGTTGATAAGAATTATTTGCGACCATCCGTAACATATTTAAACATAGAAGTAGGCCGTAGGGTCGAGGAATTATTGTAATAAACGAAGAAAGAATTTATGAAAAATTCATGGACCTCGCAGGGATTTGAACCCTGGACCTTCTCATATCTAGTGAGACGCTCTAACCAACTGAGCCACAAGATCCCGTCCCATTGAAGTCGATGAATCATTCACAATTCTTTTTACAAATTTCGTAGACGAGTACACTAACCATACGGTGTAGATGAATACTCAGCGCGAACAATGCGCTATATATAACATATATAATGTTGTGAATCAGCTTGCCTTTTTATAAACGTTGATAAGAATTATTTGCGACCATCCGTAACATATTTAAACATAGAAGTAGGCCGTAGGGTCGAGGAATTATTGTAATAAACGAAGAAAGAATTTATGAAAAATTCATGGACCTCGCAGGGATTTGAACCCTGGACCTTCTCATATCTAGTGAGACGCTCTAACCAACTGAGCCACAAGATCCCGTCCCATTGAAGTCGATGAATCATTCACAATTCTTTTTACAAATTTCGTAGACGAGTACACTAACCATACGGTGTAGATGAATACTCAGCGCGAACAATGCGCTATATATAACATATATAATGTTGTGAATCAGCTTGCCTTTTTATAAACGTTGATAAGAATTATTTGCGACCATCCGTAACATATTTAAACATAGAAGTAGGCCGTAGGGTCGAGGAATTATTGTAATAAACGAAGAAATAATTTATGAAAAATTCATGGACCTCGCAGGGATTTGAACCCTGGACCTTCTCATATCTAGTGAGACGCTCTAACCAACTGAGCCACAAGATCCCGTCCCATTGAAGTCGATGAATCATTCACAATTCTTTTTACAGATTTCGTAGACGAGTACACTAACCATACGGTGTAGATGAATACTCAGCGCGAACAATGCGCTATATATAACATATATAATGTTGTGAATCAGCTTGCCTTTTTATAAACGTTGATAAGAATTATTTGCGACCATCCGTAACATATTTAAACATAGAAGTAGGCCGTAGGGTCGAGGAATTATTGTAATAAACGAAGAAAGAATTTATGAAAAATTCATGGACCTCGCAGGGATTTGAACCCTGGACCTTCTCATATCTAGTGAGACGCTCTAACCAACTGAGCCACAAGATCCCGTCCCATTGAAGTCGATGAATCATTCACAATTCTTTTTACAAATTTCGTAGACGAGTACACTAACCATACGGTGTAGATGAATACTCAGCGCGAACAATGCGCTATATATAACATATATAATGTTGTGAATCAGCTTGCCTTTTTATAAACGTTGATAAGAATTATTTGCGACCATCCGTAACATATTTAAACATAGAAGTAGGCCGTAGGGTCGAGGAATTATTGTAATAAACGAAGAAAGAATTTATGAAAAATTCATGGACCTCGCAGGGATTTGAACCCTGGACCTTCTCATATCTAGTGAGACGCTCTAACCAACTGAGCCACAAGATCCCGTCCCATTGAAGTCGATGAATCATTCACAATTCTTTTTACAAATTTCGTAGACGAGTACACTAACCATACGGTGTAGATGAATACTCAGCGCGAACAATGCGCTATATATAACATATATAATGTTGTGAATCAGCTTGCCTTTTTATAAACGTTGATAAGAATTATTTGCGACCATCCGTAACATATTTAAACATAGAAGTAGGCCGTAGGGTCGAGGAATTATTGTAATAAACGAAGAAAGAATTTATGAAAAATTCATGGACCTCGCAGGGATTTGAACCCTGGACCTTCTCATATCTAGTGAGACGCTCTAACCAACTGAGCCACAAGATCCCGTCCCATTGAAGTCGATGAATCATTCACAATTCTTTTTACAAATTTCGTAGACGAGTACACTAACCATACGGTGTAGATGAATACTCAGCGCGAACAATGCGCTATATATAACATATATAATGTTGTGAATCAGCTTGCCTTTTTATAAACGTTGATAAGAATTATTTGCGACCATCCGTAACATATTTAAACATAGAAGTAGGCCGTAGGGTCGAGGAATTATTGTAATAAACGAAGAAAGAATTTATGAAAAATTCATGGACCTCGCAGGGATTTGAACCCTGGACCTTCTCATATCTAGTGAGACGCTCTAACCAACTGAGCCACAAGATCCCGTCCCATTGAAGTCGATGAATCATTCACAATTCTTTTTACAAATTTCGTAGACGAGTACACTAACCATACGGTGTAGATGAATACTCAGCGCGAACAATGCGCTATATATAACATATATAATGTTGTGAATCAGCTTGCCTTTTTATAAACGTTGATAAGAATTATTTGCGACCATCCGTAACATATTTAAACATAGAAGTAGGCCGTAGGGTCGAGGAATTATTGTAATAAACGAAGAAATAATTTATGAAAAATTCATGGACCTCGCAGGGATTTGAACCCTGGACCTTCTCATATCTAGTGAGACGCTCTAACCAACTGAGCCACAAGATCCCGTCCCATTGAAGTCGATGAATCATTCACAATTCTTTTTACAAATTTCGTAGACGAGTACACTAACCATACGGTGTAGATGAATACTCAGCGCGAACAATGCGCTATATATAACATATATAATGTTGTGAATCAGCTTGCCTTTTTATAAACGTTGATAAGAATTATTTGCGACCATCCGTAACATATTTAAACATAGAAGTAGGCCGTAGGGTCGAGGAATTATTGTAATAAACGAAGAAAGAATTTATGAAAAATTCATGGACCTCGCAGGGATTTGAACCCTGGACCTTCTCATATCTAGTGAGACGCTCTAACCAACTGAGCCACAAGATCCCGTCCCATTGAAGTCGATGAATCATTCACAATTCTTTTTACAAATTTCGTAGACGAGTACACTAACCATACGGTGTAGATGAATACTCAGCGCGAACAATGCGCTATATATAACATATATAATGTTGTGAATCAGCTTGCCTTTTTATAAACGTTGATAAGAATTATTTGCGACCATCCGTAACATATTTAAACATAGAAGTAGGCCGTAGGGTCGAGGAATTATTGTAATAAACGAAGAAAGAATTTATGAAAAATTCATGGACCTCGCAGGGATTTGAACCCTGGACCTTCTCATATCTAGTGAGACGCTCTAACCAACTGAGCCACAAGATCCCGTCCCATTGAAGTCGATGAATCATTCACAATTCTTTTTACAAATTTCGTAGACGAGTACACTAACCATACGGTGTAGATGAATACTCAGCGCGAACAATGCGCTATATATAACATATATAATGTTGTGAATCAGCTTGCCTTTTTATAAACGTTGATAAGAATTATTTGCGACCATCCGTAACATATTTAAACATAGAAGTAGGCCGTAGGGTCGAGGAATTATTGTAATAAACGAAGAAATAATTTATGAAAAATTCATGGACCTCGCAGGGATTTGAACCCTGGACCTTCTCATATCTAGTGAGACGCTCTAACCAACTGAGCCACAAGATCCCGTCCCATTGAAGTCGATGAATCATTCACAATTCTTTTTACAAATTTCGTAGACGAGTACACTAACCATACGGTGTAGATGAATACTCAGCGCGAACAATGCGCTATATATAACATATATAATGTTGTGAATCAGCTTGCCTTTTTATAAACGTTGATAAGAATTATTTGCGACCATCCGTAACATATTTAAACATAGAAGTAGGCCGTAGGGTCGAGGAATTATTGTAATAAACGAAGAAAGAATTTATGAAAAATTCATGGACCTCGCAGGGATTTGAACCCTGGACCTTCTCATATCTAGTGAGACGCTCTAACCAACTGAGCCACAAGATCCCGTCCCATTGAAGTCGATGAATCATTCACAATTCTTTTTACAAATTTCGTAGACGAGTACACTAACCATACGGTGTAGATGAATACTCAGCGCGAACAATGCGCTATATATAACATATATAATGTTGTGAATCAGCTTGCCTTTTTATAAACGTTGATAAGAATTATTTGCGACCATCCGTAACATATTTAAACATAGAAGTAGGCCGTAGGGTCGAGGAATTATTGTAATAAACGAAGAAAGAATTTATGAAAAATTCATGGACCTCGCAGGGATTTGAACCCTGGACCTTCTCATATCTAGTGAGACGCTCTAACCAACTGAGCCACAAGATCCCGTCCCATTGAAGTCGATGAATCATTCACAATTCTTTTTACAAATTTCGTAGACGAGTACACTAACCATACGGTGTAGATGAATACTCAGCGCGAACAATGCGCTATATATAACATATATAATGTTGTGAATCAGCTTGCCTTTTTATAAACGTTGATAAGAATTATTTGCGACCATCCGTAACATATTTAAACATAGAAGTAGGCCGTAGGGTCGAGGAATTATTGTAATAAACGAAGAAAGAATTTATGAAAAATTCATGGACCTCGCAGGGATTTGAACCCTGGACCTTCTCATATCTAGTGAGACGCTCTAACCAACTGAGCCACAAGATCCCGTCCCATTGAAGTCGATGAATCATTCACAATTCTTTTTACAAATTTCGTAGACGAGTACACTAACCATACGGTGTAGATGAATACTCAGCGCGAACAATGCGCTATATATAACATATATAATGTTGTGAATCAGCTTGCCTTTTTATAAACGTTGATAAGAATTATTTGCGACCATCCGTAACATATTTAAACATAGAAGTAGGCCGTAGGGTCGAGGAATTATTGTAATAAACGAAGAAAGAATTTATGAAAAATTCATGGACCTCGCAGGGATTTGAACCCTGGACCTTCTCATATCTAGTGAGACGCTCTAACCAACTGAGCCACAAGATCCCGTCCCATTGAAGTCGATGAATCATTCACAATTCTTTTTACAAATTTCGTAGACGAGTACACTAACCATACGGTGTAGATGAATACTCAGCGCGAACAATGCGCTATATATAACATATATAATGTTGTGAATCAGCTTGCCTTTTTATAAACGTTGATAAGAATTATTTGCGACCATCCGTAACATATTTAAACATAGAAGTAGGCCGTAGGGTCGAGGAATTATTGTAATAAACGAAGAAAGAATTTATGAAAAATTCATGGACCTCGCAGGGATTTGAACCCTGGACCTTCTCATATCTAGTGAGACGCTCTAACCAACTGAGCCACAAGATCCCGTCCCATTGAAGTCGATGAATCATTCACAATTCTTTTTACAAATTTCGTAGACGAGTACACTAACCATACGGTGTAGATGAATACTCAGCGCGAACAATGCGCTATATATAACATATATAATGTTGTGAATCAGCTTGCCTTTTTATAAACGTTGATAAGAATTATTTGCGACCATCCGTAACATATTTAAACATAGAAGTAGGCCGTAGGGTCGAGGAATTATTGTAATAAACGAAGAAATAATTTATGAAAAATTCATGGACCTCGCAGGGATTTGAACCCTGGACCTTCTCATATCTAGTGAGACGCTCTAACCAACTGAGCCACAAGATCCCGTCCCATTGAAGTCGATGAATCATTCACAATTCTTTTTACAAATTTCGTAGACGAGTACACTAACCATACGGTGTAGATGAATACTCAGCGCGAACAATGCGCTATATATAACATATATAATGTTGTGAATCAGCTTGCCTTTTTATAAACGTTGATAAGAATTATTTGCGACCATCCGTAACATATTTAAACATAGAAGTAGGCCGTAGGGTCGAGGAATTATTGTAATAAACGAAGAAAGAATTTATGAAAAATTCATGGACCTCGCAGGGATTTGAACCCTGGACCTTCTCATATCTAGTGAGACGCTCTAACCAACTGAGCCACAAGATCCCGTCCCATTGAAGTCGATGAATCATTCACAATTCTTTTTACAAATTTCGTAGACGAGTACAAACCATACGGTGTAGATGAATACTCAGCGCGAACAATGCGCTATATATAACATCTATAATGTTGTGAATCAGCTTGCCTTTTTATAAACGTTGATAAGAATTATTTGCGACCATCCGTAACATATTTAAACATAGAAGTAGGCCGTAGGGTCGAGGAATTATTGTAATAAACGAAGAAATAATTTATGAAAAATTCATGGACCTCGCAGGGATTTGAACCCTGGACCTTCTCATATCTAGTGAGACGCTCTAACCAACTGAGCCACAAGATCCCGTCCCATTGAAGTCGATGAATCATTCACAATTCTTTTTACAAATTTCGTAGACGAGTACACTAACCATACGGTGTAGATGAATACTCAGCGCGAACAATGCGCTATATATAACATATATAATGTTGTGAATCAGCTTGCCTTTTTATAAACGTTGATAAGAATTATTTGCGACCATCCGTAACATATTTAAACATAGAAGTAGGCCGTAGGATCGAGAAATTATTGTAATAAACGAAGAAAGAATTTATGAAGAATTCATGGACCTCGCAGGGATTTGAACCCTGGACCTTCTCATATCTAGTGAGACGCTCTAACCAACTGAGCCACAAGATCCCGTCCCATTGAAGTCGATGAATCATTCACAATTCTTTTTACAAATTTCGTAGACGAGTACACTAACCATACGGTGTAGATGAATACTCAGCGCGAACAATGCGCTATATATAACATATATAATGTTGTGAATCAGCTTGCCTTTTTATAAACGTTGATAAGAATTATTTGCGACCATCCGTAACATATTTAAACATAGAAGTAGGCCGTAGGGTCGAGGAATTATTGTAATAAACGAAGAAATAATTTATGAAAAATTCATGGACCTCGCAGGGATTTGAACCCTGGACCTTCTCATATCTAGTGAGACGCTCTAACCAACTGAGCCACAAGATCCCGTCCCATTGAAGTCGATGAATCATTCACAATTCTTTTTACAAATTTCGTAGACGAGTACACTAACCATACGGTGTAGATGAATACTCAGCGCGAACAATGCGCTATATATAACATATATAATGTTGTGAATCAGCTTGCCTTTTTATAAACGTTGATAAGAATTATTTGCGACCATCCGTAACATATTTAAACATAGAAGTAGGCCGTAGGGTCGAGGAATTATTGTAATAAACGAAGAAAGAATTTATGAAAAATTCATGGACCTCGCAGGGATTTGAACCCTGGACCTTCTCATATCTAGTGAGACGCTCTAACCAACTGAGCCACAAGATCCCGTCCCATTGAAGTCGATGAATCATTCACAATTCTTTTTACAAATTTCGTAGACGAGTACAAACCATACGGTGTAGATGAATACTCAGCGCGAACAATGCGCTATATATAACATCTATAATGTTGTGAATCAGCTTGCCTTTTTATAAACGTTGATAAGAATTATTTGCGACCATCCGTAACATATTTAAACATAGAAGTAGGCCGTAGGGTCGAGGAATTATTGTAATAAACGAAGAAATAATTTATGAAAAATTCATGGACCTCGCAGGGATTTGAACCCTGGACCTTCTCATATCTAGTGAGACGCTCTAACCAACTGAGCCACAAGATCCCGTCCCATTGAAGTCGATGAATCATTCACAATTCTTTTTACAAATTTCGTAGACGAGTACACTAACCATACGGTGTAGATGAATACTCAGCGCGAACAATGCGCTATATATAACATATATAATGTTGTGAATCAGCTTGCCTTTTTATAAACGTTGATAAGAATTATTTGCGACCATCCGTAACATATTTAAACATAGAAGTAGGCCGTAGGGTCGAGGAATTATTGTAATAAACGAAGAAAGAATTTATGAAAAATTCATGGACCTCGCAGGGATTTGAACCCTGGACCTTCTCATATCTAGTGAGACGCTCTAACCAACTGAGCCACAAGATCCCGTCCCATTGAAGTCGATGAATCATTCACAATTCTTTTTACAAATTTCGTAGACGAGTACACTAACCATACGGTGTAGATGAATACTCAGCGCGAACAATGCGCTATATATAACATATATAATGTTGTGAATCAGCTTGCCTTTTTATAAACGTTGATAAGAATTATTTGCGACCATCCGTAACATATTTAAACATAGAAGTAGGCCGTAGGGTCGAGGAATTATTGTAATAAACGAAGAAATAATTTATGAAAAATTCATGGACCTCGCAGGGATTTGAACCCTGGACCTTCTCATATCTAGTGAGACGCTCTAACCAACTGAGCCACAAGATCCCGTCCCATTGAAGTCGATGAATCATTCACAATTCTTTTTACAAATTTCGTAGACGAGTACACTAACCATACGGTGTAGATGAATACTCAGCGCGAACAATGCGCTATATATAACATATATAATGTTGTGAATCAGCTTGCCTTTTTATAAACGTTGATAAGAATTATTTGCGACCATCCGTAACATATTTAAACATAGAAGTAGGCCGTAGGGTCGAGGAATTATTGTAATAAACGAAGAAAGAATTTATGAAAAATTCATGGACCTCGCAGGGATTTGAACCCTGGACCTTCTCATATCTAGTGAGACGCTCTAACCAACTGAGCCACAAGATCCCGTCCCATTGAAGTCGATGAATCATTCACAATTCTTTTTACAAATTTCGTAGACGAGTACACTAACCATACGGTGTAGATGAATACTCAGCGCGAACAATGCGCTATATATAACATATATAATGTTGTGAATCAGCTTGCCTTTTTATAAACGTTGATAAGAATTATTTGCGACCATCCGTAACATATTTAAACATAGAAGTAGGCCGTAGGGTCGAGGAATTATTGTAATAAACGAAGAAAGAATTTATGAAAAATTCATGGACCTCGCAGGGATTTGAACCCTGGACCTTCTCATATCTAGTGAGACGCTCTAACCAACTGAGCCACAAGATCCCGTCCCATTGAAGTCGATGAATCATTCACAATTCTTTTTACAAATTTCGTAGACGAGTACAAACCATACGGTGTAGATGAATACTCAGCGCGAACAATGCGCTATATATAACATCTATAATGTTGTGAATCAGCTTGCCTTTTTATAAACGTTGATAAGAATTATTTGCGACCATCCGTAACATATTTAAACATAGAAGTAGGCCGTAGGGTCGAGGAATTATTGTAATAAACGAAGAAATAATTTATGAAAAATTCATGGACCTCGCAGGGATTTGAACCCTGGACCTTCTCATATCTAGTGAGACGCTCTAACCAACTGAGCCACAAGATCCCGTCCCATTGAAGTCGATGAATCATTCACAATTCTTTTTACAAATTTCGTAGACGAGTACACTAACCATACGGTGTAGATGAATACTCAGCGCGAACAATGCGCTATATATAACATATATAATGTTGTGAATCAGCTTGCCTTTTTATAAACGTTGATAAGAATTATTTGCGACCATCCGTAACATATTTAAACATAGAAGTAGGCCGTAGGGTCGAGAAATTATTGTAATAAACGAAGAAAGAATTTATGAAGAATTCATGGACCTCGCAGGGATTTGAACCCTGGACCTTCTCATATCTAGTGAGACGCTCTAACCAACTGAGCCACAAGATCCCGTCCCATTGAAGTCGATGAATCATTCACAATTCTTTTTACAAATTTCGTAGACGAGTACACTAACCATACGGTGTAGATGAATACTCAGCGCGAACAATGCGCTATATATAACATATATAATGTTGTGAATCAGCTTGCCTTTTTATAAACGTTGATAAGAATTATTTGCGACCATCCGTAACATATTTAAACATAGAAGTAGGCCGTAGGGTCGAGGAATTATTGTAATAAACGAAGAAATAATTTATGAAAAATTCATGGACCTCGCAGGGATTTGAACCCTGGACCTTCTCATATCTAGTGAGACGCTCTAACCAACTGAGCCACAAGATCCCGTCCCATTGAAGTCGATGAATCATTCACAATTCTTTTTACAAATTTCGTAGACGAGTACACTAACCATACGGTGTAGATGAATACTCAGCGCGAACAATGCGCTATATATAACATATATAATGTTGTGAATCAGCTTGCCTTTTTATAAACGTTGATAAGAATTATTTGCGACCATCCGTAACATATTTAAACATAGAAGTAGGCCGTAGGGTCGAGGAATTATTGTAATAAACGAAGAAAGAATTTATGAAAAATTCATGGACCTCGCAGGGATTTGAACCCTGGACCTTCTCATATCTAGTGAGACGCTCTAACCAACTGAGCCACAAGATCCCGTCCCATTGAAGTCGATGAATCATTCACAATTCTTTTTACAAATTTCGTAGACGAGTACAAACCATACGGTGTAGATGAATACTCAGCGCGAACAATGCGCTATATATAACATCTATAATGTTGTGAATCAGCTTGCCTTTTTATAAACGTTGATAAGAATTATTTGCGACCATCCGTAACATATTTAAACATAGAAGTAGGCCGTAGGGTCGAGGAATTATTGTAATAAACGAAGAAATAATTTATGAAAAATTCATGGACCTCGCAGGGATTTGAACCCTGGACCTTCTCATATCTAGTGAGACGCTCTAACCAACTGAGCCACAAGATCCCGTCCCATTGAAGTCGATGAATCATTCACAATTCTTTTTACAAATTTCGTAGACGAGTACACTAACCATACGGTGTAGATGAATACTCAGCGCGAACAATGCGCTATATATAACATATATAATGTTGTGAATCAGCTTGCCTTTTTATAAACGTTGATAAGAATTATTTGCGACCATCCGTAACATATTTAAACATAGAAGTAGGCCGTAGGGTCGAGAAATTATTGTAATAAACGAAGAAAGAATTTATGAAAAATTCATGGACCTCGCAGGGATTTGAACCCTGGACCTTCTCATATCTAGTGAGACGCTCTAACCAACTGAGCCACAAGATCCCGTCCCATTGAAGTCGATGAATCATTCACAATTCTTTTTACAAATTTCGTAGACGAGTACACTAACCATACGGTGTAGATGAATACTCAGCGCGAACAATGCGCTATATATAACATATATAATGTTGTGAATCAGCTTGCCTTTTTATAAACGTTGATAAGAATTATTTGCGACCATCCGTAACATATTTAAACATAGAAGTAGGCCGTAGGGTCGAGGAATTATTGTAATAAACGAAGAAATAATTTATGAAAAATTCATGGACCTCGCAGGGATTTGAACCCTGGACCTTCTCATATCTAGTGAGACGCTCTAACCAACTGAGCCACAAGATCCCGTCCCATTGAAGTCGATGAATCATTCACAATTCTTTTTACAAATTTCGTAGACGAGTACACTAACCATACGGTGTAGATGAATACTCAGCGCGAACAATGCGCTATATATAACATATATAATGTTGTGAATCAGCTTGCCTTTTTATAAACGTTGATAAGAATTATTTGCGACCATCCGTAACATATTTAAACATAGAAGTAGGCCGTAGGGTCGAGGAATTATTGTAATAAACGAAGAAAGAATTTATGAAAAATTCATGGACCTCGCAGGGATTTGAACCCTGGACCTTCTCATATCTAGTGAGACGC
Source organism: Harpalus rufipes (assembly GCA_951394225.1). Classification (NCBI taxonomy): domain Eukaryota; kingdom Metazoa; phylum Arthropoda; class Insecta; order Coleoptera; family Carabidae; genus Harpalus; species Harpalus rufipes. The sequence goes on along the minus strand of OX596276.1, from coordinate 32,057,126 downwards.
TCTAACCAACTGAGCCACAAGATCCCGTCCCATTGAAGTCGATGAATCATTCACAATTCTTTTTACAAATTTCGTAGACGAGTACACTAACCATACGGTGTAGATGAATACTCAGCGCGAACAATGCGCTATATATAACATATATAATGTTGTGAATCAGCTTGCCTTTTTATAAACGTTGATAAGAATTATTTGCGACCATCCGTAACATATTTAAACATAGAAGTAGGCCGTAGGGTCGAGGAATTATTGTAATAAACGAAGAAATAATTTATGAAAAATTCATGGACCTCGCAGGGATTTGAACCCTGGACCTTCTCATATCTAGTGAGACGCTCTAACCAACTGAGCCACAAGATCCCGTCCCATTGAAGTCGATGAATCATTCACAATTCTTTTTACAAATTTCGTAGACGAGTACACTAACCATACGGTGTAGATGAATACTCAGCGCGAACAATGCGCTATATATAACATATATAATGTTGTGAATCAGCTTGCCTTTTTATAAACGTTGATAAGAATTATTTGCGACCATCCGTAACATATTTAAACATAGAAGTAGGCCGTAGGGTCGAGGAATTATTGTAATAAACGAAGAAAGAATTTATGAAAAATTCATGGACCTCGCAGGGATTTGAACCCTGGACCTTCTCATATCTAGTGAGACGCTCTAACCAACTGAGCCACAAGATCCCGTCCCATTGAAGTCGATGAATCATTCACAATTCTTTTTACAAATTTCGTAGACGAGTACACTAACCATACGGTGTAGATGAATACTCAGCGCGAACAATGCGCTATATATAACATATATAATGTTGTGAATCAGCTTGCCTTTTTATAAACGTTGATAAGAATTATTTGCGACCATCCGTAACATATTTAAACATAGAAGTAGGCCGTAGGGTCGAGGAATTATTGTAATAAACGAAGAAATAATTTATGAAAAATTCATGGACCTCGCAGGGATTTGAACCCTGGACCTTCTCATATCTAGTGAGACGCTCTAACCAACTGAGCCACAAGATCCCGTCCCATTAAAGTCGATGAATCATTCACAATTCTTTTTACAAATTTCGTAGACGAGTACACTAACCATACGGTGTAGATGAATACTCAGCGCGAACAATGCGCTATATATAACATATATAATGTTGTGAATCAGCTTGCCTTTTTATAAACGTTGATAAGAATTATTTGCGACCATCCGTAACATATTTAAACATAGAAGTAGGCCGTAGGGTCGAGGAATTATTGTAATAAACGAAGAAAGAATTTATGAAAAATTCATGGACCTCGCAGGGATTTGAACCCTGGACCTTCTCATATCTAGTGAGACGCTCTAACCAACTGAGCCACAAGATCCCGTCCCATTGAAGTCGATGAATCATTCACAATTCTTTTTACAAATTTCGTAGACGAGTACACTAACCATACGGTGTAGATGAATACTCAGCGCGAACAATGCGCTATATATAACATATATAATGTTGTGAATCAGCTTGCCTTTTTATAAACGTTGATAAGAATTATTTGCGACCATCCGTAACATATTTAAACATAGAAGTAGGCCGTAGGGTCGAGGAATTATTGTAATAAACGAAGAAATAATTTATGAAAAATTCATGGACCTCGCAGGGATTTGAACCCTGGACCTTCTCATATCTAGTGAGACGCTCTAACCAACTGAGCCACAAGATCCCGTCCCATTGAAGTCGATGAATCATTCACAATTCTTTTTACAAATTTCGTAGACGAGTACACTAACCATACGGTGTAGATGAATACTCAGCGCGAACAATGCGCTATATATAACATATATAATGTTGTGAATCAGCTTGCCTTTTTATAAACGTTGATAAGAATTATTTGCGACCATCCGTAACATATTTAAACATAGAAGTAGGCCGTAGGGTCGAGGAATTATTGTAATAAACGAAGAAAGAATTTATGAAAAATTCATGGACCTCGCAGGGATTTGAACCCTGGACCTTCTCATATCTAGTGAGACGCTCTAACCAACTGAGCCACAAGATCCCGTCCCATTGAAGTCGATGAATCATTCACAATTCTTTTTACAAATTTCGTAGACGAGTACACTAACCATACGGTGTAGATGAATACTCAGCGCGAACAATGCGCTATATATAACATATATAATGTTGTGAATCAGCTTGCCTTTTTATAAACGTTGATAAGAATTATTTGCGACCATCCGTAACATATTTAAACATAGAAGTAGGCCGTAGGGTCGAGGAATTATTGTAATAAACGAAGAAATAATTTATGAAAAATTCATGGACCTCGCAGGGATTTGAACCCTGGACCTTCTCATATCTAGTGAGACGCTCTAACCAACTGAGCCACAAGATCCCGTCCCATTGAAGTCGATGAATCATTCACAATTCTTTTTACAAATTTCGTAGACGAGTACACTAACCATACGGTGTAGATGAATACTCAGCGCGAACAATGCGCTATATATAACATATATAATGTTGTGAATCAGCTTGCCTTTTTATAAACGTTGATAAGAATTATTTGCGACCATCCGTAACATATTTAAACATAGAAGTAGGCCGTAGGGTCGAGGAATTATTGTAATAAACGAAGAAAGAATTTATGAAAAATTCATGGACCTCGCAGGGATTTGAACCCTGGACCTTCTCATATCTAGTGAGACGCTCTAACCAACTGAGCCACAAGATCCCGTCCCATTGAAGTCGATGAATCATTCACAATTCTTTTTACAAATTTCGTAGACGAGTACACTAACCATACGGTGTAGATGAATACTCAGCGCGAACAATGCGCTATATATAACATATATAATGTTGTGAATCAGCTTGCCTTTTTATAAACGTTGATAAGAATTATTTGCGACCATCCGTAACATATTTAAACATAGAAGTAGGCCGTAGGGTCGAGGAATTATTGTAATAAACGAAGAAAGAATTTATGAAAAATTCATGGACCTCGCAGGGATTTGAACCCTGGACCTTCTCATATCTAGTGAGACGCTCTAACCAACTGAGCCACAAGATCCCGTCCCATTGAAGTCGATGAATCATTCACAATTCTTTTTACAAATTTCGTAGACGAGTACACTAACCATACGGTGTAGATGAATACTCAGCGCGAACAATGCGCTATATATAACATATATAATGTTGTGAATCAGCTTGCCTTTTTATAAACGTTGATAAGAATTATTTGCGACCATCCGTAACATATTTAAACATAGAAGTAGGCCGTAGGGTCGAGGAATTATTGTAATAAACGAAGAAATAATTTATGAAAAATTCATGGACCTCGCAGGGATTTGAACCCTGGACCTTCTCATATCTAGTGAGACGCTCTAACCAACTGAGCCACAAGATCCCGTCCCATTGAAGTCGATGAATCATTCACAATTCTTTTTACAAATTTCGTAGACGAGTACACTAACCATACGGTGTAGATGAATACTCAGCGCGAACAATGCGCTATATATAACATATATAATGTTGTGAATCAGCTTGCCTTTTTATAAACGTTGATAAGAATTATTTGCGACCATCCGTAACATATTTAAACATAGAAGTAGGCCGTAGGGTCGAGGAATTATTGTAATAAACGAAGAAAGAATTTATGAAAAATTCATGGACCTCGCAGGGATTTGAACCCTGGACCTTCTCATATCTAGTGAGACGCTCTAACCAACTGAGCCACAAGATCCCGTCCCATTGAAGTCGATGAATCATTCACAATTCTTTTTACAAATTTCGTAGACGAGTACACTAACCATACGGTGTAGATGAATACTCAGCGCGAACAATGCGCTATATATAACATATATAATGTTGTGAATCAGCTTGCCTTTTTATAAACGTTGATAAGAATTATTTGCGACCATCCGTAACATATTTAAACATAGAAGTAGGCCGTAGGGTCGAGGAATTATTGTAATAAACGAAGAAAGAATTTATGAAAAATTCATGGACCTCGCAGGGATTTGAACCCTGGACCTTCTCATATCTAGTGAGACGCTCTAACCAACTGAGCCACAAGATCCCGTCCCATTGAAGTCGATGAATCATTCACAATTCTTTTTACAAATTTCGTAGACGAGTACACTAACCATACGGTGTAGATGAATACTCAGCGCGAACAATGCGCTATATATAACATATATAATGTTGTGAATCAGCTTGCCTTTTTATAAACGTTGATAAGAATTATTTGCGACCATCCGTAACATATTTAAACATAGAAGTAGGCCGTAGGGTCGAGGAATTATTGTAATAAACGAAGAAAGAATTTATGAAAAATTCATGGACCTCGCAGGGATTTGAACCCTGGACCTTCTCATATCTAGTGAGACGCTCTAACCAACTGAGCCACAAGATCCCGTCCCATTGAAGTCGATGAATCATTCACAATTCTTTTTACAAATTTCGTAGACGAGTACACTAACCATACGGTGTAGATGAATACTCAGCGCGAACAATGCGCTATATATAACATATATAATGTTGTGAATCAGCTTGCCTTTTTATAAACGTTGATAAGAATTATTTGCGACCATCCGTAACATATTTAAACATAGAAGTAGGCCGTAGGGTCGAGGAATTATTGTAATAAACGAAGAAAGAATTTATGAAAAATTCATGGACCTCGCAGGGATTTGAACCCTGGACCTTCTCATATCTAGTGAGACGCTCTAACCAACTGAGCCACAAGATCCCGTCCCATTGAAGTCGATGAATCATTCACAATTCTTTTTACAAATTTCGTAGACGAGTACACTAACCATACGGTGTAGATGAATACTCAGCGCGAACAATGCGCTATATATAACATATATAATGTTGTGAATCAGCTTGCCTTTTTATAAACGTTGATAAGAATTATTTGCGACCATCCGTAACATATTTAAACATAGAAGTAGGCCGTAGGGTCGAGGAATTATTGTAATAAACGAAGAAAGAATTTATGAAAAATTCATGGACCTCGCAGGGATTTGAACCCTGGACCTTCTCATATCTAGTGAGACGCTCTAACCAACTGAGCCACAAGATCCCGTCCCATTGAAGTCGATGAATCATTCACAATTCTTTTTACAAATTTCGTAGACGAGTACACTAACCATACGGTGTAGATGAATACTCAGCGCGAACAATGCGCTATATATAACATATATAATGTTGTGAATCAGCTTGCCTTTTTATAAACGTTGATAAGAATTATTTGCGACCATCCGTAACATATTTAAACATAGAAGTAGGCCGTAGGGTCGAGGAATTATTGTAATAAACGAAGAAAGAATTTATGAAAAATTCATGGACCTCGCAGGGATTTGAACCCTGGACCTTCTCATATCTAGTGAGACGCTCTAACCAACTGAGCCACAAGATCCCGTCCCATTGAAGTCGATGAATCATTCACAATTCTTTTTACAAATTTCGTAGACGAGTACACTAACCATACGGTGTAGATGAATACTCAGCGCGAACAATGCGCTATATATAACATATATAATGTTGTGAATCAGCTTGCCTTTTTATAAACGTTGATAAGAATTATTTGCGACCATCCGTAACATATTTAAACATAGAAGTAGGCCGTAGGGTCGAGGAATTATTGTAATAAACGAAGAAAGAATTTATGAAAAATTCATGGACCTCGCAGGGATTTGAACCCTGGACCTTCTCATATCTAGTGAGACGCTCTAACCAACTGAGCCACAAGATCCCGTCCCATTGAAGTCGATGAATCATTCACAATTCTTTTTACAAATTTCGTAGACGAGTACACTAACCATACGGTGTAGATGAATACTCAGCGCGAACAATGCGCTATATATAACATATATAATGTTGTGAATCAGCTTGCCTTTTTATAAACGTTGATAAGAATTATTTGCGACCATCCGTAACATATTTAAACATAGAAGTAGGCCGTAGGGTCGAGGAATTATTGTAATAAACGAAGAAAGAATTTATGAAAAATTCATGGACCTCGCAGGGATTTGAACCCTGGACCTTCTCATATCTAGTGAGACGCTCTAACCAACTGAGCCACAAGATCCCGTCCCATTGAAGTCGATGAATCATTCACAATTCTTTTTACAAATTTCGTAGACGAGTACACTAACCATACGGTGTAGATGAATACTCAGCGCGAACAATGCGCTATATATAACATATATAATGTTGTGAATCAGCTTGCCTTTTTATAAACGTTGATAAGAATTATTTGCGACCATCCGTAACATATTTAAACATAGAAGTAGGCCGTAGGGTCGAGGAATTATTGTAATAAACGAAGAAAGAATTTATGAAAAATTCATGGACCTCGCAGGGATTTGAACCCTGGACCTTCTCATATCTAGTGAGACGCTCTAACCAACTGAGCCACAAGATCCCGTCCCATTGAAGTCGATGAATCATTCACAATTCTTTTTACAAATTTCGTAGACGAGTACACTAACCATACGGTGTAGATGAATACTCAGCGCGAACAATGCGCTATATATAACATATATAATGTTGTGAATCAGCTTGCCTTTTTATAAACGTTGATAAGAATTATTTGCGACCATCCGTAACATATTTAAACATAGAAGTAGGCCGTAGGGTCGAGGAATTATTGTAATAAACGAAGAAAGAATTTATGAAAAATTCATGGACCTCGCAGGGATTTGAACCCTGGACCTTCTCATATCTAGTGAGACGCTCTAACCAACTGAGCCACAAGATCCCGTCCCATTGAAGTCGATGAATCATTCACAATTCTTTTTACAAATTTCGTAGACGAGTACACTAACCATACGGTGTAGATGAATACTCAGCGCGAACAATGCGCTATATATAACATATATAATGTTGTGAATCAGCTTGCCTTTTTATAAACGTTGATAAGAATTATTTGCGACCATCCGTAACATATTTAAACATAGAAGTAGGCCGTAGGGTCGAGGAATTATTGTAATAAACGAAGAAAGAATTTATGAAAAATTCATGGACCTCGCAGGGATTTGAACCCTGGACCTTCTCATATCTAGTGAGACGCTCTAACCAACTGAGCCACAAGATCCCGTCCCATTGAAGTCGATGAATCATTCACAATTCTTTTTACAAATTTCGTAGACGAGTACACTAACCATACGGTGTAGATGAATACTCAGCGCGAACAATGCGCTATATATAACATATATAATGTTGTGAATCAGCTTGCCTTTTTATAAACGTTGATAAGAATTATTTGCGACCATCCGTAACATATTTAAACATAGAAGTAGGCCGTAGGGTCGAGGAATTATTGTAATAAACGAAGAAAGAATTTATGAAAAATTCATGGACCTCGCAGGGATTTGAACCCTGGACCTTCTCATATCTAGTGAGACGCTCTAACCAACTGAGCCACAAGATCCCGTCCCATTGAAGTCGATGAATCATTCACAATTCTTTTTACAAATTTCGTAGACGAGTACACTAACCATACGGTGTAGATGAATACTCAGCGCGAACAATGCGCTATATATAACATATATAATGTTGTGAATCAGCTTGCCTTTTTATAAACGTTGATAAGAATTATTTGCGACCATCCGTAACATATTTAAACATAGAAGTAGGCCGTAGGGTCGAGGAATTATTGTAATAAACGAAGAAAGTATTTATGAAAAATTCATGGACCTCGCAGGGATTTGAACCCTGGACCTTCTCATATCTAGTGAGACGCTCTAACCAACTGAGCCACAAGATCCCGTCCCATTGAAGTCGATGAATCATTCACAATTCTTTTTACAAATTTCGTAGACGAGTACACTAACCATACGGTGTAGATGAATACTCAGCGCGAACAATGCGCTATATATAACATATATAATGTTGTGAATCAGCTTGCCTTTTTATAAACGTTTAAGCAGAGAAGTTAAGATTACTCAACATGTAAACCATGTCAGAGGTCTAACAACTCTGAGCAAACAAGGGAGAGAACTGGGATTATATAGGGATAGGAGTCACAGGTGAATGAATACCAATTAAAACTAAGATTTAACGTCCAATGAAATTTAAGATTTAAAATTTCCTATTAAATTTAAGTTTCTATTAAATCGAATAATTTAGAATTTGGTATGGGACCGAAATCTGCGTTCATCAAGTTATTTTTAAATTTATTTATTATTAAGCTCTCGTATGCATCTAAATATCTATCATTATTAATATTCTTTAAAAGTTTAATGTTAGAATTGTTAATTTTGTGATTATTAACGAACATATGTTGAGCCACGCTAGATTTTTCGGGATTACCGCTTTTTAGATGATAAAAATGTTCTTTAAACCGAGTGTCAATTAATAATGATAGATATTTAGATGCATACGAGAGCTTAATAATAAATAAATTTAAAAATAACTTGATGAACGCAGATTTCGGTCCCATACCAAATTCTAAATTATTCGATTTAATAGAAACTTAAATTTAATAGGACATTTTAAATCTTAAATTTCATTGGACGTTAAATCTTAGTTTTAATTGGTATTCATTCACCTGTGACTCCTATCCCTATATAATCCCAGTTCTCTCCCTTGTTTGCTCAGAGTTGTTAGACCTCTGACATGGTTTACATGTTGAGTAATCTTAACTTCTCTGCTTAAACTTTTGTTTTGTTCTACTGATGATGAGAACTTAGTTCTCGAAATACGTATTTAGCTTTTAGCTTATATTATTATTTAAGGTTAAGGGGTAATTGTTTTAGTTTTATATATATTATATATGTTATATATAGCGCATTGTTCGCGCTGAGTATTCATCTACACCGTATGGTTAGTGTACTCGTCTACGAAATTTGTAAAAAGAATTGTGAATGATTCATCGACTTCAATGGGACGGGATCTTGTGGCTCAGTTGGTTAGAGCGTCTCACTAGATATGAGAAGGTCCAGGGTTCAAATCCCTGCGAGGTCCATGAATTTTTCATAAATTCTTTCTTCGTTTATTACAATAATTCCTCGACCCTACGGCCTACTTCTATGTTTAAATATGTTACGGATGGTCGCAAATAATTCTTATCAACGTTTATAAAAAGGCAAGCTGATTCACAACATTATATATGTTATATATAGCGCATTGTTCGCGCTGAGTATTCATCTACACCGTATGGTTAGTGTACTCGTCTACGAAATTTGTAAAAAGAATTGTGAATGATTCATCGACTTCAATGGGACGGGATCTTGTGGCTCAGTTGGTTAGAGCGTCTCACTAGATATGAGAAGGTCCAGGGTTCAAATCCCTGCGAGGTCCATGAATTTTTCATAAATTATTTCTTCGTTTATTACAATAATTCCTCGACCCTACGGCCTACTTCTATGTTTAAATATGTTACGGATGGTCGCAAATAATTCTTATCAACGTTTATAAAAAGGCAAGCTGATTCACAACATTATATATGTTATATATAGCGCATTGTTCGCGCTGAGTATTCATCTACACCGTATGGTTAGTGTACTCGTCTACGAAATTTGTAAAAAGAATTGTGAATGATTCATCGACTTCAATGGGACGGGATCTTGTGGCTCAGTTGGTTAGAGCGTCTCACTAGATATGAGAAGGTCCAGGGTTCAAATCCCTGCGAGGTCCATGAATTTTTCATAAATTCTTTCTTCGTTTATTACAATAATTCCTCGACCCTACGGCCTACTTCTATGTTTAAATATGTTACGGATGGTCGCAAATAATTCTTATCAACGTTTATAAAAAGGCAAGCTGATTCACAACATTATATATGTTATATATAGCGCATTGTTCGCGCTGAGTATTCATCTACACCGTATGGTTAGTGTACTCGTCTACGAAATTTGTAAAAAGAATTGTGAATGATTCATCGACTTCAATGGGACGGGATCTTGTGGCTCAGTTGGTTAGAGCGTCTCACTAGATATGAGAAGGTCCAGGGTTCAAATCCCTGCGAGGTCCATGAATTTTTCATAAATACTTTCTTCGTTTATTACAATAATTCCTCGACCCTACGGCCTACTTCTATGTTTAAATATGTTACGGATGGTCGCAAATAATTCTTAAAAACTAATAAAAGAAACTATTATAATGATATTCGGAATAAATTAAGCATTGTAAACAATAACAAAGAATTTTGGAGTACAATTAGATTCTTTAATTCGAATTATAAAAATGTCAACAATATAAGTCTAACTGACTGGGAGTTTTTCTATAAGAATATGTACAGTTCAAGTGTACAGCCAGACATTACTTTCTTTGATTGCAGCAACCCTATTTTAGACGCGCCTTTTGCTTTGGATGAGTTATTATCTAGTATAGAAAAAAGTAAAAATAATAAAGCGGCATGCTCAGATCTTCTTAATAATAATTTTTTTAAAAATCTACCCTATAACTGGCTACATTATATGTTAAATATGTATAATACAATTTGGTCAAAAGAAGAAATTCCAAACTCTTGGTCAAATATTCAAACTTTTTTACTACATAAAAAATCTGTTGTGGCCAGCACAATACCTCTCGCCACTTCCTTTTTTGGTTACATAAGTATAGGGCGCGAACAGTCATGTTACATTGTTGGCCTTGACAAGCAAATGTGGGGGCCTGTTTCAGGATGATAATTAGTAATTATGTAGATGGATGTCAATTGTCAATTTTTCATTCAGAATTTCAAGATTTTCTAAATACACGTAGTTAATTTGTGACCAGGAGTGTGGAATTTACTTGTCGAGGAAAATAAACCACATGGAATTGGAAAATCACTAAATTTAGAATGAGAAATTTTGATACTTGACATCTATATACATAATTACAAGCTATCATTCTGACATGGGCCCCCATATCTGCTTGTAACATTTCGTGTATACCTTCACTCTATACCAAAAATTCTACTTACATATATCTATTCCTTATATGTAGATTGTTTAATTTTAAATTCATTTTATGAAGAAATTTTGTCCTCTTCTAATTTTTCGAAATGTTTCCAATTCATTGTCAGGATTGACAGTTTTTTTGAAGGATATATGTAATATACCTATAATTTTAAATATTTAACTATTAATACATTAAGAAATAATATAATGTATGTACTTCCCAGAAAAACTCTTCAGTAATGTCTCCGGATTTCTGACACTGACATTTATCTGTCAGTTACAAACAATTTAAATTTTCAACTATTTTCCATGGGCAATCTTTTGGCTGTAAAATTTATTATAACAGACTATTTTATATATTATATTTCTTTTATCTCTAAATCTATAGAATATATTATAAAATATTTAAATGTATCAGATAGAGAATTTAATTTTCTTTAATATTAATAAGAAAAAAAATCAAAAAATATTATTTAGAAGATTTTTTTTCAAGAATCTTTACTTCCGGTTGTTCAATTGTTACCAAAACCTTTTCAGATCTTCCCATGAATGTCCGATTGGGAAATACGTAGTTAAACTAATTTAAAGTCTTATAGTTTTTGAGTAATCGTCCTTCCAACATCCTTCATACATACACACACACACACACACACACACACACACACACACACACACACAGACATCATGACAAATGTTAAAATCGGATTGTAGGGACCTTAAAACGTGCTTATTCAATAAAATCTGGATATGCGATTTTTAGCATGAATCCAATACCTCTCTTAGCGAGAGGTAAAAAGGAGATAAAAATGATCCATTAAATTATCGTGGCATTTAATTAATTAACTCAGTGTGTAAGTTGTTCACACAAATTATGTTAGCTATATTCTAAATTGGTGTGACATACAAGACATTTTAAATGAAAACCAAGCGAGTTTCCGACGTGGCAGGGGTACGATTGATAATATTTTTTCTTTGTCTGCTATCGCACATTTGCAATTAAAACTGCCAAAACAAGATATGTATGCCATCTTTATAGATTTTCGCAGGGCTTTTGACTCTTTAAATCATGAATTACTTTGGAAAAACTTTATAATATTGGATTGTCCGCGAAATTTATTAGAATTCTTCAATGTTTGTATAATAATGCACATTTACAAATTAAAATTAAGAACAACCTTTCAAACCCGGTTAAAATCACTAAGGGCGTTTTACAAGGGGAGATTCTCTCTCCTCTTTTATTTTCTTTATTTTTAAATGATATATGAGAATTTTTTAAGGAGTCTGGAGTTAGGGGTATTAATATAAATGGTCATGATGAACTACTTATTTTGGCCTATGCAGATGACCTTGTGCTTTTATGTCATTCCGCGGTAGACGTTGCAAAAAAACTAGATTTACTCCAATTATACTGTACGAATAATTCTCTAGAGGTAAATGATAATAAAACGAAAATTCTCTTTTTCCATAAAAGTCGTGCAAAAAAGCAAAAAAAATCCGTTTCTTTATAACGGTAACTTATTAGAAATAGTTAGCTCATTTTGCTACCTAGGTACCACCTTCAGTTCGTCCGGCAAATTTAGACTTGCAGTTCAGGAAAATGCAAAAAAAGGTTCACTTGCAAGCCAAAATGTAAGATCAATTTTATGTAAAGCAAAATCTGTAGGATGGAATGAGAAAACGAAGTTTATGGACTCAATAATTAAAGCCACTTCATTATACGCTGCAGAAATATGGGACCCCTTTCAAAACGAACAAATCGAAAAGGTACAACTACAATTTCTAAAAAAGTTATTACGGAATCCAAAAAACACATCAAACCATTATATTAGACTAGAGACAGGTACTATCCATATTTTAGTTGAAATATGGAAACGTGTTCTGTCCTGGTGGGGCAGAATAACTACTATGAGCAGTGAAAGATTACCGAAAATTTTAAATGAAAGGTTAATGGTCTTAGATAAATTAGACTCAAACAAAAAAGAACTTAATTGTAGCACACAAATTAGACTTTTTCTAGAAACTCTCAGATATGGGAAAAGCGAGCCATAACTAAAATACAGATAAAAGAGATTATAGAAAAATTTAAGGCAACACTGGTTAATAAAGATTTAGAAAAACTTCAACATTCAAACTTTAACTTTTTTTATAAGATTATTAAATCTAATAATGAGAGGGAACAATATTTAAATCTAAATTTAAGTATACAAAAAATACAAATTATCAGCCAAATACGGTTGGGAAGCAAGCTTGGTCAAAAATTTTGTTATAGGGAAATGAAATATGAGTTAGATGCGAAAAATATTTGTACGATCTGCAATAAAATGAAACTAGAAGACCTATATCATTTTTTCTTTGAATGCCCTATCTATCATCCTCTAAGACTCAAATATTTAATTATTTTGAACATAAATACATTTAATGTAAGTAATTACTACCAAATTTTTTGCAATCTTAACGCACCCAAAATTAACAATAATGGAAATAATTATAAAGGTTTGTATTTTAATATAAATTACAAAGTTACGTCTAGTTTCACTAGTTTACGTTTGTATTTTATTTAGTCAATTTGGAATAGATTTTATTCTGTGATATTACTTATTTATTTGTCGATCCAAATCCCAAACTTAAACCCGGTATATTGTTTATTATAAATTTTATTCTATATATATACAGGATGTAACACCAAAACCGACCACCGTCATTATTTTCTTTATTATTATAGTCACAAAAAAATATTATAGAACAAAGTTGTAGGAAACCAAGGGGGACATCCCATTAAAGAAGAAAATAGTTTTTTAAACTAGTGGATCTCAAGTTGCAACACAAAGTTATATTTTTTCAAATGGGAACATACTTATTTTTTATGTCTATTTGAGAGCGTATTTTTTTCTGAATTCAACCATGTATTAGTTTTCTATCTTTACATAATAAAAATATTGAAAAATAATCGATTGAAATTTAAATAAATTTGATTTTTATAGTCATATTTCAGTAGGCTATGCATGAAAAACAAAACCTGCTATTTGTCAACTTGAATTACTTAGGATAGAAATCTAATAGAACACTGTTTATAACACTTTTGACAAATATTTGTTCCATTTTAATTTAAGCTAATTGTTTTTCATTCATAGCCTACTGAAAAATAACTATAAAAATTTAATTTATTTAAATTTCAATTGACTTTTTCTCAATATTTTTGTTATAAAATAATCTCAGGTTGAATTCAGAATATATATATATATATATATATATATATATATATATATATATATATATATATATATATATATATATACCGGGTGATCATTTGAAAACTCCCCACCTTGAATAACTCTTTAATTAATAAAATTATCAAAAATCACTAAAATAGGTCAATGTTATTTTGGAGGGGGGCATTTAATAACCTATTCCAATCAGTTGGGAAACTTTTACCCTCCCCTCCAGCCACCCCCGCCCCAAAATTTTAAATGGCACTACCCCATGTGTGATACATCATTTTAAAGGTTGTAAAATTCTCAATATTTTAAAGCAAAGAAAATTAAAATCGGCCGAGCCGTTCATGAATTAGAGACAAAAATGTATGCCCATTTTGAGTGGTTGATCAAGCCATCTACCTACGTTTTGCTTTGAAACAAAAGAACGTATACAAAAAATACAAATTATCAGCCAAATACGGTTGGGAAGCAAGCTTGGTCAAAAATTTTGTTATAGGGAAATGAAATATGAGTTAGATGCGAAAGTGCGTGAGTCTCTTCGACTGAATTCTTTATTTATGCGGCATTTTAAATTGTTCTTCGCCTCAGCAGTTTCACCCAAAATATGTCAATGAATGTATTTTTCATCAATTATAGCGAATGAGAATATTAACGAAACCAGAAAAAAATAATTTCCATCTGCCACTCTGTCAAAATTTCGCTAGGATTTTCGAACAATTGCGACTTACCCTACTTATATAAAACTCATGCTACTACAAATTGCTGTATATTTTTTTTAATCCAACGAAGACAAGAAACTGAAACTCTTTTAATATTTTTATGAAATATTTTATTTTAATTTTTCAGTGTGACATTTTATTATTTATTTATGTATATATGTTTTTTAAGTAACTACGACAACATATTATTTTAAAAAACAATAGAAACTATGTCAAGTTTGACACTGACATTGACATGTTATGACATAATTTCAACAGGAACGAACTATTTTTTCAATACTCCCACTTCGGCTGCTGTTGAAATTTCGGATTCGTAAAGTAATCCAAGTTTATCTTTATTCATTTTAAACTTTAAAGCAGGTAGAGCTTTAGTCATTATGTCTGCTACTTGCTCACTGGAGGACACATATTCCAATTCAATTTTACCATCTTTCACCAGTTCGCGAAGAAAATATTTACGTATGTCAATATGCTTCGATCTTGAGCGTACTTCACGTAATTTTGCGAAATGAATAGCACTTTGATTGTCCACTTTTAATATAGGTGTTTGATATTTTCTTAACATATTTTCTGTCAATCGATGCAACCATAAAATTTCACGTGAACCATCACTCGCTGCTACATATTCAGCTTCCATTGTAGAAAGTGTAACACAATTTTGACGTTTGCTGCTCCACTGTACTGCTGTTCCATTAAACAGAATGACCATGCCACTTGTGCTTCTTCTAGTTTCTAAATCTCCACCAAAATCAGCATCAGTATATGAAATGGCACTATTTAAATTTTCTTTTGCAGTAAAATGATACAATATGCCAAGATCTAAAGTCGCTTTTAGATATCCGAAAACACGTTTTACCTTACGCCAATCATTAATGTATGTCTATCTAGATGTTGACTCAGTTTACTGACTGAAAATGCTAAATCCGGTCTACTGCCAATCATCAGATACATTAAACTTCCTATTGCTTCACGATATGGCATAGTTGATTTATCTTCTTCATTTTCTTTAACTTCTTGTTTTTCTTCATCACCAACGGTCATAGGAGTTTCTACAGGTTTAGCTTCTAACATGTGGAATCTTTCTAAAATTCTTCGTGCATATCCTTTTTGACAAATAAATATTGAATTGTCTTTCAGTTGTTTAATTTGGAGTCCTAGGTACTCATTAAGTTGACTTGATTTTATTTCAAATCTTTTATTTATTTCAGCCAACAATTTTTCACCTTCAACTTTCTCTGAACTTCCAATAATTCCATCGTCTACATAAATAGCAACAATTAATAAATTTCCTTCATTTTCTGATATAAAAATGCAAGGATCTAGATCACTTTGTTTAAGACCTTGATTTTTGAAGAATTCTGAAAGTTTTAAATTCCAGCATTTTGGTGCTTGCTTCAGACCATATAATGCTTTTTGCAATTTACATACTCTTCCTGAATTATCATCAAAACCTTTTGGTTGAAACATATACAAATTTTCTTTCAATTCTCCATGTAAAAATGCTGTTTTGATATCAAATTGAATAAGATGCAATTTCTTGACTGCAGCAATTGCTAATAATAATCTTATAGATTCGAAACGAACCACAGGACTATATGTATCTTCAAAAACAATTCCAGGTCTTTGTGTAAAGCCACGAACTACAAGTCTGGCCTTGTATCCATCGATTGAACCATCTGCATGTCTCTTAATCCGTAGTACCCAACGGTTTGTTAAAATACGAGCACCTGGAGGAAGCTCGATCAAAGTCCAAGTTTTATTTTCATGAAGCGATTTCATCTCATCTTGCATTGCTTCATGCCACTGCGAAGCATCAGGTGAACTAATAGCTTCTTCAAATGTTGGTGCATCAATAGCTTCTGTGAAATAAGACTCACCAAATATTTTAGATTTTCGCTGACGAAGAGAATAACGTTTTTCTATTTTATTTTCTAATTCTTTTCCTTCGTGGGTACTTCCTGTTTCTTCTTGAATTTCATTTTCTTTATCTTCGCTCCCACTACAATTAGAATCTGTCTTATTTTCATCTTCACAGAAATTTGCGGGAACTGTAACATCTATTATATTTGGTGTATTGCACATGCGACAAATTTGTTCATCAAATTCTGCATTTAATATTACATCAACTTTTGAATTTTCATACTGTACTTTGTAACCACAATCTTCATATCCTATAAGTACACCAGTTTTTGCTTTTGGGTCAAGTTTTCGACGTTGATTTTTTGGACATAATGCGAAAATTCTTGAACCAAATATTCTTAAATTTTTGATTCGTTATTTACGGTTGTACCATAATTCAAATGGAGTTTTACCTTCTACGGTAGAAGTACCTGAAACATTTAATGTTGTAACAGCAGTATTGCAAGCTTCTGCCCAATATTTTAAATTCATATATTTGACATTTAACATTTTACGTGCAGCTTCAATTACTGTGCGATTTTCTCTTTCTATAGTACCATTTTGTTGGGGAGTTTCTCTTGAAATAACAATGTGATTTACACCATATTTTTCTAATATTTTTCTAAATGATTCATCTAAAAACTCTGTTCCCCTGTCAGTTCTTAAATTTTTGACCTCAAAATCGTTTTAATTTTTAACTTTATTTAAGAACTTTGATAACGTCAGATTTATGCTTTAAGAAATATGCTGTTTTGAAATGTGAATAATCATCTTTAAACAATAGCATAAACTTTGCCCCTACACTTGACGCGACTTGGATAGGGCCACACAAATCTACGTGAATCAATTTACCAGGTTTCGTAGCTTTCTGAAATCGACTTGGAAACGATTTTTGGTGTAATTTATTTATGATGCAAGCTTCACATTTTGCATTTAAGTCACCACTAAATTTAATATCATGCTGTTTCAATACCTGAGCTACGTGCTTCTTATTTTGGTTAGCCATTATCTCATGCCATAACTGCAATTCATCTCTGTGTTCAGTAAAAGCAGCAACGGAATTTTTCGGTTTGACAACGTGTAGCTGAACTTCTGTCATTTGTCTGTTTCGACGTCCTTTTAACATGACTCTTTTGCAGGAATCTGTCAACCACCAATTTTGCCCACTAGCATGTTGAATATAACCTGCGTCAAGCATTCTTCCAACTGACAGCAGATTATTATAACATTCTGGAACATACAAGACTTTATCAATGTAATATTTAATTATTTTACCGTTTATTTTGATCGTTATGTCAATTTTTCCTTCTCCAAAGGCTTGCATAAATGTTCCATTCCCGCAACGAATTTGTTTTGGTGGTGATAATTGTTTGTATTCCGAAAAAGAGTCTAATCTTCTTGTCATATGATCCGTTGCTCCAGAATCGGCATACCAAATATTACTACTTCCAACGAAATCAAAGTTATTATTACAAGCAGTAAATAATTTTCCTGCACTAGCTCCACTTGGCCCTTTCATTTTATCTTCTGCAGCTTCTTGGTTCTTTCTTTTCCAGAATTTGAATGCTAAATGACCAATTTTTCCACAATAGTTGCATGATTTCTTCTGTTTTTCGTTCTGGTCATTTTTATTATTTTCAAATTTTTGCTGAAATTGTTTTCGTGGATTTTTAATTACTGAACTGACTTCTGTCTTCCTTCTTACATTTTCTTTTGATGCTGATAAGGCTATTGTAGATTCATTATCGCGTAATTTCATTCTATTTTCTGTAGCTACTAAACGTTCAATTAGATGTGAAACAGTCTGATTTGTTTTTGAAGTAGAATGCCAAGCTTCAATGAAACTATCGTATGAACTTGGAAGCGTCGACAAAATTTTAGCTATTATAGTTTCCTCATAAGTGGGCTCTCCTAGATCTTTAATTTGTTTTCGTAAATTTTGAATTTTGGTAGTGTGGGTAATAACATCATCTATGCTGTCCCCTGTAGCTCCATAAAATTCAATTAACAATGCCATCTTTCGATCTACGGAAGTTCGTTCATATACTCCTTCAAGTTTTTGCCACATATCTTTCGCTTCTTTAAGCCCTTGAACAAGCGCGAAGGGTTTGTCGTCCAATGTTTGGACTATAATTGAAATCACCTTCCAATTTCTTTCAATCCAACTCGCACACTCTTTTTCAGGTTTAACTGTTGTTCCGTCAATTAAACCCCTGAGTCCATTTCCGCGAATATGGCAGATCATGTGGTATTTCCATACCTGCCAGTTTTCTTCGCCGATAAGCTTGGGAATGCGATAGCGATCTACCTCCATTTTATTTTATTTTATTTTTAAAAAAAATACGCGTAGTTTGGACCTATAACCTGTTGAATATCTAATTTTATTGCTTGAAAGAAAGAATTTTAATCCAACGAAGACAAGAAACTGAAACTCTTTTAATATTTTTATGAAATATTTTATTTTAATTTTTCAGTGTGACATTTTATTATTTATTTATGTATATATGTTTTTTTAAGTAACTACGACAACATATTATTTTAAAAAACAATAGAAACTATGTCAAGTTTGACACTGACATTGACATGTTATGACATAATTTCAACAGGAACGAACTATTTTTTCAATAGTTTTAGAAACAAGTATAACAAAATTTATATATGGCTATGTCAAAACTTTTCACTAATTAAGTAATGTTCCATAACTAAAATACGTATCTGTAATAATAAGCGATAAAAGAGTGGCTCTATACTATTTCAAACCCTCTGTATATATAAACTGCTCAAAATAAAAAATCTGATGTGGCCAGCATAATACCTTCCGTCAATCCTGTGTATTATGTATAAATTCCATACATAAATTTTCTTGCAAGATTCTAAATTTCCAGTAAAATTATTTCATAAACAAACTATGCAAATTGCACTTGACACTGACATCTTCTTCTTTATCTTTTCCCATTCGTTACGGGCCGCTATTTTTTATTTTCTTCTTCCACTCATTTCTGTTTTGCGTATGTAGTTCTTATTCAGTTCCTTTTCTTTGAAGTCTTTCGCAATACTGTCCTTCCATCTTATCTTTGGTCGTCCTCTGTTTCTTCAATTACTGAGCAATTCTTTCTTCTTCCAATATATTTTTTATGTCTTCTCGTGACATGTTCAAACCAATGTAATCGTCTCTCTTTCTAGAAACTTCTAATACTAGAGCTATTTACATTATTCTTTCATTCCTTACCGTATCGAAAACAAGCAATCGGAAGTAAAATTTGTTGAACGACTATTCTATCCCAGCATTTACATGATTTGCTCGCAAGCAATCCAAGCGCCAAATTTCTTGCTTGTCTTGCTAACTTATGAAATATAATGGCGCGAAATGCAAATTATACATATATGAATTTAACTTGTACTGTTTCTATTTCATATTATGGTGTGTTTATATATCAATTACATGTCAAAAAGTCCTTCAAAGTTTTGTGATAAATGTTCATAACATTGTTAAATTTGAAATATTTTCTTAGACCTAAAAAAAATGTTCAAAATTAATTCCAGTATCTGCAAATAACTGTACATACCTATAAATTCATACATACATACAGCATCGTAAAAAAGGTAAAATCGGATTGTAGGGACCCTAAAACGTACTTATTCACTAAAAACTCATCATTGAATTTTTTGACCAAAGACAATACTTTCCTTACCTAAAGGTGACGGAAGGTAAAAAGGATTTATTTAAATAAAGTATTTCGTTTCATTCACTTTTGGCTGTCAATACGACAATACTTAATATAGTCTATAAATGTTAATGTAACAGAAAAATCTGATGTGACCAACACAATACCTCCCGCCATTTATCTATGGGGTCTCATTGCCGCGAGCCTGATGTCTGGTCGCGAATCTGGGGAATCCGATTCGATCCCGATCAACGCCAAATAATTCGAATTTTAAATAACATAAAATTAACCCTTGTGGTAAACGCCAGCACAATACAAATATGTCATCATCATTACCGAAATGTGTGTACAAATCAAATTAGCACACCCAGCAATGGATAATATGCCGTGATAATATATGTATTTATTTCTTTATTTAAATACATACCTGCATATTTACTAATGCTAAAAATTATGTATATTAAGTTTCTTTCCATAAAACTATTGTTCTATTTACAATTTTCCTTTTAAAACATTACTATTATTATTTTGAAATGATTATTTTTTTGACAGTGACATTTATCTGTCAGTTACATACATTTGAGCTGAACTATGTAAACATAGAGATGTGTTTAAAGCATAAGCTCCGAGATATATTTTTTATATTATTTTATATATTTATCCATAAAATATACAGAAAAAGTATTAAAGCAAACCTGTAGAAAATGGAATAATTTTTAATTTTTATTATAACAAATTGCGAAAAAATTACATTTAAAGGTATTTTTTGAAGAAAAACTATCTTGAGCTTCAAGTAAACTGCCATTTCCGGTTATCCGATTGCCACCAAAATCTAATGGCTTCTTTCCATATTAGAATAAGGTAGAAATACATTGTTTCAAAACTTTCTGAATGATAGTATTTGAGTTAGAGCGTAAAGAGGATCCACACACACACACACACACACACACACACACACACACACACACACACACACACACACACACACACACACACACACATACATACATACACACAGACATCATCGTGAAAATGTTAAAATTGGATTCTAGGGACCTTAAAACGTAGTCATTTACCAAAATCTCGATATGCGATTTTTAGCACGATCCCTATACCTCCCTTATCAAGGGTAGCGGGAGGTAAAAAAGATAATTGTTTCTGAAAAATAACTATAAAATAAAAATAATTGCATAACAAATAACAAGTGTAATGGGGTATTCTACCGATTTAAAAAAAAAAAAACATTGTCAGCTAATACATAAAATTCTAGGAGTATTGGTGAAAACGCGATGATGGAATTAGTACGCTAGAAATGAATATTTAAATATCTCAAATTACTTGTGGAATAATAGTCCCGAGTTGCCTATGATTTTCAAACAGTTAATTCTAGGGGTATCTGCTTTGTTTGCATGAGGCACCATGAGGACCATTTTTAGTGCCATTGGTTGCATAGTATATTTAATTACCTTCATAATAACTAATTACTAAATGATTATTTGTAGGCAGTGTTTATACATTTATTTTGTTAATAACATAACTGTAAATAATTTTAAAAAAATGTTCGCTAGGAATGAACTACCCTTATTTTGCGAATTTCAAAATTTTTTTTGTTCTATAATCAGTATAGCAAATTATATGTCATTAAAGTTTCGTGCAGAGGTATAGAAACACCTGTAGTTATGCATCAGTATTTTTTCTGAATTAAACTATGTACTAGTCATATCCGTACACAATGAAAATATTGAATAAAATGCGATTGAAAAATATTACAGGTTATGTACCATATGACAGAATGATCATAGAACAAAAGGTTTTTTTTTACTTAAAGGGAACATTATAATTATATTTAAATCTATACCAATACAAACATATCGCGCGCAGCGGAAAAAAACTTGTAAAGGAAGTCCAGTATGTCATAAGAGCGTATGAAATTATATGCTCTAGTTGCATTACGAGGGTGGATTGAAAAGTTTCCGGAATCACTGAGAAGCCCTTAGTTTTTCGAAAACAATATTATGTCGTTGTTTTGTTTAACTCTTCATATGAACTGACAAGAAATTTCAGTACAATCTGTCTATCAGTCTAATCGTGAATAGCGTTTGTGTCGATCTGCCTAGCGTTAAATCGATAATGGATAAAAACGAAATTCGTGCAATGATCAAGTTTTTTTTTATTTGGAAGGAAAAACAGCAACGGAGATCAAGACCAGGTGGGATGCTGTCCTTGGGACTGCTTCACCTTCGTTTTCTACGGTGATTTTCTGGGTTTCGGAATTTAAGCGTAGCCGAACACACACCTGTGACAAGCCAGGTTCATGTCGCTTAAAATCGACTACCACCCCGTAAATTGTAGATAAAGTCCATGATATGGTTCTGGAAGATCGCCAAATGAAAGTGCGTGAGATTGAGGAAGCCAAATATTAGAAGTAATTCACAACGACACTGGCTGATGCAATATAGTTAAATTTTTATATCGAGTGTTTTATTATTATTATTATTAATAATAATAGTAATAATAATTAACTTTATTACCTAACAGGTATACATCCAAAGCAGGAAAATGACAAACATAAGTACAAATACATGAAAAAAAAAATACATGAAAAATATATACAACAGTATGAAAAATTACTAATTAAAATAACTATATCATGAATTGAGTTATAAAGCAATAAGAATGCGTAATTTTCCTTAGTTACCACGTATTTCAGCGGTTATTATTAAGTAACCATGGTGAACGAATATACGAACCTTTGTATATTCGAGTATACCTACTTTCGTATATTCACTTATAGGTGCGTTTGATTATTTTGTTCTATGTAGTCAGACTCAGAATAATCAATGTCATTTTGAGTTATATTTACGGAGCATAAAGTATTTATAATCTTTTTCTTTCGAACACAGTATCGAGTACATAAATGAATCTATAGTTAGAATTTGAGGAGAAAATCGTGCTTTTTATGCTTCACGTAGACATCTGAAATGACATTGACAGCAGTGACAGTAACAGCACCAAATGCACCGAAACAAATAATTAAACGCACATATTATTTGACAGCAAGGCATAATTACAGTAAAAATTTGAAAAGTAAAAAAATAATTATTTGTATCACAAGCTTGTTTATTTGAAATACGAGCATTCCAATATAGTATTACATACTACCACAGACTACAACAAACTATATTTAAAAAAGATAGGTTATGTGACATACAGTTTGACGTTTCTGTCAAAACAAAATATGCTGTAGGCCTGTGTTCAATTTACTTTTTACTTATTAATTTATTTTTTATTCATGACATAGTCTACCTATATACAACTCGACAATCGAAAATTCTCGACATCAATCGTCTTGTATAATATATGATTATATATAGTTCATATGACTACCAATGGAGACTTAAGCATTGTATTCCTCCTTCAGTTGGGTAAAAAAAATGTAATTACGAGAGGTTGTAGATGTCACATGTATAGGTAATTTTGACAACAACACTGAGGCGTCAATGTTACCATTTAAAATGTTCCAAAGAAATGCGATAGTTATTTGAGAATGGCGAGATTCAATGGGATCAAAAGAAAATTCATTCAGTAAAGTACTTTGTTGGATACCTTAGTTCCATAACAAAACCGACTAATATGTAGGTCGCTGACACTAGTTCTCTAATATGCGGTGAAAATTTAACTTCAGGATCGAACAAGATTCCTAAGTCTTTAATTAAGTTAGTATGAGTTATAACAGTATCATCGATATAATATGAAAAGTAAATGGAACATTTCCTTAGCGTGTATGATATAATTTTACATTTATTTATATTTAATGGTACATTGTTATTTGTGCACCATGTGTGAAAGTTGTTAATATTATTTTGGAAGTCAACATAATTTTGAGTAGAATTAATTTTGTAATAAATTTTTACGTCGTCTGCATACAAAAGTATGTCACAGTTCACAGATAGACAAATATAATAAATAAATAAAATGAACAACAGGGGGCCAAGGTTAGATCCCTGTGGTACACCGGAAATTGGATAAAGTGGCTTTCTCACATATCCGTTATTATAAACATACATGGAACGATACATTAAGTAATTTTCAAAAAAACGAATGACAATATTATTACAACCAAATAATTTTAATTTGTGTAAAAGAATGTTATGATCTAATTTGTCGAAGGCCTTAGAGAAATCCGTGTACACAACATCAAGCTGTCCATTCTCATTGAGGACCTCAGAGACATGTTGGGTGAACACGCATAAATTGGAAACAGTTGAACGTTTAGGTAAAAAACCATGCTGGTGATTCGAATGAATTCAGATGGATCTCCCGACTTTAAGATTGGAGATGCCTTTGTTTGCTTCTACACGGAAGGAAATGAACCAGTGGTTATACGTAACTTAAATATTGACAATACTGGGAGTGAAAACGCAGAAATATAATCTTTAACTATGAAACTAGGGACCTGAGCCATACCAGGTGTCATGGAGTTTTTCAATCTATGAATAGCTGAAAATATATCATGCTCATTTATTGTTATATTAACATTATTAGAATTAATTGGACTGTTCTTCTCACACAAATTGTTATCAGAAGAACATGATGCATTGTTAGAGAAAGATCTACAAAAATTTTCACTAAATAAATTGAGAATAACCTGAGGATCATCACTCGTGTTACCGGAAAACTTCATGACTCCTGGAATTCTGGATTTACCTTTCTTGTTATGTACATGTGTACGACCAATATTTTTTGGAGTCAGAAATAATAATACTCTCGGCAGCAGAAATATAGGTACTCTTTATATATTGTTCTAATTAGTGTCTTTATCTCTTGCCGCAAAATTATTGTACTCTAATTTGTGTTCATTTTTGGATTTCATGTATTTACGATGCAATTTAGATTTGATTTGTAATTTATTTTAATAACATTTGTAAACCAGGAAGGATATTAAATTGCGTTTAGTGCATAAAGGAACACATTATTTGTCAAACATTGTGTATAATATATTGTAAAATTTGTGACAAGCTTCATTTACTTCGAGTTATTATTTACATAAGATTTTTTGTTATTTAACCTTATAATTTTTTTTGTTTAAAATGTTCTGGTTTTGTCCTGTTTCCAAAAGTGTTCCAATGTCCTGGTTTTTGTCATTTTTGTCCTAGTTTTGTTAAAATACATCTGGTCACCCTAGATAGTAAGGAGTACATTTAACAGAATTTTATTTCTATCCGTAATCATTTTCTATCGAATCAGATATATAAGAGCTAGTACACTATATTCATAGCCAGGGTATATCAAAATATGTGAATATTCTCTTTCTCTGAAGCTCATTGACCAATAGAATCAATGAATCAAAGACACTGGCACCGTACACTTCGATATAGTGAAGATAATATGCTTGCATTCATAATTTTCCGGATGTTTGATATGTGCCATTCAGCGGTATGTAGTTTTATACGTTGAATAGTAGTATTAATTCTAAATTAGTCAAATATGTTTTAAAACTCATTATTATACCTAAATGAGACAATAAATCAAATAAATTTACAAAACTTAGACTTGCCTTAGGTTCTTAATTACTCACAAATTATAAAATATTTGTTTAGTAAATGTTATTTTCAATACCTAAATATTTTACTTCATTTTAGAGTATGCAAACTAAAATAATAATAATAATAATAATAATAAAGCTTTATTCGCTAAGAGAAACATCCCAATACAGATAGATTGGTAACATTTTATAATAATACCATATTTGAATATATGTATACAAGATAAGTACAAAGTAGAATATTTAAAGTTAGTATATATATATATATATATATATATATATATATATATATATATATATATATATATATATATATATATATATATATATATAGTGTGTTAATTAAAAACCTGGCCATAGGCGTTTAATATGAGAAATCAGTTTTTCTTTACGCAAAAGTTCCCAAATTATTTTAGACAAAAATACTTCAAATAAATGTTTTGAGAGAATTAAATTCTGCACCTGAGTTAGTAATAAGATTTTATTTTTGACATTTAATAACCGAGAAAATCACAAAACACAAACCTTTTTTGACAGTTAAGATGGCATACAATTGTTCGTAATTTTGTTTGAGTTCCATGGCTACCGCTATAAATCAGCTATTTCCAGAAAAAAAAAATGTTTTTCTCGGTTATGAAATGTCAAAAATAAAATCCTATTACTAACTCGGGAGCAGAATTTAATTCTCTACAACATTTATTTGAAGTATTTTTGTCTAAAATAATTTGGGAACTTTTGCGAAAATCTGATTTCCCATGTTAAACGCCTATGGCCAGGTTTTTAATTAACACACTGCATATATCAAATATTTAGTGCGAAGGCTCTCAATTTTACAGCAGATTTAAAATAATTGGCGATTTCCAACATCGTATTGTTTGGAATGGAAAGTAGGCTCTTCATTCCGTTTCCTGGGCTGGAACAAGCTATAAGTTTTGAGATATAAGAAGCACGGATGGGATTATATAATGGATAGATGAAAAGGAAGTGATCAAGATTATTTCCTTCTTGGAAATTACAAATATTGCAGATTTTTTCAGCATCAAATTTATGGCAGTAGTCGTCCTGGTAATAATGAAATTTTGTTACATATTTGTTGTTCCTAGTTTACTAAATAGCCTTATTCCGAAAAGAGGAATATTGGTGGATAGGTAATTGGGTTATATAAATAAGTTTGGTAAAGTGGATTGTAGTTGGAGGCTATTATTCTTCTAATATTTTCTTCGTGTAGAATTTTATTGTGTCTTTATTATATGCACACTAAAATAAATAATATCCAAAATCATTTACGTTTGAGGATAAGTAGTGTGAGTTTCTTCAGCTTCTTTTAAATTTAAATAAATGCTGTGGACAACCAATGCTGAATAAATTTGATGACCTAAAAATATAAAAGATGGCAAGGTAAAAATTATTACTGTATCTGTAAATATTTCTAACCTGCTATAATTGCAGTGAATGCTAAGAGAAGGAATCCACTTCCAACATTTACATAAATAAATGCTGCAATGCTTGATGTGAAAAAGAATATGATAAATAATACACAACAAACAATAACATAATAGCACCAAATTAGTAGATAGATTTTTTTATCCTAAAAATAAATATTTTTAATATTTACTTATGTACAAATCAAAAATATACTCACAGTAAATAAGCCTATAATTAGAACAATAGAGAAGACTGCAGGAATTAAAAATATTACTCCGAATGCAATAAAAACGCCATGGACAACTGGAAATAAAAAAAAATATATTATTTTAATGCTGTTAGCTTAATAGAAATATATACTAAGTGTCTACTTGAAATCTGTTATACAGGGAGGGTGTTCATATTTTGGGCCACCATTACTATAGCAATGATGCGGTTTTTTAAAATGAACATCTGTATAGGGATATAATTTTAATTTATTAATTAATTAATTATACAATATGAGACTAGAATCAGTTTATACAACAAAAAAACATATATAAAATTATAATTATCAGCATATTTTAGAAGTTCATGTGGAACTAGTGATTTTTGATTTGTTATATCTGTAATCTGTCAAACAAACTGTAGACAATATCATTACTTCCATGACACTCTAAAATATACTATACATTGTGAATTGTACTTTACATTCTTTTTGTAAAATAAAGAATGTGATTTATTTTCGTCTCTTATTTTGTAGTTCTGAAGAATTTTTAATTTTCTTCTAAAATTTTTAGGTAACTACAGCAAAATAAAAATAACTGTATTCCCTATATCAGATGATTTGTTAGTCTAGTTGCAAATTTAGGCATCGAAAAACAGATGTAATTAGTAATTTCAAGAAAACAATGTCACGTAAGTAAGACTGTTTTGCCCTATTTATTTTAGAACAAAAGTGTAGAGGCAAGAAAATAATCAGAAAGGTAAAATAAAAGCTGTAAATGAAGACACCGGTGCAAAAAGGGATTTTATAATTTTTTAAGGAAGAGGTTTAAGTTCTTAAATAAATATTTTTTATATTTTCTCTAAATACTATGGTGTAGTTTAGTAAACAATATGTAACGATCAAAGATTCACACTTTGTGCAGAATTTTAAAAAAGTTGGGGAGCAGCTTCGTTTTTTCACCGGGAGACAATTTGAAAAGTGCCGACCTCTAAATAATATTTTACAGTTAAATTAATAACAAAGTATACATTTGCTTGTTACTTATTTATTATTATTTACTGATATTGTATTTTTTATTTATTTTCACGCAGCCACCTAGAATATTTGAATAAAAATTATTTCCCATATATCTCAATTATCTTATTTTTCTCGAATTTTTTCAAATGTATTAATAAAAAAATAATACATCGTTCAAGAGACAAGAAAATGGCGCTTTATATATTAGTATAGTATATTACGTAATGAGAGATGTAAGAAGCAGATTACGTACGAGTAAAATGATTGACTCACGAGACGCGTAGCGTCGAGTTTGTAATTTTACGAGTGAGTAATTGCATAAAACATCTCGAATTATGTACTATACTTTTTCTACGGCCACTCATTAATATTTCTAAATTGAAGCAAAATTCAGATACATAGTTATAATTTTTTTTTTTTTATTGCATAACTTACAAATTACAAATAATTTTATCAACTAATTTTGTTTATAATAATAATTATTAGCTCAGTATATGTATTTGTAATCACACAAAAAAGCAGCAGTTCGAAACGTTAAAAAGTTTGGTGGGTTTTATTTACAAAAATAAAAGTACGCAACGATATTATGATGGTTACTGCTAAGCGTAGGGATATACGATGAAAAATAGTTCCCTACTGCAAATTTGATTGAAATGAAATATGTATTGTTGAGGGAACGCACGCAACACACTAAAATATAATGCTTGCTTAATGCATACACTGCTTCGTGCAACACCATATCATTCAAAACTTGCCATCGACAAACACAGAATAATGCAAATCTATAAAATGCATGACTTGTTTTGGTCAGAAGTTGCCTTGTTTAAATTTACCGCGTTTTCTGTAAACACAGAATCATTCAAATCTATAAAATGCATGCCTTGCTCATTCAAAACTTGCCATCGACAAACACAGAATAATGCAAAACTATAAAATGCAAGACTTGTTGTGGTCAGAAGTTGCCTTGTTTAAATTTACCGCGTTTCCTGTGAACACCAAATCATTCAAATCTATAAAATGCATGCCTTGCCAAATAAAGAAATTGTCTTTCGTTATGTTATAGCTTTTAGTCAACAGATGGCATTCGTATGAAAAATGAAATATATTTCTTTTCAATTATATAATGTAAATTGCTGTTAAAATTTTAAATGTCATTTAAGTGGTGAATAAAAATAAGTAGGTATTAATAAAGCAACGGGTAATCATTACAAAATACATTTATTTCATGATTCATTACAGATGTAAATTAAATGAAAGATTAAAACTCTATATTGTAATCATTGTAACATCCATAGTTATGAATTTGTTTACTATTTTTCCTTAACAATGAACAGTTAAGTAAGGTAAACGTAAGGTACTAAATAAATAATAATAAATTCGATGTAGTAACCGACGTCATCAATACCTATCCATTTCCCTTTACATAATGCACGAAATTCAAAATAAATGTTAGGGAATTAACAATAAATGTCAACAGAATTGTTTGGCTATATTTCCTTGCTACAAATAATTCTATATTATATATATATATATATATATATATATATATATATATATATATATATATATATATATATATATATATATACACTATAAATGAGCGGTAAGTATTTATAAAATTTCAAAAATACAGAATGGGACCTAGAGACTTTTTTTGAAGGTGAATAAAATAAAAAGTATTGCTGACAGACAAAATTTATTTTTGTATAATGAGCATAATTTCAAGTTTTATATCATGCAGTTTTAAACAGAACATCTTGAAGGTGATGGCCACCGTTTTCTATGCACTGATGCAACCGATTTCTGAAGCTCCTCTACACGTTGCAACAGTCGGGCTATTTCCTGATTCCTGCCGAATAATATTTTTCAGCTGAAGCCTAGAGCAGGGTTGTAAGACGGTGTGTATCGAGGTATTTGTAAACCTCTGTCTTGAAATATCCTCATAAAAAAATTACATGGCGTTAGTTATGAGGGCAGTGTTCCCCTGACGGCTAATTTTGATTCGAGGTGTTTCACGTGGTCGGCCCACTCGCCCGATCTAACACCATGTGCTTTTTATGGGGATATCTCAAGCTTCAGCTTAGGAATCTTATTCAGTAGGAAATAACCCGAATATTGAAACGTGTAGAAAGGAGCTTCAGAAATCGGTTGCAACAGTGCATAGAGAACGGTGGCCACCACCTTCAAGTTGTTTTCTTTAAAATGTATGATTTAAAACTTCCAATTATGTTCTTTCCTAACCCAAAAATAAATAATATTAATAATAAAATAATAATAATTAAGCGTCATGTCATAATCATACATAAGGCTATGATATTTTGCACTATACTGTATTTCAGATAAGAATACACTTAGGAGTAAGATAGGGCCTCGGACAGGGCCTACGGTTCCAGCTTTCTGATTGGCCTAAACGCAAACCAAGTTTACAATAATAAAAAACTTGGAAACAAAACGTTTCAGTCAACTGTCAACTGGAGTTATAATCAGTGCGAAGGTTGTAGCAAAATTGTAATCTGTGATTATCTAGTATTATATACTATCGTTATTTTGTGAGATCAGACAATATCAAAAGAAAATAAAACGAGATGTTTTAACTGTAGTAAAAGTATAATTGCATATGGAGCTGAAGTTTGGCAGTTCAGCGAAAGATGGAAACGGATTCTAAGCAACCGAAATGGATTTTTGGAGATAAGCCATAGGAAGATTCAGAAGGGAAAAGTAATAAATACAAGTCACACAATAATAAATGATATTGAAACATAACCGAGATGGTTTGGACATGTGCAAAGAATGGGAGAATAAATATTACCAAAAAGGATACTAAAATTACATTC
Source organism: Harpalus rufipes (assembly GCA_951394225.1). Lineage (NCBI taxonomy): Eukaryota > Metazoa > Arthropoda > Insecta > Coleoptera > Carabidae > Harpalus > Harpalus rufipes. The sequence continues at coordinate 32,025,729 of OX596276.1, read as the reverse complement.
ACCTGGAAGAAGAAAACGCGGAAGACCGCAGGGAAGTTGGGTTAAAGGAACAGAAGAGGTTTGATGCAAAATCAGTGAAAGGACAGAAACCAATATATATATATATATAATAGTTTACATATTGTTTCTTCATATGTTGATAGTTCATCATGTAGACTCTTCTATATAAGAGAAAATAATTAATATAACAGAAAATAAATCAATACAAGTATAAAATGTCAAACATATATTTTTATTTAGGTAACAACAATTCATTTTCATGACAACATATATCAACAATAACATAGCAACATATAACAAATATATAATATATCAAAATAGCTGTGACTTTCAACATCATAAATATTTTCTTATTTAATAATCTTCTGAAAACTATTCGTCTTTACTTATTTCTTTTTATTACAGAACCACGGGGGTCACTTTTGTGCCATAAAATTCGAAATATTCCTTTTTGGTGTCGATGGGAATCGAACCCGGTTCCCCAAATTTGCAACCAGGCACGGGGCCGCGAGACCCCATAATTGTTTTCAATAATTGTAATTTAGTTCAAGATCCACCTTGTTGAGTGCTAAAGAACCGCAAAAAATAGTTGATGTTGGTGCGGCAATATTGAACTTGTTGCCCTCGAATCCTGAGAATTGTATGATAAACACGAATGATAAAACATTGAATGTAATTATTTGTCAAAATAATAAAAATCCCCTAGGGGGAAATGTCCACATTTCGTTTCTGGAGGCAAAATGGTATAGGTACTTTTTTCAGTTATGATACCAAAGAAATTGACTTTTACTCTCGGTCATGGAAAAAAGTTAATATTTTATAATTTTCAGGTAGCACACAACACATGAAATTAAAAAAAAACAAGTAATGCTAAATTACTTAAACACATATCTTTGTTCTTTGCATTTCTTTTTTCCCGTTTCAAATTTCCCACGTAAACCTATTAGAATCTTACTCTGCAACGAAATTTTTTAAACAATGCTATTAATAGAAATATGTATAAATATCTTGTCCTATGTTTTATAAAACGAATATTATGGAGTACCTGTTCTCGAAAATTGCAAAAGAGCAAGGAGAAAAATAAAATAAAATTGTAAAATGACAAGGGCACACAAATCAGATAATTTAAATTATTTCAAATTCGCTCGAATCCGATTACAAATAATAAACATTTAGTTCTTTACATGATTTTTTTGCCTGTTTCCCTATACTGAGCAAAATCATTTCAAAAATTACATTTTAAACATCGATGCACAGAAAAAATGAATATTGGGTAATTCGGGGTGTTACGCTAAATTATTATGTGGATGTACTGTGCGAGTTATATAAATCCAACATTTAAAAATATTTTTATTCATTTATGATAACAAATGCGCAGTTTCATCAGGAGTACATAAATAAAGAAAAATAAAAATCACGTGTGTATTAAATTTTTTATTTTCTTTTACTCAATTTAAGAACTCAAATACGCATATTATACACCGATGAATAAATTTAAAAAATCTGAAAAGGCCAGACATTATCTCCCGCCATGTAATTTTTGTTTATTTTAATAAAACTTACATATTTACCAATAATAGTATATTATTCAATAAGCGTGTAATGCATGCTATTACTCGTGATGTAAATCATTCGAATGAGTAATAGCCATTTCATGCGAATAGAATACTAGACAAATCTAGTTACCGTTGTTGTAACAAAATTATGAAGTGATTAACATTTAACAAAAATCTTAAAACCGACTATTCAGCTATAAGTTTAAGCTTGAGGTTGGAGCGAATCTCGTGTAAAAATTAATTCCCAGTCATATCCAACTATTCTGAAAATTTAAAAAAATAATCCACCGTCTAGTTCCTTAGAAAAACGCTAATAAAATTGACGTTTTAAACGATCTAATAAATAAACTTTTTAGTGTACCATGGAGTGTATTCCGTAAAAAAAATATTAATTTGATCATGCCTTTAAAAAATATGTTTTAACGTGACTTTTAATAATAAACTTGTTTTTTGATATTCTCTAAGCAAATTATTGTTAAAATGATAAATTTTAACATGCCTGTTAAACACCACAATGAAGTGATCAAAATTTCAAGAATCGAAATGGACAGCGTGAATAAAAGTAAATGGGAAGAAGTGAAGGATATGTTAAATTCTATGGATGCGGCTTCTTTATTTAATCTAAATAATATTATAAATCTGACTTCAGGAAGTGCAAATGGATTTGACATATCCCATAACTGACGATGGAACAATTTTAATTCATTTCTGTATCAAAGTTATGTGCACATATATTGGTATATTTAAGAAATGTATATTATTTACTTACTTTCTTTCATTCTCTAGAACATTTTCATTAATTGAAATTACAACAAATCCAATCGCTACTGCCCTTTTATTATATAAAGGCTGTAAAAATTTTGAAGACAGCTATTTGAGTAGCGTTAATATGTACAATTTTGACACCTTATTTTAACACGCATGTTAAAATTTTAACAGAATTGATAGTTACAGAATAGAAGATATATTTTAACAGTAAGTTTATTTTTAAGAGATTGTTTAAAATTAACACTTTTTTACGGAATACACCCCAATATTACAAATTTATTAAATATTATACTATTTGTAATTGAGTATCTAAATTTACATAATAATTGTAATATGAGTAGTATCAATTATTGCTGCTTACTTGGGTGTACTTTCTCATATGACAAAAGGCAATAATTTATGTCACCAATGGGGTCATGCCACATTTTCTGTTTTAATTTTTTCCTGAAAGACTACCGGTCACGGTATATGTAAATAATATTCTCGCGCTATTTCTGTACATTGTTTTTTCTACAGTCTACATAGAAATTAGCCATTAGCGCTCTCTTTTGTCAACGCAAAATGTCACTTTGCTGCTCTAGCGCGACAATAGTATATTACATAACGAGCGTGGAAAGTGGTATATAGCGTGCGAGTGTAGAGATTGAAGAACAAGGCGCGTAGCGCCGAGTGATTTAATACACGAGCATGCTAGACACTTTCGAGCGAGTTATGTACACTATTTATCAAACGACCACAAAATATTTCTTAAAAAAATGTTTACATTAATACAGTTCTTAGTTGTAAGAAAAAAAATATATTTATATTATTTATAAAAGTAATGTTAATAGTGTTGTTACTACAATTATAAAAGTTAACCGGGCTTTTATCTTGGAATGTTTGTGTTATTTAGAAACACGAAACCGCTGCCGGCTGACGTTTGAGGTTAGGTTCAACTACCGACGATCGGCGCAACTCAATCCGTTAATATTGCCTAGATCACACCTGTATGATTCTGTACGATGTACGATGAAAATCGAAATGTACGTGGAAAACTATAGGCACGGTGTCACACTTGTATGACAAAAACCATATGAAAAAGTTATCTTCTTTAGATTATTCAACATGATACCATGTATTACTCATTTCACGACGAAGCTTTCGAACACTGTTAAACCTGTGTTCATTCATGTTTATTGTTTGGATGTTTGAGACGCTTGGTTTTATAATTTTTTTTCAACCAATTCTTGGTCCACACAGATCTTCGCTTCTTAAACCTTTTCTTTCTAAACATACACGCAGACATTAAAATTATGGTTTCGTCGGAACTACGGCTAGGTATACAACGTCATAATGTACAAAGATCGTCCTGTACATTTCCTGCCAAGCACTGTGTCATACGTACAAATCTAGCCCATGAAGTTGGCGCGCATCAAAGTGTACATTTCTTGCCATGCATCGTCATAATGTACAAAGATCGTCCTGTACATTTCCTGCCAAGCACTGTGTCATACGTACAAATCTAGCCCATGAAGTTGGCGCGCATCAAAGGGTACATTTCTTGCCATGCATCGTCATAATGTACATAGATCGCTCTGTACATTTCCTGCCAAGCACTGTGTCATAACGTACAAATCTAGGCCATGAAGTTGGCGCGTCTCAACTTCGCGCGCTTACATATTTAAAAAGTACACTCCGTCCTACAAATTGTAACAAAATTAAATTATTAAATTGGAATAGGTTAATAGTTATAGTGAGCACTGATAGATGTCGCAACGAAATAAATTGTGAAAGTTAACAAATATTTATTAGTTTTCTTGTATTACAGTATCAAAAAATAAATCAAGTATATGAATCACTTATAATCTTTTATTTGTACATGTATAACAATCTGTAAATAGCAATTATTTATATTATAAATACATGGGAATGGTGAAGCATTAAATAATATAAACCTACTAACTTTGAATATATAATACATATAAGAACGGCAACGCATATGGCCTAGCAAGATACTTTATCTGTCTCTTTTTATTCACAAAATTATTATAGATAGCTAGTGACTCCTACCACAAAACTATGAACTACGGTAAATCGTGCTGAGAGCAATGCCAGATACTATTTGTTAGAGTTATTCAATAATCAATAATTCAAAAATATTGTTTCATAATAAACAAATAATATATTTTGAATCTTCAATGTACATGTATACTTGTTTTACAGTAGCAAACTTAAAAACCTTTATAAAATCTTAACTTGCTGTTCTAGCTACGTGGCAACACTGCGCAACATCCACCTATTATGTATTTTTTGAACTAACTCAGAAATAATTCGTATACGGAGGGATAGATGGCACCTTCTCTCGAAATATTTAATCTAAATACATTACGTTGCCATTCTTATATGTATTATATATTCAAAGCTACTAATCTGTATATACAATAAAGTTTATAAACACATATATTTGTTGCAAGAAGCTGATATGAATGGGAATAGTGTTTGAGAAGGATGATTGCTTTTAATTTTTATTGTATTTAAGGCAGGAAGCAAATAAAACACATTTATCTTTGCATAATTTATAATTAATCTTATTTTACATTATACAATGACAATATTTATACATAGACATAACGGTTTAAGTGTAAAATGCTACTGATAGAAAACAATAATCCTTTTTAGCTGTCTCTTGTATCTCTGCCAATAGTAAGTAAAATGGCGTCTGCAACAGCCAGCTGGGCTGTGAAACAAAATCTCGCTTTGTAACGACTTTCGACAAGTTTCTTAAAGTTGCCTGAGACTTTCCTTATAGTTTAAATCTATTAAAAAAAAAACACACACACGCCATGAATCTTATCACAAGTGCATAACCATGACTCCCGTCAGTTGTTGGCTTACTACGCGCAGATCTCTTTAAATTGAAAAGGTCTATTTCAAATATGTAAACACGATTATTAAGGAAATCCATGTGCAATAGAAATTAAATCAAGACATTCATTTACAATACACGAATTCTCCATGCCACAACCTCATAAAGAATAATAAAAAAATAATCGTACACATAAAACCAAGTCTACCAAAAACATTTGTTTAAATCTGACTTAACAAAACTATCTTATGACGTAGAAAGAAGCTAAAACATATGTAAAGGAACAACCTAGATATCAATTAATTTCCAAATTCTTCAAATTTTTGAAGCCAAATTGAGGAAAAAAAGGATTATTATATGAAGATCACGCTGCAAAAAAGAGGAATGTCATTGTTATGTAGTTTTCGGGAAATAAAAAAAACAAATTTATATTATATTTGTGTTGTATGGCTATATATTTCACAGGTTAACTTTGAGACTATGATTCTTATTGCATTGGAAGTTTATACATAAAATTCTACCATATTTGATGTACACGATGTATATTTCATTAAAAAATGTGACCCTTTTTGCAATGTAGTTTTCATATATAATTTTTATTTTAATAATTTTTACCTCTCGCTAAGAGAGGCATTGGATTCATGCTAAAAATCGCATATCCAGATTTTATTGAATAAGCACGTTTTAAGGTCCCTATAATCCGATTTTAACATTTTTACGATGATATCTGTGTGTGTATGTGGGATGTTGGAAGGACGATTACTCAAAAACTATAAGACTTTATATTTGTTTACGTATTTCCCAATCGGACATTCATGGGAAGATCTGAAAAGGTTTTGGTAACAATTGGACAACCGAAAGTAGAAGATTCTTGAAAAAAAAATCTTCTAAATATTATTTTTTATTTATTTTTTTATATTTTATAAATCAGCCAGCTATGCTATAACTATAGAAACAGCTACTATATTAAGAAAATTCTAGCTGACATGTTAGTGTCAATGAAAAGAAAATGAATGGGGCAGAGATAAGGATGTTGAGATAGATGTTGGGGAAGAGACGGAAAGATAGGATAATGAATGAAAGAATAAGGGAAATGGCTCGAGTAATAGAAGTTTCTAGAAAGATACAAGAGAGACGATTACATTAGTATGAACATGTCATGAGAAGAGATGAAGAATATATTGGAAGAATGAATAGCTTAGTTGTAGAAGGTAGAAGAAACAGAGGAAGACCAAAGATAAGATGGAAGGACTGTATTGCGGAACACTTGAGAAAAAAGGAACGGAATGAGAACGACACACAAAACAGAAATGAGTGAAAAAAGAAAATAAAACATAGCGACATGGGAAAAGCTAAAGAAGAAGATGTCAGTGTCAAGGGCAATTTGCTTAGTTTGTTTATGAATTAATTTAACTGGATATATAGAATCTTTTGCAAGAAAAATTATATATGGAATTTGTACATAATACACGGGATTGACGGAAGGTAATGTGCTGGCAACTTAAGCTTTTTTTTTAAGAAAAACAGTTAGGAAAGAACATAATTGGAAGTTTTAAATCATGCATTTTAAAGAAAACAACTTGAAGGTGGTGGCATTGAATAAATAATCTAGTAGATTATTTATTCAATGGTGGTGGCCACCGTTCTCTATGCACTGTTGCAACCGATTTCTGAAGCTCCTTTCTACACGTTTCAATATTCGGGTTATTTCCTACTGCATAAGATTCCTAAGCTGAAGCTTGAGATATCCCCATAAAAAGCACATGGTGTTAGATCGGGCGAGTGGGCCGACCACGTGAAACACCTCGAATCAAAATTAGCCGTCAGGGGAACACTGCCCTCATAACTAACGCCATGTAATTTTTTTATGAGGATATTTCAAGATAGAGGTTTACAAATACCTCGATACACACCGTCTTACAACCCTGCTCTAGGCTTCAGCTGAAAAATATTATTCGGCAGGAATCAGGAAATAGCCCGACTGTTGCAACGTGTAGAGGAGCTTCAGAAATCGGTTGCATCAGTGCATAGAAAACGGTGGCCATCACCTTCAAGATGTTCTGTTTAAAACTGCATGATATAAAACTTGAAATTATGCTCATTATACAAAAATAAATTTTGTCTGTCAGCAATACTTTTTATTTTATTCACCTTCAAAAAAAGAGTCTCTAGGTCCCATTCTGTATTTTTGAAATTTTATAAATACTTACCGCTCATTTATAGTGTATACATATATATATATAATATAGAATTATTTGTAGCAAGGAAATATAGCCAAACAATTCGACTTTTCTTAAGGAAACTTTTTTTTACTGCTGTTTTAATTCATATTTCATTAGAAATATGGTTATCAAAAATACATTCAAAATTAGTTGTATAAGGTATTATTCTTAATAATTAAATTAAATAGCATTTTTAACGAAAATAATTGTGTAATAGATAAAAGAATGCAAATGCGTTGCTAGTGGTCCAGTGGTACCCAAAATGTTGGTTTAATGAAAACTACCCTTAAATATGCGAATTTTAAAAAAATTCTTTCTGTTTCGTAATCTACACATGTCATACTACTCACCCTTAAATTTATGACATTAAGTTCGTTTCCATCCTGTATATAATATAGAATTATTTGTAGCAAGGAAATATAGCCAAACAATTCTGTTGACATTTATTGTTAATTCCCTAACATTTATTTTGAATTTCGTGCATTATGTAAAGGGAAATGGATAGGTATTGATGACGTCGGTTACTACATCGAATTTATTATTATTTATTTAGTACCTTACGTTTACCTTACTTAACTGTTCATCGTTAAGGAAAAATAGTAAACAAATTCATAACTATGGATGTTACAATGATTACAATATAGAGTTTTAATCTTTCATTTAATTTACATCTGTAAGGAATCATGAAATAAATGTATTTTGTAATGATTACACGTTGCTTTATTAATACCTACTTATTTTTATTCACCACTTAAATGACATTTAAAATTTTAACAGCAATTTACATTATATAATTGAAAAGAAATATATTTCATTTTTCATACGAATGCCATCTGTTGACTAAAAGCTATAACATACCGAAAGACAATTTCTTTATTTGGCAAGGCATGCATTTTATAGATTTGAATGATTTGGTGTTCACAGGAAACGCGGTAAATTTAAACAAGGCAACTTCTGACCACAACAAGTCTTGCATTTTATAGTTTTGCATTATTCTGTGTTTGTCGATGGCAAGTTTTGAATGAGCAAGGCATGCATTTTATAGATTTGAATGATTCTGTGTTTACAGAAAACGCGGTAAATTTAAACAAGGCAACTTCTGACCAAAACAAGTCATGCATTTTATAGATTTGCATTATTCTGTGTTTGTCGATGGCAAGTTTTGAATGATATGGTGTTGCACGAAGCAGTGTATGCATTAAGCAAGCATTATATTTTAGTGCGTTGTATAGCTTCCCTATTGTTGACATAATATAATATTAATATAATCCAAAAAAAAAATATGTATTTATATGTATATGTCAGATAAATTTCATTCTATTATATTTAAATCTTAAATTTTATTTATCAAATTTTAATCATTTCTTACAGTCCTGCCAACTTAAATTTTCTGTTCATTACGTAACAGTGTTACGCAATAAAATTTCATTACGTAACACTATTCATAAGCACGAACTTACATTGTTAGTAGTCTGTTCAGTAATGACACTCTTACAGTAGTGGTAGTAGAAAAAAGTATATTACACCTTACTAAAATTCACAAGTATTATTTATGAATTTTAATACAGTTATGAGATAGAACGAATATGTAAGAAAAGTAAGGTACCTACATATGTTTACTTAAAAAAGAATAATATCCAGAATAACAATTTATGAAAAATCTTTATTCAGTAGTTTTTATATTTTGTTTATAACACCTAGCATTTCTCGTAGCATTTTTATTTCGATGATTTACTATATAGATTTTCATGCATCCGTTATATTTATAAATAATTGCTTAGAATTATGATTATTAGTCTTTGCAGTAAACGTCTCGAGTTGTAAACACATTTTAAATTGACTGATTACATATTTTTTCAGCCGCCCTCAGATAGCTAAAATCGAATAACGCAGAAATTTAAATTAGGTATGAAGTTTTTTTTCACTAATATTAAACACTTCCATTCACATGAAATATCTCTAATTTCTTGGACATCTTCAAATCAGTTCCTTTCTCATTTTTTTATCAACCATTTTTACAGTAATTAAAGATACATAAATAAATACAGTAATGCAATTTTGATTCGCCACAAAATTATAAGTGTTACTCGTGAGTCGTGAACCGCTTATCAGCAAAAATCGTGTAGGAGTACCACAGTATAGCGGTTAACCGCTTCTCTCGCTTCTAATCAGTATGTGCACTTCCTGTCGGCCCCTTTGATCTTTTGAAACCTGTCATCTCTTCGCGCATCCAGCCCACTAGCGACGAGTGCGGGAAATTCAATAAACTTTAAATAGTTGAGTAGAAAAGTACTTTGTACAATGAATAAATAAAAAATATAAAAATGGGTATTTACGAGAAAAGTATAAAATATCATTTTAGTTTATATGAAAATAATTATTATAAAAAATATATAAGAACAATAACAATAAAAGAGCAAACAACATACATAGAATTAGAATTAATTAGAAAATAATTAATACAAAACAACACTGGTTTTTTGTCAAAACAATAAAACAAAATACAAAATGACAATACAAATAATAACAATAAAAATATAAAACATCAATAACAACAAAGGAAAAAAATATATGTATATTAACAATTACAGATTGACGAATGCAAAACATCAATGGTAACTTTGTTAAAATACACAAATTGATGATATTTACTAAATAACAAAGTTCTTACACAAACACTAATTATATCACAACACTAGCAAAATAATCAGCACAGGTATCACAAAGTTTTACCTCCATCTCTTGCTAAATGCAAAGTCTATTTTGAATTTGAAAATAATCCCGGCTGTAATTTAATAGAATCCATCTTGCGGCTTTAAAAGCAGGTACATTTGTCCTTCTAGAGCCATCCTACGGCAAGCGTGATAATTACGTGCAACCACGCCTACGAGTATCCAAGGTCAAATTTTTTGGTAACAAAAATACCAGAGAAGCGTTCAACCGCTATACTGTGGTAGTACATAATATGAAAGAGGATTAATTTCATACCAAATTAAAAAAAAAAATTCACGATATTTTTAAAAAGTGCGGTATGAAAAGATAAATAATGAACCAAATTGAAAATGTGTCTGCAACTCGCAAACTGTCCCCGTATTTTAATTTCCATTGAAAATTATGGGAAATTGTTAACATTATTACTAGAATTAATATTCATAATTTTAAGCAATTATTTATAAATATAACGGATGCATTTACATACTAAAAAATCATTGATAATTTACTTGACTCAATGCCACGACGAATGCAATTTGTTATGAATAATAAAGACTAGTATAATGCAGAGGTTTTTTTGTAATGTAACGCATCGGAACGGTGTTCCAGCACCTATTTTCCATATTTCCGTTTTTTTAATTATTTACCAATTTGTTTATTTTGATATTTTTCTTAAATTGTGGAAATATAAAATGCACCAACGTTGTAGTTACTCATTACATGGTATTGTATTGTTCTATTTTTTCAATAAAAACGTTAATAAAATGTGCGTTCCGGCACATTTTCTCTATGAAAAAATCTGCTGTGGCCAACACAATACCTCCCGTTTAATTTAATTTTTATTCATGTAAATACTTAAAATTAAATTAAATTTTAATACTGGGTTCGATCCCGACCGACGCCAAATATTTCGAATTTTGAATGGCACAAAAATGACCCCTGTGGTGCACTCTCCACGCCAACAATAAGTGATCGTGAGGTGACACCTGGTAAACGCCCGTACGGTACAAATATGTCATCATCGTTACCGAAATCTGTGTACAAAGCAGATTGGCAGACCCAGCAATGGGTAATATCCCGTGATGATATTTTTATTTTATTTATTTATATACTTACCTATATTGACACTGCTGGTGTGGAGAGTGCACTAGGAGTCAATTTTGTGCCATTTCAAATTCTAAAATATTTGGCGTCGGTCGTAATCGAACCCTTTGCCAAGATTCGCGTGAAGGGACGCCTGGTAAACGCCTGCACGGAACAAATGTGTCATCATTATTACCGACATCTGCGTACAAAGCAGATTGGCTCGCCCATCAATGGGTAATATGCCGTGATGATATATGTTTTTAATATCTTACCTATATTTTTACATATTTACTTATGCTGGAAACTGTATAAGGTCCATTTAATTATTGTTCCATTACTATTTTCTTTTTAAAACGTTAATATTGTTATTTGAAATGATTAGTTTGTTGACAGTGACATATATCTGCCAGTTACAAACATGAGATCTGAATTGTGTAACCATGTGTTCTATTTAAAGCGTAGGCTGCGGGATTAAAATTATAGATAGTTTTATAAATTTATCCATAAAATATATAGAAAAAGTATTAATGCAAACCTGTATAAAATTTAATAATCTTTAATTTTCATATAACATACATCTCGAAAATATAACATTTAAAGGTATTTTTCGAAGAAAAACTATTTTGAGCTTCAATTACAAACATTTAAATATCTCCACTGTTTTTTGGGCAGCGAGATTTATTACAACCACGATTACAACAGAATATTCTATATTATTATATACTATATCTCCAAACCTATACGATATAATAATTTTTTTAAAAGTGCCAGATTGAGAATTTAATTTTATTTAATATTACCAGGAAAATTTTTGAAAAAATAATATTTAGAAGATTTTTTTTCAAGAATCTGCTACTTCCGGTTTCCAATTGTTACCAAAACCTTTTCAACTCTTCTCATTAATATCCGATTGGGAAATACGTAAGTCATGATTTTTGAGTAATCGTGCTGCCAACGTCCCAAACAGATACACACACACACACACACACACATACATCCACAAACACACACACACAGACATAATCGTAAAAATGTTAAAATCGGATTGTAGGGACCTTAAAACATGCTTATTCATTAAAATCTGGAAATGCGATTTTTAGCATGAATCCAATATCTCTCTTAGCGAGAGGTAGAAAGCACTGGTATAAAGTATCATATTAAAGCATTACCATTGTTTATTTTTATGTAAGTTAAATTTCTTCTTTTCGCACTAATGCGCAAAAGTGACAGCTTACTTTTAATATGGCATTTCATTGTTTTTATGGATGATGTGTTCCGAACGAAGTATATCGCGAAAAACACCATTATTTTGCATCTAATCACATAAATAGGTTATAGCTATTATTAAGTTACCTTGAACACCAACTTCATCAAGATCCTCAGACAGACTTGCGACGTCACCATATATTGTGCTCAAGTAGAAAAATATTGCTGCCATAAACACTCCAAAAAACTAAAAAAACAAATAAATTTTAATTACTAAATAATTGCAATACTATAGTCTATGGCACACTAGTCGAAGAGCATCAGAACGCACCGAAGAGTTCATCGATGAAACAACATTACGCACCCGTTATCGACGGAAAATAGCAGGAGACCTTTTTCAAGATGGCGTTCGCCATAGTTGGCGCTTTTCGATCGTTCTATCCGAAGCATCCCGCGCGGTCAAATTCCACGCGGTCGAAATCCCAGGGGGTCGAAATCCTACGGCATCGAAATGTTCCCCCATCACTTTGTCCGTTGTGCAGAAATTCAAATATTCCCAGCTTGTCGAATCCCGCCCGGTCGAACTGTTACACGATACAATGATACAAATCCATCGTCGTGGTAAGACCAGAACCGCTCTCTATTGGCGAGTATAAAGATATCGTATCCATCTGGTGGCAGTTTTATAAAGTTTACTGTAAAATATAGATACGGCGTGTTGTCATTTAAATCGTGCTCTCTCGTTTTGAATTTTTGCATAAAAGCTTGTCTAATTGCAATGGCAAACAAGAAAATTTGTAATACAAATTGTTGCGAATGTGGTTGTCTTTCAAAGGCTTCTAGAAAAACTTATTTTTCCTACCATCGATTTCCAAAACCTGGAATACGAAAAGTATTTATATTAAATAAGTTTGGTGTCCAAGAATCAATAGATCGTAGATTGACGTGGATCAAAGCAATTAAAACAGGGAAAAAGTTTTCCAATGCGACGGTTATTGGTTCCAAACATTTTAAAAAAGAACATTTCATATTACCAGATACGTTTGTGAATATTTGAAATAGGGTTATATTTTAATTGTTAAAGAAAAATAGTACTTTAATGACCAGTACTATTAAACGAAAGTTAAATATCAAATATCGTTTAAATAAATTAAAGCAAAGCGAATTAATGTTTTTATTGCTGTCATGTTCCTATTTGACTAGTTTTTGTCAGATTAAACCTTTCTAAAAATTGTACTTTTTATACTATCGGGCCTGGATATTACATATATTTGTTATATGGTTAATATAATTCACTATAATATTTTTAGACATTCAATCTCAAAGAAGAAAATTAAAGTGTACTGCAGTTCCGTCACAACATTTACCAAAAGCAACTATTCCATCGAAGGCACCTCTTCCGCGAAGTAGTCGAATAAATGATATTGAGAAGCACATTGAAATTGAAAATACGCTAGATGCAATTCCAAATGATTTAGGTTCAAGTATTTTCTGAAATTTCAATATAATATCTACTTCTCCAGCATAATAATGCATACTGATACAGTGGATAACTATACTAGATAGAGCGGCCATATTGTAAACGACTGGGGCGTCACCAACGATGATTCTATTCGCGAATATCGATCGTATTGCATTCAAACAATTTATCCTGCGTGGTAGTTCCGAGTTAAATGTATAGATGGTAATGCATTTTGCCAGTGGACCATGTCATGTCAAAGATAATATATTAAAAAGAAATTTATAAACATATATTATTTATAACACCGTATACAACGAATTATTAAAGAATGAAACAGGAAAAGAATTTACCTATACATTTTTAGTAAAATTATTGATATTTCTGGCCCGCCATTTTAGATTAGCTGTTATATTAAGCTGTTCATTCTTTATTTCCGTTGTAAAATTATGTATTACTGTTTCTATTTTAAATGTTATGTTGCTTTTATTTCCAAATATACTTTCTACCAATTGACAATAACATATTTAAAGTACTATACTATACTATAATATTTAATAAGTAATAATCTGCCATGTTTTAGTATTTTACGTTATAAATCGTGAGTTATCTGATTATACCTAACTGATTTTATATACAGTTTATAGGATACCTACTTTTAAATTGCAATTTAAAAATTGACACAATCCAAATCTCCTAATAAGTGTAAAATTCATACGATTTAAAAGGTGTATGAAAACAGGAGAGATCCTTCAAAATCTTTAAAAACTTTCCACATTGGAGTATTGTGTTATTAAATTTTTAATACAATAAACCGAAATACTTTCTATTTGACATGAAAAACTTATGTCAATATTACAAATATTCAAATTATGTGCTTTATTTCTCATGTTTATTGTTTCAGAATAAAGTAAACCGTGTTAAGAACGATGTCAGTAATAATATTACCGTACCAAAACAGTCATTCAGTTTCCGCCACGGTAACTAAGATGTAAACAAACAATTTTAATGCAGTTGTGCGTAAAATATTTTCAAATTATGATTATTTTTATTGAATGAGATGTTGCACGATTTTTCCTTTTGTTTAATCAAAAGAATAAGAAAACAAATTTTACCCGTATTTATTTATTTTCTTTTGTATTACACTCTATTCATGAGAAAATTGTCACTGCAAATAAATTCTTTAAATTGCCTTCTTTTCTGTCGCCTGATAACGTCAGAAAAATACTAACCAATAATGGAGTGGCTTACATTTCCCACCGACAGAATTTAAACAAGTGACAGCTATGACAGCTATAAATTTTGTATTAGCAAGTAGATTTAGCTATATTATTGATTTTTATATTTTGTACAGACTCAAACATGGTTGCAGAAAAGAGTCTTATGCTAGTGTGCCCAAAAAGAAGTAATATTGGTAAAAAAATAGTTTTTGTGCCTCAAAACGAAGAAAAAAGAATTAAATGATTATCTCATGAAAAGATACAACCATTTATAAAGTCATTCTGTAAAGATAATTTCGCTGTAAGCATTCATATCTTTATAATTAAATAAGAAGAATTAAATACTTTTTAAATTTTTATCTTTTTAGTTTAAACGCATAGTCAACGTGTACCGATCACACCCTACTATAGGTCTTGCCAAATAGAAATGACCTGTGCGTAAAACGCATTTACTCATCCTCCACCCTTCTTACCTAAAGGGCCAATCACATGCATTGTACTTAAGCGGGTTTGTCTCACTGCCGTCCGAATAATATATATGAAGCTATATCATACAAAACCATTCCCATGCAGGACTTGAACCCAGGATACCAACATGCCCATGACCAAGGGTTTTCCGTATCTAATTAAGGCCACCGACCCCATCTTCTTTAACGATTACATAGTAATGCCATTATACAGTGTGTTAAAAAAACCTAAGACGGAGTAAGCTAAGAACAAAGAAACGTATGTCAATTTAAAAATATTTAATTAAATATCAATTTGACATGAGATATTATCAAAAATGTTGTCTAAAGAAATCAAAGCTTTTCTTCTTTTGAATCTTATTTTAGAAATGGAAAAAAAATTAGAAAACGACGAAGGGCAATACACTTTATCATTTTATATTATCTTTTCTCCTTAAAATTACAGTAAAAGATCAATTTTGATAACTTGATTTTTGAATTGAATAATGATCACACATACGTTTCTCTGTTCATAGCCTACTCAGAGTTAGGTTTTTTATTGAATACACTTGAAAATAATCTCTATATGATCGGTATTTTGTACATATTTTAGTTTTTAAGCTTAATTTAAATATTCTAAATACTATTGTTTCGTAATTATTTCTACGCTACTGGCATAACACAGTGTTTCCATCCATTGTCAGTTGAACGCTTGTGTCTTAATCGGTTTTGCATTTATGTCATTACAGTAATTAGACGAGCGACTAGTGGGCAGTCCCTAGAATTCTTTTTGGGCAAGCGGCGCACGGAAAAAGTGTATTTATCATTATGAAATGGGTAGTGAGAGACTACTCTGCTCTAAAAATAGTGGTACACAGTATATTCGCAAGAAATGATTGACAAATTGACAAGTCATTTCTATTTGGCAAAACCTATAATTGTCTCTTGTCTCTCTTTGGAGTCTCGAGTCTGGAAATAAACAATGGTGGGCATATTTATAAAATATCACAGTCAAAATAGTAAATAATAATAGCACATAAAAAACAAATATACATACAAATAAAATACGATTATCACAGTCAAAAAAAAAAACTTAACAATGCTACGCCACTGATTCGAAACTAAATTTGTGTATCTGGAGTAGGAGTAATGCCGGGGACACACGGTACTTGTAATGACCATTAGCTACATTCTTAATTGAAGTTAATGCTCATTAGAAAAATACGTAGACACACGGACGTTAGTTGAAATTCCCTACACATGCGCAGATCGCAATGTTTATTGACAGTTTTCACGTATTCTTGTGACAGTAGTGTAATATTCAGTATTCGATTTTATATAATTAAACAATAAATTACTAAAGTCCAAATGGTTTGTTGATTTTTTTTTCTATTTAAATACAGCAAAATGTATTCAATAATTCTACTATTTTTCTGAATGAGTCTATTTGATGAAGAGACCATTTCACACAAATTTCGCGACATTTCCATTACTACTCGGAGATAATTTAAATTATTCACAATTTGTTGATTTAGAGAACTCATTTAAAAAAATTCTAACCTCCAAGTTCCAATGCAAGTGACAACTGTCAGATTTCAATATTCTAGGCGATAAGACCCGAACGCTTCCGATCCTTCGTTTTAAAACTTCATCGGCACTTTCCTTCATTATGAAGTTTGAAATGACCATTACATAAATGATCACATGACACATGACAACTAAATTAAGAATTAGCTGTTAATGTTCATTAACTTTTGCCGTGTGTCCCCGGCATAAGGTCGCAGTTTGATCTTACCGATACAAATTTCGGTGAAATGCTTCAACTTCATGATGATGTTGCCTGTGTATGCTAATGTGCAATGGCAACCACTGTCTTCTTAAATATTGTATAAATGTTTGCATATTTATATTGTTAGTGGTTGCAATTTCGCTAATTATTTCTAATCCCCTCTCTCTCTCTCTCTCTCTCTCTCTCTATATATATATATATATATATATATATATATATATATATATATATATATATATATATATATATATATTTCTGGGAACAGTGGTAAAATCATGGCAATCCTTACCAAACGTGATGGCGAGACCTAGTTTACAAAAGCAATAAATATTTTACTTGTCAGTTATCGATTATCAAATAAAATTGACAGAATTACATAATATGTAACCATGTTTTGTTGTATTTTTTAATATTCAGGCCTCGTACATTTTTACAAATAAAAACTATTTTAATGGTGTAGTATATATATTCGGTGCTTTTATGAGTCTATGTCAGTCAACAATAATTTTTCATCTGTGAAGTTAAAATTGTTAACGAGAACGATGCCTATGTCATTCAATATTTCTTTCATACAAATGTATTGAGTATCAATCGGGCGTAGCATAATAAATTATTTAAACAAGTATTATTAGGTTTATATTCGTTTCATTTATTTTCTGCATTCATTTACATCAAAATAGATTCGACATTTTTAAAAAGGCAATAGCAGAAGGCTTGAAAGTAATATGAATTTGGAATAGAGTGGATGTCTGACGTAGATACAGGCGAAACTAATGACATTAAAAACATTTTTTAATTTTGAGGTCTAGTATGACCCTTGTTCTCATTTGTTCTTATGGTCGAGAACCCCATTGACCAGTTTTATAGTAAATAAATTATAACAAAAGTTTCGAATTTGCTCGACCTTTGCCGTACAAGGGAATGCGCACCATTGTTTATTTCCAGACTCGAGACTCCAAAGAGAGAGAAGAGACAATTAGTAGGGTGTAATCGCTGCACGTTGACTATACTTTTAAACTTATTCATTTATATATATATATATATATATATATATATATATATATATATATATATATATTGTATTCCCTGCTATAATTGTTTATTGTAATTACTTTGCGTTTTAATATAATCATCGTTTATTTATATTAACTTTACTACGACACTGTGGAATCCTTGAAAATAAAAGTAACATAACACCCGTTACAAAGTTTAAATGTATGAGCATTACAAATGTGTATAAATAATTTTATTCGCAAAAATATAAAGGGTACTTACCAAGAATCATTTCACGGGCTTTCAAATCTGCCGTGTAAAGAGCACCACAGGGGTCACCATCTTTCGATTTTAAAATTCAAAATAAATTTTCCAGTTGACGTTTGTTCGGATTCGATCCGTCAGAACCATAACTCCACTCTTATACGTATAATAATAATGAAAATCAATTATACTCACATTCATTCCGTTATATAAAACTATTTTGGACATGGAGGATTTTTTAAATTATAAAAAAAAATACATCGAAAACAAAAAACCAATTAGGTTTGTTAAATAGTATACAAGAAAGTGCAAATTGCGACGTAAGTCATAAGCGAGTAGTGCAACTACAGAAGTATATAAAAGCTTAACATGTTTGTAGCGCGTTATATTTTTTTAGGATCAATGAGGTGTTAACATATTTTTTTTACTCTGAAATTCGAAGAAGTACCTTCTATAGTATTATACTCGCCGTCAAAAAGTATGGATTGATGCTCAACTTTTTTCCTTCTCCGCACCCTGTCCCTTGCCATGCGGTGTTACCGCTTCTTCATAACTTAGCATTTTCAACATTGCCCCTGAATTGGCAGCGGTGTAGAAATCTGCAGTACATACTCATTTGACGGTAGGTATTGTAAATAATATGATTTCTGTTCAAATTTCTGTATATATTCAACACATTAACAATTTAAAAATGTACTGTTTGAATTGACGCCAAATTACACTACCTGTGACGTCCAAGTAATACTAGCCAATGACAGAACTAAAAAGATAAAAATTTAAAAAGTATTTAATTTTTCCTATTTAATTGTAAAAATATAAATGCTTAAAGCGAAATGATCTTTACAGAATGATTTTATAAATGGTTGTATCTTTTCTTGAGATAATCATTTAATTCTTTTTTCTTCGTTTTGAGACAATAAAACTATTTTTTTACCATTATTACTTCTATTTGGGTACACTACCACAAGACGCTTTTCTGCAACCATGTTTGAGTCTGTACAAAATATAAAAATCAATAATATGAATAAATCTACTTGCTAATATAAAATTTATAGCTGTCACTTGTTTAAATTCTGTTGGTGGGAAATGTAAGCCACTCCATTATTGGTTAGTATTATTCTGACGTCATCAGGCGACAGAAAAGGAGGCAATTTAAATAATTTATTTGCAGTGACAATTTTCTCATGAATACAGAGTAATATAAAAGAAAATAAATAAATACGGGTTAATTTTTTTTTCTTATTCTTTTGATTAAACCAAAGGAAAAAAATCGTGCAACATCTTATTCAATAAAAATAATCATAATTTGAAAATATTTTACGCACAACTGCATTAAAATTGTTTGTTTACATCTTAGTTACCGTGGCGGAAACTGAATGACTGTTTTGGTACGGTAATATTATTACTGACATCGTTCTTAACACGGTTTACTTTATTCTGAAACAATAAACATGAGAAATAAAGCACATAATTTGAATATTTGTAATATTGACATAAGTTTTTCATGTCAAAAAGAAAGTATTTCGGTTTATTGTATTAAAAATTTAATAACACAATACTCCAATGTGGAAAGTTTTTAAAGATTTTGAAGGATCTCTCCTGTTTTCATGTACCTTTTAAATCGTATGAATTTTACACTTATTAGGAGATTTGGATTGTGTCAATTTTTAAATTGCAATTTAAAAGTAGGTATCCTATAAACTGTATATAAAATCAGTTAGGTATAATCAGATAACTCACGATTTATAACGTAAAATACTAAAACATGGCAGATTATTACTTATTAAATATTATAGTATAGTATAGTACTTTAAATATGTTATTGTCAATTGGTAGAAAGTATATTTGGAAATAAAAGCAACATAACATTTAAAATAGAAACAGTAATACATAATTTTACAACGGAAATAAAGAATGAACAGCTTAATATAACAGCTAATCTAAAATGGCGGGCCAGAAATATCAATAATTTTACTAAAAATGTATAGGTAAATTATTTTCCTGCTTCATTCATTAAATAGTCCGTTGTATACGGTGTTATGAATAATATATGTTTATAAATTTCTTTTTAATATATTATCTTTGACATGACATGGTCCACTGGCAAAATGCATTACCATCTATACATTTCACTCGGAACTACCACGCAGTATAGATTGTTTGAATGCAATACGATCGATATAAAGAGCGGATCTGGTCTTACCACGACGATAGATTTGTATCGTGTAACAGTTCGACCGGGCGGAATTCGACGAGCTGAGAATATTTGAATTTCTGCACAACGGACAAAGTGGTAGGGAACATTTCAACGCTTGGGATTTTGACCACGTGGGATTTCGACCCCTGAGATTTCGACCGCGTGGAATTCGACCGCACGGAACGCACTCGTTCTATCTCCTAGGGTGCATTCCGAATCACAGTGTTCAGACCGCTCACAGCTGGTCTGTTATAATTGGGCACGCTGACGACTGTGAAGATGTTAACGATTCGGACTCGGACCGTCCGTAAGCTTGCTTACTTCTTGTCATTTGTGGCATATATAACCTCTGTGCAATCATTAACCAAGAAAAAATAGTTCTGATGGAAACAGATTCCCTCATTTGTGAGAGCGATGATAGTGATTCAGAAATGTTTATTGATTCTTCGTCCTCGTCTTTGAGTTCAAGTAGTGACGAAGATGATGAAAGAATCCTATACGTCGCTCTTGTTCTGGGAAATAGGAAGGTGAAATGAAGCGAAGGCCTTTACTTCGCTAACAACTGTCATGTGTCAAATTGTAGTCTGATATTAATGACGTTCTTCAATGGTCTTTAAAAAATAAATTGTATTTTAATGAAAATAAATGTCATATTATGAGTATTACTCGTAAAAAGAGTCTGTTAAATTTTAACTACAATATTAATGATGTATCTGCATCGAGTAACTTCAGTAACATATTGAAAGGATGATATCTGAGGCCTCCAAAAGTATGGGTTTTATATTGCGTATCACATATAATTTTCGTAATAAAAATAATTTACAATCTCTGTTTCCCGCAATTATACGCAGTCTACTCGAATATAGTTAAATAATTAGGAATCCATACCATGTATATCAAATACAATTAATAGAAAATGTTCGAAAAAGATTTGCCAAAATATCTTACCACAAAATAAAACATGTATGGCTAAATTTGAATTATACAGAATTATTAATCGCCTTTAATTTAGAATCGCTGCAAACTCGTCGCACTGGTCATCAAATTATGTTTTTGTACAAAATTGAAAACAACTTGGTTGATGATTTCACTATCTTTGCAAGCTTATATTTCTATTTAAAACCATGGAATGTCCGAAACACATCAACATTTTTATAAAAGTTTGCTAGAATTGCTTAAAGTTTTAATTCATTTCTAAATTCAATGTGTCCTGAATTTAATTTTGTAAGCGCTGAATTAGATTTTTCGGACACTTTGTAATCCACTTAAAATTTAAAAGTTAAAAACGAACTTTATTCATTTATTAATAATTTGTAATATTACGATGGTTTATTTCAGTATAATTGTATAATAAAAATTACAAAGTTACGTTTAGTTTCACTAGTTTACAACTTCTGAGGCAACTCCCATGGAGCCATCGTCAGAAGTCGGCCAGCACAACAAGTAATCACAGACGCGTTTCGCACTTATTGGTGCTCGACAGTGTGGTGTAACCTATGGTCTCTGCCCGGTCGACAGTGAAAAGACCCCTGGAGCCCAGACAATGACTCGTTGTGTTGGCGGTAATCTTATGATCATCTACGATGGTAAAAGGCCTGTAGAGATATGTTAATACCAGCAAATACTATTTTATTTAAATATATATAATTTAGATTTTTCGTTTCTTTTTGTAAGTTGTTACATATTTACAATGTTTTCATAAAGTTCTTTCTTGTTTATTTGAAGAGGAGAACAGGCAATGACTTATTGCTAAATTGAATAATATTTTAAATAATAATGTGGAAACATTATTAGTGTATATAAACCAATTACATTGGGTGTATTATAAGCATATGCATATTCAACACTTATTTTAGTTTAAAATGTACTTGCACTTGCACGCAATTTATTTAATATCTACAATCTAATTAAATTTAAACAAGATTTTATGAAACTGGACATAAGGCATAAATATATACTATTCAAATTCATATATTCAACAAGTAGTGTTACCAATATTAGATACTAATTCATATGTAATATTAAAAATCTCTACAAGTTCCATCTGGACATGACGTCTTTCATGGGCGATTGACAAAAGCGGCCATAACATGCGCTACGAATTAGAATAGGTCTCCTGCACCTTTATTTTCGTCAAAGAACTCATCGCTGAAACGAACGTATCTCATTTCACACTGATCTTTTGTGACTCATTTCACGTTAGCGTATGGGTATCAAACGTCAAAATAGAAAATACAGTATTATGTGTCAACTAAAATGAGTAAAGAAAGAACGGAGAAAAAATACACGGAAATAAACCAAGCAAACATGAAATACCTAAAAAATATATTCGCAGCATAATAGAAAATAAACAGACAGACGTAGCAAGCATCAAATGTCAAAATAATATATGGGACGAAATTTGTAATGAATTTAATTTATTTATATTTAATAAAATTTACTTCCTTGAAAATCGGTAAAGTAATTAATCTGTAAATTTACTCGGCTAGTATTTTTATTTTTGCTTTATAAAACCAAAATCTGGTATAAACTATTTTACTTCAAGAGTAAATTTTACTTTGCTAGTAATTTACTTAACCATGTTTTATAAAACTGGGCATTAGTATATTTTCTTTACATATTTAGTGTTTCATTTTTCGCATATTTTGTTATTATTTAGTAACATCCAGGCAAGAATTGCTGCAGCTCTTTCGTCCTCGAACTCATTTTATCATAAAATATTTATTTGATTCACAAAACAGTGTTTTGAAAATACAACTAGCAAACAAGTATGTAGGGAAATATCAATTTAAAAACTGACGACATAGGAACATTTCACTGGTATTATTACCAACTTAACTTTTTTCAGTCGGAAAAATTCGGTGTATTTATCATCGATGAAACAGAAATCCATCAGTGACTGGTGCTTACTGTTGTTTCATCGAAGAGCTCTTCCATGCTCTTTGATGCTCTTCGACCAGTGTGCCATAGGCATAACAAGGGTAGAAAAAACAAGGGAACAGAAAAAAGATTTTCTGAGAAATGTATTACTTACATTTGTATAAATAAAATAATTACTTAATAGAAAATGGAAACATTAGAAACTAAATAAAATTAAAACCTGATAGATCTATAAATAATTTTGTAGCACTTACTTGGGGCGCATGGTATATGAGATAAATATAACAAAGTTAATAAATTTTTAATACATCATTTATGTTTTATGTTATGTTCAAACAATAATGAAGATAAACTGTTTTGTTAATATGTATATAATTTTCGGTAGTAAACACAACACAACTACCTTAACGAACAAAATTTACGTCCGCAAATTCGGGTCGTTATACTCGATTTTTAGATTATTAAATTTATCTCATATATATATACAGGGTGTATCAAGATAATGGAACAGTGCGTTTTATTCATGTATATGAAAAGTTACACAAAAAAGTGATTATAATATTTTGTAAGGCATAGAGGGGGGGACACATTTTGACATAACCATTATTAATTTAAAGCCAGTGGTACTCAACTTATGGATCAATGTTACATTTTTTTAAATGGCGCTATATATTTTTTATTAACTCATTAAATAGAGAATTTTCTTCTGAATTCAACGATATAATAATATCATACCCTTACATTGCGAAAAATTTGATAAAAATTAATTCAAAGTTAGTATTTCATTTCTATTTTAATTTTTTTAAGCAGGTTGTGAGAACATTTAATCATTAAAACAAAAGAAGATTATCTGTCATTTTTGTATTTCATTGTTATCCATTATTATAATTACGTTGCCTTTGTAATAATTAATTTAATAATGGCAGCAGATTCAACAAATACTGATTTTATTTATTGATGCAAGACCCATCAAAATGTATTCCTAGCAAGATATTTAGTTGCGGAAAGTTATCCTAATTACTCAAGACTAATACCCGGTTGCAGAAACGTTCATCAACCCCTTGTTCAGTTAGCGGTTCATTAAAACGAATAAATTCGAATCATTCGGCTTGTGCTTATGACATTTAAATCATTGCTGTAAAAAAATCGCGTTGCATTTGCTCGATTTTATGAACCGCTAACCGAAGGCGTTCATGAACGTTTCTGCAACCGGGCATTAATAGTAATTACGCAAAATAAAAAAAATAACGAAATTTGGAAAAATAATATAATATGTAACAATGACATACATAAATGACAGATAATTTTCTTTTGTTTTAATAGTTGAATGTTTACTTAGCCTACTTAAAAAAAAAAAACTTTGAATTAATTTTTATCAATTTTTTCGCAATGTAAGGGTATGATATTATTATATCGTTGAATTCAGAAGAAAATTCTCTATTTAATGAGTTAATAAAAAATATATGCAGCCATTTAAAAAAATATAACATTGATCCATAAGTTGTGTACCATTAGCTCTAAAATAATAATAGTTATGCCAAAATGTGTCCCCCTCTAATCTTTACAAAATATCTTAATCACTTTTTTGTGTAACTTTTCATTTGCACGAATAAATGGTACTGTTCCATTATCTTGATACAGCCTGTATATATATATATATATATATATATATATATATATATATATATATATATATATATATATATATATATATATATCCTACTTGTATGAAAAAAACGAAGTTTACTTTTTATTTTTGAAAGCCAAAGGGAGGAGGATAAGATAAAAGACAACGAGCTAAATAATTGTCACGGATCTAATAGGATGTAACATTTTTTCTATAGATTGTAATAACGTTAACCATATGATCAGGGTAGGATCAGCAAAAAAATTAACAAACATTAAAAACTCGTAGCTGATGTGGTTTGTTCACTGCAGAAGTTACTTTTATGTAAAAACTAATGTGTACCGCATTAATTTTGAACAAATTTTATGTCAAACCACTGAACTATTTGTATTAACAAGAACGGTGATGTCTGATGTCATATACTTGTAGTAATGTACAGCAACCCGTGTTCCTGCGGAGCACGTCATTTTGATGGGCAGGTAGCTGTTGGAACCACAACTTTTAGAGTTTTTGCTTAAAAGAGGTTGGCACTGTTTACTGATTTTACTTTGTTTTGATATTTTAACAGTGCTATCTATGAAGTAAACTGTAAAAGAGGAAACCGAAAAAGCAACGCACTTGCAACAAACAGTTACGTGTTAGAGGGGAAAGGATAATTTAGTTGAATAATATTTAAAAATATTAATATCTTATAAGAAGTGATAATATGTGGAAATGCTAACAGATTTCCTTTTATTTTCTGTACATTAATTTAAATTTGTTAAATATATTTCAATCGTTTTTCATTTTATTTATAGTTCAGTGTCTCGAACAGTTTATCATAATACATGTAGTTTTTCTTTAGATCATATAACTGCACTGAAGTTTAGTTATATGATCCAAGAGTTCTTTCTATTTAACACTGCAATATTTGTTATCTGGAGAAGGGCTACGAGTTCGGTTTCATAGGATATTTTATACGCCATTAGGTCGCCATTTCAGATGTGCTTTGTTTCCCAAAAATTCACATTAGATTTTAAAAAATGACGAAAAACTGATTTAGTCGGCTTTTTTTCTTTTTTAATAACTTCTAAACTTTTAACAATACATAAAAATATTTCCAATAGTATTTTACAATAAAGAATATTTCATAACATGTCTCCGTTGCAACTGAAATTATCAAGCGAGAAATGCATAAAATAAATTATAGAAATAAAAATAGAGTATTAAGAACAAAAATAAATTTATTTTTAATAAAATTGCATAAATATAATATAAACTGGTACAAATGTTTTAGAATAAGTATATTCTAAAATTCTATTAATAACGCAGCCCATAATGTTTTACGAAACAAAAAATAGTTTAAAAAAATATTTTCTCATTATATGGCTACTCTTATGATTCAGTATTTACAATTGAATAAAATTCATATCCTTCCTTACTAAAGGTTAATAAAATTATTCACCATTAGGTAGAGCAACTTTAATTTATCCTGTTCAACGCCTCACGAATCGATATTATCATAAGAAATATTAATTGTAGGGAATGTGTATATAAAATTTAAATATAAGTATTACATGCACTTACCAAATCGGAAAATGCCATTCGAGTTGCCCATTGTTCTAATGTGTAGCACCATGGCCCACTAGTGAATCGAGGGATTTTCATAGTTAAATTTGTTAGTTGCCCACTAAAATTCGATCACTGTGAACGGTACTATATAACTCTTCCCCATCTGATAACAGCAGCGGAAATGATTGGGAAATGTAAACAAAAATAGATAAAACATAGGTTAAAAATGCTCGATAATGAAATTAAACTTTACAATTTTGTTATAAATAAGTACTAAAAACAGGGTATTAATGTAATCTGTGGATGTCCAAAGCTTGTCATAAATAAATAAATAACTAATCAAGATATACATTTTTTTTTTAATTGTGAAACTAATAGAATATTGTCATAAATAAAAATAACAATGACACCAAATCTATCAATGTTTGGAAATAAAATGTTAGATTTAAATATAATTATTTATGTACCAAGTGCAAAAAATATATATTTACAGCGAGAGGCGTGGAAATTCTGGGATTGGATTGAGCTGGGAACTGCTTAAAGTAAAAGTACAATACTTTACTTAAAATACTTTTGAAAATTAGTACTTAGTACTGTACTTAAAATACTTTTTTATAAAAAGTACTTCAAATACTTTTTGGTACTTAAAGTATCCAAAAGTATTTAAAGTAACGAAAATATTTTAAATACTAAATATTTCACGCATGCGCAAGTACATATTGCTGTGTGTTTTATGCACTACTGTCAACATGCACAGGTTTGACCAAGTAGGAAAGTACTAAAATTTTCGCTATACTCAAATCGGACATGCAGCCAATGCACGTCATCATTTAGGGGAAAAACATGACTACATTAAAATCACTAATATGGAAAATTGAAATAAAATTTCAGTCATTTTTAATTGTTAAAAAGTGTTTGGCCTTATATAATTATTATTAAGATGTTCATTATTTATCGTATACGATCTGAATAATATATAAATAATGTATATCTACTTTATTTTATTCATTTATTTTTGATACACTTGGCAACACTGATAATTTGTATGTTTATACGTTCCTCCGCGGTTTATACTTTCAAAAGTTATTATTTGACAATTTGAGTTGCATCGTGTTCATAATTTTTTTCTTCGCTGTGTCATTTTATTTCCACTCTTGTTTATTTTAAATCAGTCTTTTTTAAGACTACCACAGTTTTTATTCATTCGGTTCAGTTTTATTTGAACTTGTGTAATTTTCATTTTTGCTCGATTTTATTATAAATCAGTCTTTTGCAAAACTACCACAGTTTTTATTTATACGGTTCAGTTTTATGTGAACTTGTGTCTTTTTCATTTTTGTCAATAAAATGTCAAACAGTTCAGTTGGAAAATATTATATGAATGATACCATATTGAACTAAATCACCGCCCTTTGGTTAGACTTTAACTATTATATTCTAAATAAATGCTTGATATTAGTAATGATATTAGTAATGTTATCTTCATTTTACTTTTTTCTTAATAATATTACAAACATTTACTGACAATTTAGTTAATATGTCTTATTTATTACAGTGTGAAACAAAATTATTTTCCGGAAATATCACGAAAGTTTGTAATACAATTGTATGCAACCTGCATAACTTTTCCAATACGATTCTCAAACCTATGTAAACGTAGCAGTTCATGACGTCACACATCTAGTTATTTTTATTAATGACATGCATTGGCTGGATGTCCGATTTGAGTATATCTACAGTTTTAATCAAATAGTTGAAGACGTAAATAAAGATAATCAAGACGTAATGCAGTATATTATGAACATTTTGAATTATTTATTTATTAAAGGATATTTCTACTTGCTCATCAATATTATAGAACTAAATAAATATTTTTTCTACTCCAATGCGTGAAGTAGTAGCAAAACACATTAATCTCAGTATGTGAAGTCTGACTTTTAATAGCGATGCGTAAAATGGAGTTTATTTTAAAACATTTCATATGCATGAATCCTTTTTTTAAACGCATGTGGACAGACATCTTCACTAGTATACCTAAATTAAATATTTTTTTGTAATATTTTAACTGATTTCATAAAAAAATTCTTAGTACTGGTACTGTAAGTAGGTAAAAAAAGTACTTAAAATATTACTTTACATAGCATTAAATACTTTTCTCGTATGTATTTAGTACTTAAATACATTTTTCGGGTACTAGTCCCAACTCTGTTTGGATATAATCGAGTTCGCTTGCACGACAAGTATAATAAATATACATTTTACAAACGTTGTGTGGCTCAAAATTTCTTACAATCGAATGTTAATCATCAAAATTATAAGGAATTAATTAATATTTTGAATGTGCTGTCGAATCAGAAGTTTGCATAAAAATAATATTGTTTTCGTAGTTGTGTATTTACTTATTATTCCACATAGCTAATGGCAACATGGAATAAAAAAAAGATTTTTTGAATCCTCTATATTACGTATTTTTAACATCGAAGTTCAGATCAAGAATAACAAATGAACATCGAATGATTTGCATGGCTCTTATTCTGTGCTGTAACACCGTGGTGTCTATTCTCGGACTTTTCACTAAGTGTGATGTTTGCTGACGTCACACAACTTCGTTTATGGTAGTTGTAGGAAAACTAGTAACTTTAATGCGTATAGGTTTGGAACGTTGATGAAATTGGATTGGTAATAGTTTCAAACGTGACAATTGCTGTTATAACCTTTTATTTTGAAATATAAAGTTCACATATAAATATATCGTGCTACATATTTAAAAATGAAAATGAAACATGGTCCTAATTATAGCAGAAGAAACATTTTATGATATGCCGATTCATTTTCGCAGAAATTCTAAGCCGGAAAAGTTTGTGACGAGTTCATTATCCTTCTAACATTGAAAGATAAAAATGAGTATAGTTGGAGAAACAAATATTTGGAACTCATTATAGATTCTGCCAATTGGTCGTTATAAAGTTTTATGGACTTTGCGGTTTTGGTACTCGGAGCCAGGTAGAGTTTTCTGTCCTGGGCCGTACCCGAAATTTGCATTCAAGATGTACTTTTAAATCTGTATTAAAATAATAATTCGTTTTAAGTGTATTTCTTCTAACGTCAATTTGTAAAGTGAAAAGAGATTGAAGATTATAAGATGTTTCCTAATTATGCACTTTTAAATCTGTATTCAAATAACAATGCGTTTAAAATACACTTCTTCTAACATCAATTAGTAAATTGAAAAGAGATTAAATGATTACGATATTATAGGGATTACAATAAATTCTAATGTAATTTTAAATATAAACTGTTATTTGAAATTTTCTTTTGAGGTACATGCAAAAATCTTTTTCAGTGTTGAAAGAATCATCAAAACGAAACATCGTTTCTTTGCTTGTTTCTAGTGTTCTTTTCTTATATGTAAATATTTTTTTCTAAATCTGACTGCACTGTACTATTTACTCTGTATATATTACAATGTCTTGTTTTTTTGTTATATGTACATATTTTTTTCGAAATCTGACTGCACCGTAGTGTACATGTACTCTGTACTACATCTCTATTTTAGTGTAATGTGTTGTTTTTTCTTATATGTAAATATTTTTTTCTATATCTAACTGCACTGTACTGTACATGTACTTTGTACTAAATCTTTATTTTATTGTAATATGTTGTTTTTTGTTATAATGTATTTTGTTTTCTTTATCTGACTGCAGTGTGCTATGCACTCTGTACTAAATCTCTATATTACTATGTGTTTTTTTTTATATGTAAATATTTCTTCCCAGTTAATAAACTAAAATTTTGTTTTGTTCTTTTATTTATTATATATTTCAATTTACAAATTTTATGCAAACATTGAGTATGATTTTTTTTAATACGGCCCATTTCTTACCCTAAAATTGATGCCTTCAAGTTCGAATAATTTATGAGTCCTGACCGGAAACAAACCCAACCGTCCATAAAAGATTGTAAACCCTGCATAAGTCAGTTCCAAATAATTGTTTCTCCAACTATAAATCTGTACATTATAGCCTTTTGAAGTTTTATTAATAACGGTGTAGGTATTTAACATTATTGGAATTAAAGAGTATTTCTGTATTTCGATATTTGTGAGTGAATAACATTTTCTATTTTAAACATGTCTAACTTCATTTGCCAGCCTAAATATTATAAAAAAATGTGTCTACACATTTTAAGAAGTGTTTTTCTTTTAATTTAATTATATCCATGGATTTTTAGTAGTTTCAAAACATAAAAAAATCTCATTACAGATTGGCTGATGCATGCTAACAAATTATTGTTTCCAACCCTCATCGGGCAATTACCGACTGCTAAAAAGTGGATTAGGGTAGGGTTAATATTTATAAATAGTACAGTGCATGTTAATATAATTATTCAAAAATATTAATTTACTTATTCGCAAATGGGGTGGAATCCTTTATGTATTTCGATGGCTGACTTCCATATACGGTAACAGTTTATTAATTAAATATCTGCACTAATCTTTGTTCAGACTGAACGTATGTAAAAAAAATCGATGTCCCCTAAAGAAAATGGATCATGTTTCGGACATGTCACCGAAATAAACATTTTCTATTTATTGCTTCTTCTTCCAAGTTATCAATCACTCCACTACATAGAAGATGGAAAGTCATATCTAGTATAATACAAAATACACTTTAAATATTTAGTTATTTATACAACAAAAGGGCCGGTATTATCAAAAGACATGAAATGTTATGCGAGATGTCTGACATTGACACCAGAATTTCGATATCTTCTTCTTTTTCGTTAAATGCGAAATAACAATTAAATAGATTATGTTAGTCTTATCGAGGATAATATGAAAATAATTATTTAATAATTACATATAAAATGTATTACAATACTCGTTATTGACATAATTTTACTCAAATTGGCAAAAACGTGATGTAATTAAATTAATGTATTGTATAGATGCAGATGTTGCCACTAATTTATAAATATTATTTACTAACAAGTACCTACTACAGTATTAATTTATCAATAACCAAACTGGCTTTTGATTTACCTACAATTGTAACAAATAAAATTTAAACACTATAAAATAAAATGCCCAAATAACTATCAGAACACAATACTATATCCAATAACTTCGTTAAAAAAACGTCGAGGCCTATCATAAATATGATAGTCGCCTAACACCACCCCTTAGCCTCAGAAACTGCGACGTCATATAGGGGTAAAATTCCAAGAGGACAAGCTTCTCCGACTTTTACCGCTAGATAGCTGTAAAAAAAATATCACATATTACATCAAAAAAGTTACAGAATAGGGACCCCGTATGTACTGCAGTATAATAAACAGGCTGAAGACATGCAATATCCATGTTCACATTAATTTTGGGTTTGCCCTGTCCTGTATTCCGTATTGTATTTAATTATCTTCTTATGTGTGGCTTGCCCAAAATTTTTAAATTATTAATTTGCTCGCAGAGACTAAATTGGGCACCACTGCCTTTAATAATAGTTTGATCCAAATATCACCTCAGCTCCCTTTAACTAAGCTGAGACTGAGATTTTATGAAGTAAGCCAATTGAAAGTAAAATGGCTTTAACGTGATTAAGTACTTGTTTATAAATTAGAATTTAAAAAGAAATGATTTAATAATAAAAATATATTGGATAATATTGTTTTCGCCAATTCATTTTAATATAATTTAACAATATATCGTTGATAATTTTCCATGATTTACAAAAGAAAATACAGAGTGACTAAAACCAACTGACAGGCATGTGACCTGAGTAGTTATCAATATCTTTACTCTGTGGAAATAAGTGTTAGCACTTGTGAGCAATTCATATGCTTGTATTGTTCAGCGAATGGCCGCCGTTCAGCACGTCACAGCGCTAAGAACCGAAGTTTTCCGGATATAGTTGCTGGACCAATCGCACTCGTCCATTCATTGCGCTCGGCAAACTTAGGCACTCAGCGCTGCCAGTACTGTGATGTGCTTAACGTGACCAATTTTTCAAAAACATGAAACGAAGAGTTAATTTATGTTTACAAGTTAAGTTATTATTATTGGTTATGTTGTTGATTTTAATAATATTATTAATATATATATATTTATATATATAGTAAAAACTCTCACGTCCATGAACTTAGATACTGTAACATTTATTTATATGGGTGAAGTGTACAAATCAGAGAAATATTATTAATTAAAATAATACGTTTATTAAACGATAAATAATTGGAATAAATATTAAAAAGATAATAAAAGTAACTAATACTATGATTAAATAATTATAAACACTAATTAAGACTAAGAATATTATTGAAGTCTTAAACACTATGATTATTTATTTAAACGATATTTATATCACTATATTTATTTATATAACTACATTTATTTATTTAATTCGTAGAAATGGGCTAATTGGATCAAGGAGAATTTAAATAAACGAAGAAAGAAATTGTGAAAAATTCATGGACCTCGCTGGGATTTGAACCCAGGGCCTTCCTATATCTAGTAGGACGTTCAAATCCCAGCGAGGTCCGTGAATTTTTCACAATTTCTTTCTTCGTTTATTTAAATTCTCCTTGATCCAATTAGCCCATTTCTACGATTTAAACATTTAGGATGGATCACAAATATTTATAATCTACATTTATTTATGTTAACAACTCATAGAATGTTTATATATATCACCCGCTGTTCATTGCTCGTTGCTTCTATATATCTCTCCGCTGTCCTTCGGACGGTATTTATACAGCTCAGTGTCCTTCTGGAACTTTCTGACGCCGCAATGATATTGAATACAATAGATTTAGGTCACCGGTGTAATTAACACGTCTAGTCGTATGGGTCATTCCGCCGCCGGGAATTACGTCATCGCTCGGGAATATTCTCGCTCGTATACTCTTAAGTCAAGGGCGCATGTTACAATACCAAACTTGTCTATCTACAAGTCTACCTTCGATGTCATTGAGGAAAGTTGCAGGTAATGTGACTATCAGTTGGTTTCACCATCCTGTATCTTAATACAAGTTAAAAAAATAAATGCTGACCTGACTTCCAAAAATATTAAAGTGAAATACTTCAATAAGCTTAAGCGAAAGTTCAGCATCGGCAAGGAGGAAATAAGCTAGCATAAATATATACTGAATTGCGATATACACATAGTAAAATGAAAAAAAAAATAAGCATGGATATATTACAATTATAAAGAGGCTTGCAGATATTTAAAATTACTGTTAAAAATATCACAATGATCTTGAATATTTGTGTAACTAGCAATCATTGCGTTGATAGGAGAATTTAGTACCTAATATGTTAGTGCGGGATAGAATAGGAGTAAATGCAGTTTGATAGCTGGAAGAAAAGGATGGTACTTTAAAATTAATAAATTAGAGCTGTCTATTGTGTTATGGATTAATTTATAAAAAAAAAATTGCCAGTTTTGTCTGCGACAATAAAGGTTTTGGAGTTTAAATAAATCAATTAACGTGTCATAGAGTATATTGAAAGGAGGATAAAAATGAATAGTTCCGAAATGTAAATATTTTAGATTTTTTTTTGTATTACCTCTATTAAATTACAATGTTTCCTATAAAAGGAACAAATGCATAGTGCAGTACTGCAATGGAAGTTACTGATGTGAAAAGACGTGTATTTCTTGTAAAAATCCTGCAGATATATAAGCTGAAGAAACTGTAGTATCTGATGTGTTTTAAAGTTTAGTTTTTTGTCAAAGATTACACCAAGATCTTTTATTTTATCACAATGGCCTAATATTCAATTATTTAGTTTATATTTAAAGCATATAGTGAAATGGTTTCCAGTAAAAGACAGAGATTTACACTTGTTAATGTTCAATTCCAGTTTATTTAGTTTACACCAATACTCTAATTTATAAAGGTCCTGCTGAAGTCAGAGGGTTCTGAAATTATTTTGAATATCTTCAAATCATCCGCAAAGAGCAATATTTCGTTCTCAAAACATTTCTCAATATCATTTATAAATATGAGAAATAAAATTGGGCCCAGGTTCGACTCCTGTGGGACACCAGATGAAGCTTCAAACATGGAGGAGTTAATGACAAAATATGAAACTATTAATTGATACTGTGTTAAATATTATGATAAAAGTTCCGTTAAAGCAGGTGACAAACCAAACTTATTTAATTTTGTGAGTAATATATTATGATCGAAACTATAGTTCACCTTAGTTACTCAGATGCCAGAAATTATTAATTATTGTCAAACTAAGTGAGTGTATTATGTACAAATTCCATAGATAAATTTTCTTGGAAAGGATTCTAAATTTCCAGTAAAATTATTTCATAAATAAATAATGCAAATTACACTTGACACTGACATCTTCATATTTAGCTTTTCCCATTCGTTAGGGGTCGCTATTTTTATTTTCTTCTTCCACTCATTTCTGTTTTGCGTGTCGTCCTTATTCAAATCATTTTCTCTCCAGTCTTCCGCAATACGGTCCTTCCATCTTATATTTGGTCTTCCTCTGTTTCTTCTATCTTCTACTCCCCTAAGCTATTCACTATTCTTCCAATATATTCTCCTCATGACATGTTCAAATCAATGTAATCGTCTCTCTTGGATCATTCTAGAAACTTCTATCACTCAAGCCATTTTCCTTATCCTTTAATTCCTTACCCCATCTTTCCGTTTCTCCCTCAACATCTATCTCAACATCCTCATCTCTGCCACATTCATTTTATTTTCATTGATACTGACATCTGTCAATTTGAATTATTTGAATATATTAGCAGTTTCCATTGTTAGAATAATTGGCTGATTTATGAAATTTAATATCTATATAATTCTTTAACTCTATATCAATTGGATATGAAGTATAAAATGCAATCCGATCTTATAGAGAATTACATAATCTTTAAAATTTATAATAATATTAAATGTCAATGAATGATATTTAACTATTTTTTTTAAGAAATACTGTTAAAAGTTACATATGATTTTACTTCCGGTGGATCAATTATACCCAAAAATATAATCATGTCTGCATATGCATCTAAACTCGAGGAATACGAAAAAATTATAATTTTTGGAATCGTAGTATTGGAGTTATGCGATCCAAAACGATCGTCACATATACACACACTACATACACACACACTACATACACACACACACACACACACGCACGCACATACACACACACACGCACATACATACAGACATCATCGTAAAATGAGTAAATTCGTATTCTAGGGACCCGAAAACGTGTTTATTCATTAGAAACTCACTATCGAATGTTTTGACCAAAAGTGTATAAAGCATATGGATGGAAACTAGATCCAAAATCGTAACCCTAAAATAACATGTTTTTGCTTTATTTTACACGGATGCGTCAGATTAGTAATAATTCGAATTGCTTACTCTGTTTTCTCCAGTTGTTTTTTGTTCACATCACGATTGTAAAAAAATAAACATTATTTTATCTCTTTACTGCCCTAAAGGTAGAGGGGAGAAAGTGTTAAAGTTTTTCTCTTGAAAGTTTGTATGTAAATTTATCAAACTATAAGTGAAGAAATTTTACATAAAAATAATAGAATATTGTAAATCATCTGATCTTTGAAACTAAAAATTCTAGAACTCTAAAATGATTCCTTTATATGTTTGGAAATCTTGTTTATGTAATATAAGAACTGAAGTAGTACGAGGTAATGTAATAACCACATATGATATTTTTCAATGAAATTTATGGATCTTGTTTTTATCCGAGATTAAATAAAGTATTTCTTGATTTAAAATCTGTCTTTATAACAAATCTGATAGGATTTAGTTTACATAAAATTTAACAGATACGATATATTATGGTATAATTTTTTGCATGTATCTCAAAATAATATTTAATTTATATGATTTAATAATTAAAAATTAATGTCGTAAACAAAGACATACATTCATACATTACAGGTATACCGATAGTAACATAATACAAATTATTATCTAATACATTTATAAAAAAAGACAGATAAAGTTATCAATTTTGTACAAATTTCCTGTACTTGTTCGAAGAAATTATAATCTCTCTTGATGATAAGGAATTATAAGTAGGTATAAATAATTCGAAAGATAAAATAAATTGATATTGGTGAATTAAATAAATTTATTTTTTGTATGTGATGAAATTTATACATATCGCGTTATCTAAATTCTATATACGAGTATAACACCTATTAATAGATATCTATATTAATAAACATTTACAAATTATACATGAGAAATTAGTGAATTCTTCTAAGGAGATGTCCACTAGATCCTAATTCGTGTCCGAGACCAATGGCACTAATACCATGTCCCAGACCAATGCCACCAATACCATGGCCAAGTCCTATGCTACTAATACCTTGTCCAAGTGTAATGCCACCAATACCGTGTCCAAGTCCTATGCCACTAATACCATTTCCAGTTAGTCCCAAGCTACTTGGTCCCAGAGCTAATCCACTAATTCCTAGAGCAGAGGGCCCAGAGAGGCCCAGGCTAATTCCCGGTCCTATAGCAACCGGCTGCGGTACGGGAACAACGACAGGCTGGGGCACGCGGACCGGCACGGGCTGAGCGATGGTGACAGGAACAGGCTGGGGCACAGGTACTGCGATGGGTTGAGGCACGGCGACAGGCTGTGGTACAGGCACAGGAACCGGTACGGGGCGATTCACGGTAACGGGGTACGGACGAGGTACGGGTACGGGCACGGGCTGCGGCACAGGCACGGCGACGGGGCGTGGGACATCCACAGGAACGGCAATGGGCTGGGGCACAGGTACGGCTCGGTTAATCGTCACCGGTATGGGCTGCGGCACTGGCACCGGCACGGCGCGGTTGATAGTTGTTATGGTGTTGGTGCTCGGTGCACTCAAGGCTATTCCACCAAGACCTATCCCACTTCCAAGACCTATTCCACTTCCATAGCCTAATCCACTTCCATAACCTAATCCACTTCCAAGACCTAGAGCTCCTCCTCCGAGAACTAGTGGAGAACTGAGTCCGCTTCCTAGAAGTGCACCATGTCCTAAGCTAATTCCTTCCAGGCCGAGTAAGCCACGTTTTGCGTGTTTCTTTTCCCCTTCCGCAGCAGTTTCGGCTAAAGCCAACCCGACTACGGTGGCGATCACCACGCAAACCTGTAATATAAACAAACACAAACATATATAATTTTGTCACATGCGATTAAATCTTAGTATTTTGCTATTCTTTTAAGACCGTTTTAAATAAGGTCCTCTCTTATTTTTAATATAGTTGCGCGCTGTTGCGTAAAAAAAGTAAACAAAAATGAATTTGTGCAGTTTTGCACATGGAATTAAATTCACTGGCGCAACTTATTTCAGTGTCATAAAAACAAGTGCACGACCGTGTGCCCGTGAATTTATTTAGAGGAAACTATGTTTTTCAACATTTGTATTATAAACAAGCGAAATTAACAATTTTTGTGAAGACTCATACATTATATTGCAAAAAATATAATTTAACATTTTTCTATTAAGAACTACGAGTATATTTGATCTGATTTATATACCAAATATATTAAATGTAAATAGAAACATGATAATAACTTATTGATTATGTAAAACAGCAAAAAGTTCTTATAAAGATAATCTGAAATGTATTACAAATTCTATTATTAGATGGTTATAAATTTATTTTCGTAAATTTGTTAGCTTCGTTAAGTTAGGTTAGGTTGTGTGAATCGAACTTTTACTGTATGTGTTGTATTTTAAATAATAACACTGTTCAGCAGAATTAAATCTTATGTAATCTCTGCAGAATGCGTAAGAGTAGTATTCTAAACAGAAAATATGGATTTATTATTAAAATTTAATTATTATTGAAAAAATAAAATAAAAATAGATAAAAATAATATTTAAAAAAAAATGATCTCATTTATAATAAATAGCATGTAATATATTTATCAAAATATGTACATATTATATTTGGAATTCGCATCGTATTTAAAATTACGAAATGTAAGTGAATATTAGCAAAGAGAGCTGCACTGTTAATTTAATTTTCTAGATAAGATCCAGTCTGGCAACCGGTATTGTAGATGAAAAGCAACCTACCTGGAAGGTTCTCATGTTTCTTGAGAGTGATACAACGGTAGAATGTGTGACTGTAATAAGATATTCCCGATTTATATATCCTTACACGTAATACTGACTAGTCAAGTTGCCCCTACTTAATCTCAGCCATATTTCCCCTCTAGAGATGAAAATTTGCAGCATCGGATATGAACATTTAATTTCACTTTCACTGATTTGTCCAGCAACAGGAAGGTTAAGATTTTCAGCTTTGACATTTTTGTGACCACTACTTTGAAACATAGGCTTCATATTGTTAGAAAATAAATACATTTTGTTAAAATCAAGAAGCTTTCTCTACTACAAGAACATGACGAAATATTTGTCAACTTTGATCATCATATTTACCAATCTACCAAATTTCATAACAAACACTAAAAATTTGAAATTTATATTAGCTTTCGATTAATCCAATTTTGCAAATAAAACTAATTTATATTCCTACAAATATTTCTTACATAAAATATTTGACTAGAAGTATTTTCTAATTTCAAACTAGCAAATACATGTTATACATTTTATAAGCTTAGCGATTTTGGGTCATCAATGTAAAATTTTAAATGTCAACTACGAATCTAGATTGTAAATTAATTTCGAAATAAAAAATGCACCTTATTTCAAAATATACAAAACAGAAATTTAATAACTATTTTCTCATTTCATACTTTTCATCTACTTATGTATAGTTTATAATTAATATGACTCATATTTACAACCTGTGATACTATGGAGTATGGAACTAGCCAATTATTAAACAATACCTTCGTCAGTTAAACGAATTTTTGATAAAAAAATTATTACAAATTTCAGTTTATTTTATTTCCTTTAATATAAATATTGTGAATATCCCAAGTAAAAAGAACAATTTTTTATACGCGGCAGCACCGGGTTCATATGGTGACCAACCACGTCCGCACTATAATGCAGTCATGTTGGGTGTTGCGGCGATGCATGCGGATTTTTTATTTTTTCGTTTGTGTCACATACCCGATGAGGCCGTACTATGCACATGACAAGATGTGCGCTCATACTCGCTTGCCAAACGGACCCGGTGCGACCGTGGTGTGACCGTACTGTACATGTAACAAGGCGTAGTATAGCCGAGTGTCATTTTGACTCAGGATTTTATATTAAATATAAACCGGGATTTTTAAATATTATTACGAGTGCTCAAATATTCCTATTATTAATACGTCTTCGATTTGTATTCCATATATTGTCTTTGATCTTAAAATTCTTTTTATGTTTATATTAGATGTATAAAATTATAAAAAAATGTGTATCATCCACAAAATATGTTTATATATTTATTATCACGTAGCAAATGCAACATTGCATCTATTCATTTATACAGCCTTGATCTATACAAATAAATGTACGAGTTACAGATAATTTCGATAGTGACAATAAATTGTAGTGTAAAAGCTT
This sequence comes from Harpalus rufipes, assembly GCA_951394225.1. Taxonomy (NCBI): domain Eukaryota; kingdom Metazoa; phylum Arthropoda; class Insecta; order Coleoptera; family Carabidae; genus Harpalus; species Harpalus rufipes. Next base: position 31,985,376 of record OX596276.1, on the reverse strand, counting down.
TTTCAAATCTATGTGGTCAAAATGAAATATTTATTAATCGATCATATTTTAATAATTGCATTGTATGTGCATATATAGTCAACTTTTATTTCAAATTATTTTCCATTAATTGTATTGAATAATAATTATTATTTTATTCAAGTTTTAAAATTTGTGTGAAACATATACAATGAAAACTTCGCTATACCTTTATAAACTTGTTTATTATCATGAATTGTCGTAATGATTCATTTTTGTGACTCTTTTCTAAGAAATATTAAATACTATAAGATAACAAGAAAAGTGCTGTCACTATCACCCTTTCAAAGAAATCAGTTTTTTATCTTGAAATATTAGTCAGATTTATAATAAAAAATCCATGTAGAATTAACATAAACATATTATTTTTTCTTCAAGTGTATATAATATTCATATTATGCTACTGTACACACACTATAGAAGATATTCATTTTCTTATTAGTAAAACAATGTTGTTCATTATTGTACTAGTAAAAAAATGTTAGTTTCTTAGTTCACCGCTGGTGGCAGTAGTCGTTACAGCAACATAGACCATATTGAAAATTGTTATTTGACAGTTACATCGTTTGTGTTTTGTAGTGTACACAGCCAACTTTGGCTGAAATTGCAAATTCTATAATTAAAACAATTCCAAAAAACTAAATAAAAAATCCCCAGTTTTATTTAAAACACTTGAAGAAAAAATAGTATATGTTATCCGGAGCAGAATGCCCTTTTTGTGTTTTAACACAAAAAGACCGCTTTCTACTCCTAATAACATAATATACTATTAATTGCAGTGCAAGGTAATATGGGCAACATAATAATTTGTATTGTTTAATTTCTAATATTTGATGTAAATAATATACTGGTATGATAGAATTTGGTATTTCTGCACATTAATTTATTCATTATTCTTAATACACAGATATCTGCAGGCTCACGCGCAAACAACTCTTTCAATTAATTATACATATGAGGTCAACTGTGCAAATATGGCACATTATTTAAGTACCTAATTATTTTTTCACAATAATATTTTAAACAATATGTCGTAGCCAGATTGTAAAATCCGTTAATCATTTTCGAAATGAAGATTTGAACATTTCTCTTACAATTTTACTAAATATTGGAAAATGATTTTATTGTTCTAATAATCACATTTTGGTCTAGATGTAACCCGACCAGAGAGTTGTCATAGAACCTGAAGTGCTACAGAATGAATGTAAAATTACATAATTTTTATTATTACATACAACCATACAAGAACGTAACCTGATCTGACTCACAAAACTCACACTCGCTAGTTTCGTGTGTTAGGAAATTAGGTTATGTTAGGGTGTATTTAGAGAAATTGCAAAATTCAAAACTTTTAAAATTTGGCACAAATAAAAGTAATTGTAATGCATATAAGCGCTTAGTGTAATTACAGGCTTTATTTCTTTAAATATAATTTAAAGTGGGAGGTACAACTTTACTTATACCTAAGAAAATATATCGACACTTGCAATTCGTATTGTATTATTGCAGTACAGAGGAAACAATGTTTGCACTTAAATAACTATTCAATACTAATTTTATATTCAAATAATATCTGAATTATTTGTACTAAACATTAGACATACGATATTTTTAATGTAAATAGAAGAGCCATTATAACATTCAAAGATTATAGTAACTCAAAACTGACAAAAATCGAGATACGATGATACTAATTGCATGTATCTATCTACATGTTTCAAGATATTACAGCTGTAACGAAATTAGTATAAATATATTCTTGTACGGTACCAGAAAACCCCAAATATAGCATTATGGTTATGTTTTGTGCAAAATGAACGATTTTCGCTTATGGTCTTAATACGGTAAAACTACCTTAAAGATAGAACTAAAATAATAAATAATAAAAGTGTAATTAACACATCATGTTTCTTTATTTGGTAATTACTTATCGCCATAAAGGTGATCCACATAGAAGTTGTAACTTTCTCTCAAGTTATCCAGATCTATATAATTTTTCTCAAATCTGTGCAACTCGTTGTTCAATCGCGTGTATAGTTTGGACTGATAAAAAGATAGTTGTTTATGTTTCCATTGATATGAGCACATTCATACGGGAATTATACAATAGAACTATATAAAAGAACACTTTCACTAGGTTACGTGTGTAAAAGGCAATAAATTTGGAAATGACAACAAAATAGTTGCTATTTTATATGTAAACTGCCTGAAATAAATAAACATGCAAATACATATATAATATACTTAACATATGTCATTATTATTACCGAAATCTGTGTACAAAGCAGATAGTCACGCCCAGTAAAGGGTAATATGCCGTGATGATCTATCTATTTTATTTTGATTTAAAAATACTGTAACGTGCGCCCCTGACTTAAGAGTATACGAGCGCCGCTTCTGGTAGAATATTCCCGAGCGATGACGTAATCCCTGGCGGCGGAAAAACCCATACGTCTAGATGTGTTAATTACACCCGTGGCCTGAGTCCTTTGTATTGAATGTCATTGTGGCGTCGGAAAGTTCGAGAAGGACATCACGATCTATACCTAATCTCGTCGCCAAAGCAGCGAAAACAGTCTGTTATATAGCAGCAATGAGCAATGAACAGTGGGTGATATAAATAAACAGACTAAAAGTTGTGAACATAAATAAATGTAGTTATATAAATAAATGTAGTGATATAAATATTGGTTAAATAAATAATCTTAGTGTTCAGGTATTTAATAATATTCTTAGTCTTAAATTAGTGTTTATAATTATTTAATCATAGTGTTATTTACTTTTATTATCTTTTTAATATTTTTCCTTAATTATTCATCGTTTAATAAACGTATTATTTTAATTAATAATATTTCATTGATTTTTACACTTCACCCATATAAATAAACGTTAACAATACGTAATATAATAATATGTACATAGACATAAACGAGCAATTTAAGTTTGAAATTTGCATTCAGAATAACTGGTTTAATTTGTTTTTAAAAAAATCAGGTTATCTGTCAGCAATTGTGTTTGCTTAAAATTTATATGTATTTACTATTTATCTTAATATCAACCTAAAATAATTCTTCGCTTTTCAATTATTTTTGCATAATAATAAGGAACTATTTTATTTAGTATGAAGAACAGTGATGTTTTTAAATGAGACATTGTTTACATACATACATAGGTATATCTCATAGCAGGTATTCTACTCTTTTATAGCATTTTTAATGAAGTATTTAATATAATTCGTAGCGTATTTTACATAATAAACATAATCTATGTAGAGATCTTAATTGCACATAATTGATATTTAAGTAAATTTATAGTTATGAGTTTCATCTAATTAGAAATATTTTATATATTGAAAAATTAATGGAAGTAATTCATAATATAAAATCAATTAACATACTCATTAAATTAGTGCATGTAACCTCGTATTTTATGCACCACTTGCAGAATGGATCAAGTGCAATATAAATTGTACATGATAATGAAGAGTAATTACAATTTACAATATGTACATAAATGAAAACATAATGACATAATTGCATAACTGCTAAAAGAAAGTAATGAATTTATTATAATACTTTAAAATATGATAAATAATCAGAAAAATAGAAACAGCGTATGCGTCACAGCACTTATTTTGTTGCATATTTAATATAAAAATTACATATCTAATTTCATTTTTATCTATTTTTAAACTATATTATAGGGACTGGCGCTCAGTTATAAATATTTCAGAATTTAATAAAATATATAGGTAATACGATCTATAAAACTTTGATTGTAATTGATTGTAATGAAATTTGTAATAACAACGTTGTTTAGAATATCTAGACTAACGTCTCTATATTTTTTTTATATACGCAAATACAAATAGGCTAAGAATTTATAGTACCTACTTGAATAAGCATTTAAAGGAATTTAATGTTATTAGAACGTTCTCAGTATGTTGCATGTGCTTTAAATTGGAATATTTAATCTAATTCTGTACTAAAACTATAATGAACAATATATTAAATGAATTGCGAAATTTATACTTAAATTACTTACCCGTTGTGTTTTCTTACCGATATTCACTTTAGCTATTTACAAATAAAATAAAAAATAGATTCTCTACGAATACCAGTACAAATTTATTAATGAAAAATTTAAAAATATCTTCGATGATTTATTTAAACACTTTACTTATATCAATATTTTTCCTCTAGCTACCCTTGGTAAGGGAGGTATAGGGCTTGTGCTAAAAATCGTATATCGAGATTTTGGTAAACGACTACGTTTTAAGGTCCCTAGAATACAACTTTAACATTAACCGGAAATGACATTTTACTTGAAGTCAAAATAGTTTTTCTTCAAAAAATATATTTAAATGTTATTTTTTCAAGATTTATGTTATTATAAAAATTAAAGATTATTAAATATTGTGCAGGTTTGCATTAATACTTTTTGTACAAATTTTATGGATAAATTTATAAAATTATCTATTATTTTAATTCCGGAGCCTACGCTTTAAACACAACTCCATGGTTACACAGGTCAGATTTCAAATATATGTAACTGACAGATATACGTCACTGTCAACAAACTAAACATTTCAAATAATAATAGTATCGTATTAAAAAGAAAATAGTAAGTAGAACAATAATTATATTAAAATACAGTTTCCAGCATAATTAAATATGTAGAAATATGGGTAAGTATTTAAACAAATAAATATATCATCACGGCATATTACCCATTGTTGGGTGTGCCAATATACTTTGTACACAAATTTCGGTAATGATGATAACATATTTGTACCTTGCGGGAGTTTACCAGGCGTCACCTCACGGGCACTCATTGCTGGCGTGGAGAGTGTACCAGAGGGGTCATTTCGGTGCCGTTTAAAATTCGAAATATTTGGCATCGGTTGGGATCGAACCCGGTATTTAAATTTAATTTAATTCTAAGTATTTAAATGAATAAACATTAAATTAAATGGGAGGTATTGTGTTGGCTACATCAGATTTTTTTATTAGACTTTACGGTAACAAAAAGAAATTATCTATAAAATATGTTATGAAAAATACAGAAACATGTTACGAGTACAATTTATACAGAAATTATATTAAATTTTCTGTAGACTTACATTGCATATTAGCGGGCCTATTCTGTAACTCAGAGGTTAATTTTTTACAACTGGTTAAAAATTTGTTCCAATAGATATTCACTTGACAATTAAAAATCCAATTTTTTGTTATATATCAACATACTTGATTGGTTAAAATGTTTAACCAGCTGTTAAAAATTAACCACTGAGTTACAGAATAGCCCCGTAGAGGTCACCCCCTGATAAGCGCTCTCATTACCGAAATCTGCGAATAAAAATACAGCTTGATACGTCCAGAAATGGTTTGTAAATCGTGATGATATATTTATTTATTCACATAATTTACACTAAATTTAAAATTTGTATTTATTTTATGCAAGAGAACATCTTCAACAAAGAAATTTATGAAAAATAATATAATGTGTCAATAAATTCTAATATATTATCTTAAAGCAGTGTTTCCCAACCTTTTGTAGTTGAATAAACAAAACGAAATTATCTTTGCGCCAAAATAAAATTTGTGTCTGTATCTGGGCAACCAGCTTGGAAGTATGAGTTTGTGTGTTAGTTTAACGGCCAACATCTTATTTTCCTGAACATGAAGCCTATTTATTGTTTTTGTTTATATATTTAAAAGAGTTGAAAATCCACTCGACGGTAATTAAGTTGTCGTTTTGACCTTATACTAGTACGTGAAACGATGCGAGGGCAAAAAAATTAACAGTAAAATTTGTTAAACCATTTATACAGTTTTTTTAAAATAAATTTATTGATTTCATTTATTATACATAAAAAATAATTTAGGATTTTGAGAACAATCTTGAAGTTTGAATTCAATGTAGAAGGCCGTAGGTTCCAATAAAATTTATGACCATAAATACGTCTCTTTATTTTACACATAATTGGACGTTTCGGAATAACAATTGTCATACATCACCAAATGAATAAATTTTGTTACTACCACATGACAAAAGTTAACAACTTAATTCTTGACAAAATTTGGGCTTCAACTACTTTTGTATTATATAGTTTAACAAAATGTAACAGAAGCACTTTCAACATAATTTTATAATTGTACAAAATTTATTCATTTACTGATGATGAACAAATGTGGTTCCGAAACGTCCAATTATGTGTTATATAAAGTGACTTATATTTATGGTCATAGATTTTATTGGAACTTACGACCTTCTACATTGAATTCAAATATAAAAAGATAAATTGTATGACAAACTCGTTTACGCGAATATGTGATTTTAACCCTAGGGGGTCGCGACCTGCCGGTTGGGAATCCGTACCTTAGTATAACTGACAACTATGAACACAATTATTATGTTTTATTGAAAATATATTAATTATGAATGTCGTTTACATATGTGGTTATTACAATTCACACTATATATTTTTTAAAGCGTATTAAAAATATGTGACCTTAATTATTTTAACTCTGCGAATATCAAGTTAGTACTCTTTTTGTGTAAATGAATATGTAGAAACAATCACTTCATTACCTTGAAATACGCTATTGCTCCGTAACGATATAAAACCGATCAAATATCTACTAACCACATTAACCATTCACTGTAAACATTATCTACATTAGAATATATATATATATATATATATATATATATATATATATATATATATATATATATATATATATATATATATATATATATAAGCCCAACCCCAAATGTATTCGTACCCTCTGAAATATATTCACAGCAATAAAAAATATTTTTTTAGATTACAATAGTTAATACAATATTTATGATTTTTTACCTCCCGGAGGTATAGGGATCGTGCTAAAAATCGCATGTCGAGATTTAAGTAAATGACTACGTTTTAAGGTCCCTAGAATCCTATTTTAACATTTTCACGATGATGTCTGTGTGTATGTATGTAGGTGTGTGTGTGTGTGTGTGTTTATGTGTGTGTGTGTGTCTGTGTGTGTGTGTGGATCCTCTTTACGCTCTAACTCAAATACTAGCATTCAGAAAGTTTTGAAACCATGTATTTCTGCCTTGTTATAATATGGAAAGAAGCCATTAGACTTTGGTGGCAATCGGATGACCGGAAATGGCAGTTTACTTAAAGCTCAATATAGTTTTTCTTCAAAAAATACGTTTAAATGTTTTTTTTTCGCAATTTGTTATTATAAAAATTAAAGATTATTCCATTTTCTATAGGTTTGCTTTAATACTTTTTCTATATACTTTATGGATAAATTTATAAAGTAATATAAAAATTATATCTCGGAGCTTATTCTTTAAATACATCTCCATGGTTACATAGTTCAGCTCAAATGTATGTAACTGACAGATAAATGTTATTGTCAAAAAAATAGTCATTTCAAATTAATAACAAAAACGTTTTAAAAGGAAAATTGTAAATAGAACAATAGTTTTATGGAAAGGAACTTAATATACCTAAATTCTAGCATTAGTAAATATGCAGGTATGTATTTAAATAAAGAAATAAATAATTATATTATCACGGCATATTATCTATTGCTGCGTGTGCTAATCTGATTTGTAATGATGATGACATATTTGTATTGTACGGGCGTTTACTACAAGGGTTAATTTTATGCCATTTAAAATTCGAATTATTTGACGTTGATCGGGATCGAATCGGATTCCCCAGATTCGCGACCAGGCACGCGGCAACGAAACCCCAAGGGGATGGCGGGTGGTATTGTGTTGGTCCCATCAGATTTTTTATTTTATGTATTAATAAAGTGTACTGGATTTAAACACAATGCTATTAAGTCCCAAAATTTTTCGTACTAACAGTAAATAATACAATATTTATGTTAGTATTATCTATAAAACTGCGGGTAAAGGTAACTGACAATATACTCAATTAATTGTCATCTTACATTTTATTACTTTAATAAAAATTATTTGCGAATTATTAAAGACAAAAATATTTGTCAAGTGCAGGTAATGGTTTATTTGCAAATAAATAATTATTAAACCTAAGAAATTTTATTATAAGCAATGTATTCAAGTTCTATGCCCGTAAGTCATTGTTAAAATGATAAATTTAGGTAATAACATTATTTTTAAATCCAGTACACTTTATTAATACATAAAATAAAAAATTGCCAATATATAGTCTTAACTATTGAAATCTAAAAATTTATTTCTTCTTGCTGTTTATTTATTTTTCACGTTTCATAACCGAGAAAATCAATTTCAAAGTTTTTTGAACATTGCTGATTTATAGTGATAGCCATGGAATTCAAGCATAATTCCGAAAAATTGTATGTACAGAGTAACACCATTTTATAATCTGAAGCTTTTCTTAATGAGAAAACTGTTCTATACTTTCAAAGAAATGTGTTTTCCTTCAAACGTCATAAAAGTAGCATCTTTTGTGACTTGATTCACAAAGTAGAAATTAGCTATTTCTACTCCGGCGGCGTAGAAATAAAATAAATTAATATTCATAGAAACTATACAGATCAACGAATAAGAAATAACTTTAATAAAAGAAACCTGTAATATCGCCCTAACACGCTAGGTAACCTAAGAATAAAGTTACTAAATACGATCAATAGCTGTCCAATTTAAATATATAACCTGTGAATTGAAATATGAACAGAGTTTACTTTTGAGGAAATAACATTATTAAAGAATAGCAGACTTACAGATTACAATTACAGGGACGGCAATGAGCATAAGAATACTTAGAATTAAAGTGATAAGAAAAGATTATATTGTTTTGCAGAGATTTCTGGACATATCTTTCAGCCACACTGTTAGATTTCCATCCAATCGAACAACTTCACGGGGCGTACATTATAATCCTTCAAATTCCGACATAATTGCACACAAGGAGGATATAAAGTTGCACAGATTTTATGTAAACGTCAAAACGTGAAAATTTACATTTCAATGTTTATAACAAAAAGTGAACAAATAAGTATCCATAGCTACAGGGCAATTGAAATCGCAAACGTAATTTACGTAAAATATAACGTCAGTAGTAGATATTTTTCTTTAAATATCTATGTTTGAAGAAAAAATATAATGTGTCATTCGGAGTAAAAGTGTCTTTGTGTGACGAGTGTGGAAGTTTAAACGACGAGCGAAGCGAGTCGGATAAATGCACGCGAGGCAAACGTAATTTACGTAAAATATAACGTCAATAGTAGATATTTTTCTTTAAATATCTATGTTTGAAGAAAAAATATACTATTTTGAACTAAAATCACAAAACACAAACAATTAAGATATACAATTGTTCGTAATTTTGTTTGAATTTCATGGCTATCTCTATAAATAAGCAAGCTTTAAGTAACTTTAAAATTGATTTTCTCGATTATGAAATGTCAAAAATAAAATCGTATTACTAATTAGGATCAGAATTATTCATAATTTTCTCTTACGTTTTTGTAATTTATTTCTTTAATAAAAATTCACTTCAAGCATATAATTGTATTCGGAATTTTATGTAGATTCCAAATAATATGTAAAAATATATAGGTGACATTGAAAAACGGGCCACCCGAAATAACTTTTTAATTTTTTTTTTTTTATATATTTGTAAACTAGTCTTAGGGGCTTACAAATCATGGTATTTGGCATGATGGTATCGCTTCCGGTTCACCGGATGTGACATTAACTTTCATATTTCAAATAGGACAACCTACATATTTGAATTTTACATAAAATTACGAATTTAACGATATGCCTGGAGTGAAAATTTATTGAAGCAATAATGTATAAAAACGTGAGAGAAAATTATAAATACTTAACCTGGTAAGCCATATCAGGTAGGCTGTGATAACAAATTGATAATTTTTTTGTAACAAAATTTAGAATCTTAAAAAAATAACTTACTTTTTAAACAATTAACTTAAATATTACTCAATATTATCTTAACTGTTTTCGCAGCGTAATATAATTCATGGCTTAGCAAGTTAACTATTCATAATTTTCTCTTACGCTTTTGTAATTTATTTCTTCAATAAAAATGCACTCCAAACATATCCTTAAATTTGTAATTTTACGTAGATTCCAAATATATAAAAATATATAGGTGTCCCATTCGAAATATGAAAGATAATGTTACTTACGGTTAAACCGGAAGCGCTAATATCATGCCAAAGACCATGATTTGTGACCCCCTAAGCCTAGTTTACAAATATATTAAGAAAGTTAGAAAATGATTATAAATAAAAAAGTTATTTTCAGTGGCCCGTTTTTAAGAGACATCCTGTACAGGGCGTCCCATTTGAAAAATGAAAGTTAATGCCACTTTCGGTTAAACTGGAAGCGCTATCATCATGCCAAATACCATAATTTGCGAGCACCTAGGCTAGTTTACAAATATATCACCGTGATCTAATCAAATATTTACCTTATCATATTTATTAATAAGTTTGGTTTATATATATTTGTATTAAGGTCAAATTTTATTTGATTGTTTAACATTTGGTGGAAAGTATCGTCTTTATTGTAAAGTTGTATTTAAACATGAAAAATATTTTGTACAATTTTTTTATATGTTGTCTGACAGTATATAAAATCTGAAAGGAAAGTATATTATAACAAATTTTGCAACAATGATAACCTATCTTGCCGACAACAAGCGTACCAAATACCAAACTATATGCAATAATTATAATTTAATATTTGATGAGGTAACCAATATTTTAGTGTAGTTTTATTATATTAAAAAAATACCATTAAATATATATTTTTATTACCGAAGGTATCCTGTCAATACCTCATATCGACCATGTTCAGCGAAAATAGGTTAAGTTTTCTGCAATAGCAATACCTATCTCCTTCCATTTTTAGCGAAAATGTGTTATTAGTATTTATATTTGAATTGTGCGTGTCTTCTTAAAGTGTAATTAAAAAATCTGATGTGGACACCACATGACTTCCTTGTACGATTATTAAACTATACATATTTTTTTAATAAATTACAAAATATTAATTTTAACTTCAAAACAGTAAGATATATAGCGACCATAATCTAACCCGGTTCTTTTTAAAGAGAGTTTTGATTACAACAAAGAAATATTTGATTACAACAATGAATATGACTAATTTCACAATAAAAATATAATATTTGTTATTGTACGAATCATAAAATTGCACGTATTTAACGTAGTTTGACATGAACATTTTTTTTATGTTTTTGTCCTAATCCATAGCAAGCTTTATTACAAAAACAAAAAAGTATATAATTTTTAAATTTACATATCTCGCTTATACAATGGGTTAATTTAATAATACTTGATGTGCTAGACGCAGAAATTAATTCTCTAAAACTTTTATTTGAAGCATTTATTTCTAAAATCAAAATAAAATCATTTTATTCAAGAAAAACTGTTAACAACTTCAAATAATGTACCACTTCCGGTTAGCCTATTTTAACCAAAATCTATTATGTTATTTCGATTGACATAAAAGTCTTGTATACCAAATTTGAAAAGTTTTGGATTATATTTTAAAACAGTTTTTCATTAAAATCTATTATAGGCTTCATGTAAAGTGCCACTTCTGGAAATTGTGTAATAACCAGAAAGGGAGGTTCAGAACGAGATGTTATAGGAGTCCTATATACAAAATTTCAACTTTCTACGGCTTACCGTTTTTGAGTTATGCGAGATACGTACGTACGTACGTACGTACGTACGTACGTACAGACGTCACGACGAAATTAGTCAAAATGGATTCAGGGATGACCAAAATGGATATTTCCGCTGAAATCTGAAAACCGAAATTTTTCGCGATTACAATACTTCCTTTACTTACGTACAAGGAAGTAAAAATCTACGGTAAACTTTAGTTAAAATCACATACATATGAATTATTGCCAGGGCACCCGCAATATTTTAAAGATATGAGTTCTATTCACAGTTCTATACTAAGCGTTACTAAGGAAACTGTATTAGGAATTACTCAAAATCTATTCACAGCTCACTATGCAATACTAAGCGTTACTATGTTTTGTGTTTGATACACAAATCTAAAACAACGTGGTACCGTGTTTAACATGGGTGAACTTACTTTATTACTCCAATAACCAGTGCCGAATTAAACCATGTGGGGGCCCTAAGGCAATCGAAATCTCGCCCCCCCCCTCCTAATAACATACTTTTAAACAAATTAATATAAAATATATATAAACATTCACTTTTCTCAATTTTAAAGTACATAGTGAAATCTTTGATGGTTTTTTGAAATAAATTTATTTTGAAATAAATATTTTTTTAAAGTTTTTTCGTTGTTTTTCTGCCACGTGTTAGTAATCTACCTATAACACTTTTTGAAAATGGTTTTAAGATGAAAAACTTTAAACTCTATTACTACAAATTTTTCGTTTTGTGGCATATTACAATAAGCCCTTCTCCTTCATTTATTGTAAATACAAAAATTTTATAGCATCATTAATCATTATGCAAAAGAATTATTACAAAAATCAACATAAAATGGTAAACACTGGTATTTGGTATTGATATTATAAAAATCGAGTTGTAACAGTAGGGTCTTGTAATATTAATTGTCATTTTTACTTCCTTGTACGTAAGTAAAGGAAGTATTGTAATCGCGAAAAATTTCGGTTTTCAGATTTCAGCGGAAATATCCATTTTGATCATTCCTGAATCCATGTTGACTAATTTCGTCGTGACGTCTGTACGTACGTACGTACGTACGTATCTCGCATAACTCAAAAACTGTAAGCCGTAGAAAGTTGAAATTTTGTATTTAGGACTCATATAACATCTAGTTGTGCACCTCCCTTTCTGGTTATTACACAATTTCCAGAAGTGGTAGTTTACATGAAGCCTATAATAGATTTTAATGAAAAAGTCTTTTCAAATATAATCCAAAACTTTTCAAATTTGGTATACAGACTTTTATGTCAATCGAAATAACATAATAGATTTTGGTTAAAATAGGCTAACCGGAAGTGGTACATTACTTGAAGTTGTTAACAGTTTTTCTTCAATAAAATGATTTTATTTTGATTTTAGAAATAAATGCTTCAAATAAATGTTTTAGAGAATTAATTTCTGCGTCTAGCACATTAAGTATTATTAAATTAGCCCTTTATATAAGCGAGATTATGTAAATTTAAAATAGTATATTGTGTTATTAGGAGTAGAAGTGAGATTTTGTGTGACGAGCGTGGTAGTTTAAACGACGAGCGAAGCGAGTCAGATAAATGCACGCGAGGCACACAAAGACACTCGGAGTGAATGACACATTATATTTTTTCTTCAAACGTAAATATTTAAAGAAAAATATCGACTACTGACGTTACATTTTGTGACTTGATTCACAAGGTAGAAATAAAATAAATAAATATCCATAGAAACTATACATAATCAACGAATAAGAAGTTGTCTCAATAAAAGAAACCTGTAATATCGCCCTAAATGTCACTATAACACGCTTGGTAACCTAAGAATAAAGTTACTAAATACGATCCATAGCTGTCAAATTTAAATATATAACCTGTGAATTGAAATATAAACAGAGTTTACTTTTGAGGAAATAACATTATTAAAGAATAGCAGACTTACAGATTACAATTACAGGGACGGTAATCAGCATAAGAATACTTAGAATTAAAGTAATAGGAAAATATTATATTGATTTGCAGTGATTCGTGGACATATCTTTCAGCCACACTATTAGATTTCCATCCAATTGAACTTCAGGCGACTTACATTACATTATAATCCTTCAAATTCCGACATAATTGCACACAAGGAGGATATAAAATTGCACAGATTTTATGTAAACGTCAAAACGTGAAAAAATTCATTTCAATGTTTATAACCAAAAGGGAACAAATAAGTATCCATAGCTACAGGGCAACTGAAATCGCAAACGTGTCGCAAACGTAATTTACGTAAAATGTAACGTCAGTAGTAGATATTTTTCTTTAAATATTTACGTTTGAAGAAAAAATATAATGTGTCATTCGGAGTAAAAGTGTCTTTGTGTGCCTCGCGTGCATTTATCCGACTCGCTTCGCTCGTCGTTTAAACTACCACGCTCGTCACACAAAATGTCACTTCTACTCCTAATAACACAATATACTATTTTATTGTGAAATTAGTTATATTAATTGTTGTAATCAAATATTTCTTTGTTGTAATCAAAACTCTCTTTAAAAACTCCCTTTATGGTCGCTATATATCTTACTGTTTTGAATTTAAAATTAATATTTTGTAATTTATTTATTTAAAAAATATGTATAGTTTAATAATCGTACAAGGAAGTCGTGTGGTGTCCACATCTGATTTTTTATTATTGTAATCAAGATTCCATTATTGTAATGTGAATAAGCATTTCTTGTAATCAAAATTTCTTTATTTAAGGATTTGTTTGTAATAAAAAAAATATTCAGAATCAAATCAATATTATTTTAATCTAATGAAGCGGGGCGCGGGGCCCCTAAAAGGGGCGCGGCCCATAGGCAATTGCCTAGTCTGCCTATTGGGTAATCCGGCACTGCCAATAACTTAATATAAATCACTACATTTCATACTTATTTACTAATGTACTAGTAAGTATCTCCCTAATAAAACAATTTTTATTACCTATAGTTAATTATAAATAAAGATGATATTTTAATACTTTACTATGTTAAAGTTATTTGTTTTCTTAATAATTGTATTTCTATAATTTCTTGTTCTTTTCTTAAATTAAATATTTCTTCTTCCATTTTCATTTCTTTTCATACTTTATACTTTTCATTAAAATAAAATAGTTTCCCTTAATTGATTTTTCTTATATGATTATTGTTCCAAATTTAATAGTTTAATAGTTTTTCACATTCCGTCATTTGAATATTTTTCTTGTGAACTTGGATTTGCTGGAGGAGTAGCACAACTAGTACGGTTTCTACTATTTTCAAAATTTTCTTTCGAGTGGCACTTCATGCGTCGGCACTGATCTTTAATTTTATATATTTCCCGATCATACGCGTAAATTCTAAACATGCACTCTATATCCGTTAATGACTCCTTTCTTGGTTTGGGAAAAATGTGTTCAAATATTCAGTTACTTGGCGGCAATTATGAGCTGAGGCCCCATCCTGCTGGAAGTACACATTTTGTACTGTAGCCAGTGGTATATCATCCAGAATTTGTTCAAACATATTTCGCAAAAGGGCTAAATATCTATCGCCAGTTAAAGTTCCTTCATACATGTAAAAACAAACATTATTATGTAAAATCGCACACCATACATTTATACTAAATTCTTATGATACAAAATGTAAATTTCGAACATATCTACCTTTTCGTCATGTGTGAATTGATCCATTTTTAGGTATTAAAAATGATATGAAGAACAATTTCTCATTTGACAGAAGTAGCAATAAACAAAATATTCACTTTTTTCATTCATGGCACTCTAATTAATATCATATTTAAGGGGAAGTAATTCAAAACTTTATTAATTTTTTTTTCAAAAATTTTGTTATGTAAGGTTATGAAAAATTTATATCGTTGGATTCAGAATAAAGAGCTCTATTGAATGCACAAATAAAAAATATATGTTTCTATTTAAAATAAAAAAGTTGGTATCCATATTTTGAGAACCAGTGGTTGAATTTCTTTTTTCAGTATATCTTTGAAATACCTATGTGAAATAGAGATTCTTTGCTAATTTAACCAACTTCGTATCTCTTCTAGTTTTCGAGATGGCAATGGTAGCCACTTAAAAATGAACACCAGAACAAGTTTGTATTACACTATGTAGCCACTGCTGCTTAATTCGCTCTACTTTTGAGTAATGTCCTCTTCTTCTACTTACCATGTTCAGTGGCGGATTAACGATTTTACCTGATATTAGTTTTCCGCCTAAATCCAAACAACGATTATAATCAAATTATTTTTGTGTAATTACTGATATTTACTATTGCAATCAAACTTTCTTTATTGTAATCAAAAATTTCTGTTGTAATTAGAATAAATACATACAAGAACAATTATTATAACCAATTTTGTGTGTGATTGGTGATTTGCTTTGTCGAAATCACAATCTCATTATTGTAATAAAGCATTTCTTTGTTACAATTAAAAAACTTTTAAAAAAATCCTGAAGGGATCAATATTATTTACAGTCATTAAATTAGTAAATTTATCTTTTCATATTTGCGAATGTCCACAATTTTGATTCATTTATAATTATTTTTATTTATTGGAAATTATTCAGCCACTGGATATTTTGGTGGCTAATGATATGCAAATCAATTTAGGTTCTTTTAAAATCTTACCATCTTGACTTTTGTTCACTATTATTTATAAATTTTCTTCAGTTGAATTTAATAATAGCTATTTTTAGTACAAATGAGCAAAGTATGTCTTTTTCTCACACGTCCAGAAATTGGCTGCACGAGAGAATCGAGTGCGCCAATTGGACAAGTGAGAAAAAGACATGCTCACGTGTGCTAAACATGATTTTTTCCACAATCTTGAAATACAATTTTCCCAAAAAAATAAAACATTGTACTTTGTTTATTAATGAAAAACTCAGAAGTACATTATGTTTACAATTGAATTTAATTAACTAAAAATAAATACAAAAATAAAATTATTCCATCATGTAGAATGGTGCTCAGAGTATGGAACCAATTATACGCTTGTGTATTTTGCTCACTTGTGAAGAAAGTTATTTACTTTGCTCACTTGTGAAGAAAAATATTTACTTTGCTCACTTGTGATTCAATATGCTACTTTGCTCACTATTTTCAGTTGAATAATAATGAATTTTGCTCACGATTGTGGAAAAAAATATTATTTCGTCTTGTGTCCAATTTTCCCCACGCTCCCGTTCATTTGTCATTTTTTTTAAATAATCTTATTTTTCATATTTATTTTTATCTTATTTTTCATATTCAATAATTACAACACTTCACAACTCTAATCTGTATTAACATATCTTTCATTTCATGCTAACATGTTCATATGTTTATACAGGGTGGTGACTGCGACCCCGGAACATAGGACTTTAACATGTAAAATCATACTTTCTTAATTTCCTGCTTCCCTAATTATTTTAGGTAAAAATGCTTCAAATAAAAGTTGTAGAGCATAAAATTCTGCATCTGAATCGATAAGCAACATTTTACCTAAAATAATTAGGCATGCAGGAAATTACATAAATCTGGTTTTACATGTTAAAGTCCTATGTTCCGGGGTCGCGGTCACCACCCTGTATATCCCTCTCATTCGACGTTTTCATTAATAGTACTGGGTTGCCACATATACTTTATTACTAGTTAAAATAAGCTAGTAGTGAAACTATGAGAACCAGTATCATTAGTATTATACTAACCCATTTTAGTAAGTAACTCTTAGTTGTAAAATTTAGTATAAGGTTATGAGCTTGGTTCATTATTATTACTTTCAAATAAAGATTTTTTTGTCGTACGCACTAAATCAAAAAAATAATCTCTTCCATTCCCCAATATTTGGATCTTGCCCGTTTTTGTTTGATTTTTAAACAACTCGTATTGATGCATTCGAATGAGAAATTTTATAAATTACACTTTTTTTAAAATATTATGGTAATGTCAGCGTATGTCATTTGGTGTGTGACACGTAATGGAACAATGAATTCAAAAGATATTTGCGATGTTGTCAACTATGTTTTTCGGTAGTCACTTGAACTAACTAAAACACGCTAGTTTAGAGCTCTGAATAGGTAGTGTATTAATTTTTGTTTTAGCGCTAATACATGTTTTAGCTAAAACAGTTCAATATACAATTTAGTATCGAGCTATGAATATCACCCATTTTTTTTTTTAAATATATCAAACTTACGCACCCTACAAATATAATATGTAATTGACAGAAAAATGTGTTATCACGGTATTTGCGTATCAACGCTGTAAAAGTGATTTTTGTTTGGCCGAATATATGCAAAAAAATCTGATATGGCCAGCACAATACCTTCCGTCAATTCTACATATTTTGTACAATTTCCATACAGATTTTTTTTGCAAACTATTCTATGGGCGTTTTATTTTTAGGGGAGAAATAAACTGATCTTACCTCGTACTGAACTGAACTGAACCACTCCTAAAAAGAACAATATATTGCTCAAAGTAAGAAGTAGAAAATAAAAACATATAGCATTATACATATTTATAACATAATAATCTGCTGAATTGACTTATGGCTATAATCTTTTTTATACCTTATATGAATGGTTTTTGCCTCCTTAAATTATTTTACATTTTTATATTTCCAGTAAAATCATTTCACAAAGATATTATGTAACTTTTATTTGACACTCACATCTATCAATTAGTAATATTTGAATATTCTGTCTCCATGGTGCAGCTTTTAGCAGCAGTAGGTTGCAAGATATTTATTTATAATTCTTTATCTCTAAATTCATGGCATATGAGGAAAAATATATAATTAAATCGAATAGAGAAAAAACATATTATTTTATTTATAATAACATAAAAGGTCAAAAAATGATTTTTAATAGCGTTTTTTCAAGAAAAACTGTTAAAATCTTCAAATTAGGGTACTTTCGGTTAACCAACCATAAACAAAAACTAATCAACTCTTCATATGGATGTACGAAAGAGGAATAGGAAAGAATTATAATTTTTGGAATTGTACTATTGGAGTTATCGAGCACACGCATGCACACACATACACGCGCGCACACTCACACATACACACACATCATCGTAAAAACAGTAAATTCATATTGTAGGGCCTCTAAAACGTGCTTTTTTATTAGAAACTCACCATTGAATTTTTTGATCAAAGACAATACCTTCATTACAATACATTTTGCCAGTATTGATAAACAATATTTACTTATTTATTTGAATGAATAGAAATTACATGACGAAAGGTAATGTGCTGGCCATATCAGATTTTTTTTATTAAAGTAAAAATTGATAAATAAATCGTTTTTAAAAAATTAGCAAAAATAATTTGAATGATTGAGTAATCTGCTGGTTACATTCAAAAAAATATAACATCACATTGTTTTTGCGCACCCCGCCTACCAGATGTCATCTAACTGGCACTCATAGCGTACGAGGAAAGATTATTATTATGTGATATAATTTTTGAAATAGTAAACATTGGGAATTTTGCCATTATCACAACCGGTTATTAATGTATGCATATATTGAAATTTTATCGCTACGGGAAATAAGTATTTGTGGCAAAATTATTTAATAAAAGAAAGCCTAATTTATATTTGTTATTATTTATCTTATATAGTTTTTTTATAATTAAATTTTGAAATAAACATATTTAAATATAATATATTTCAAAATAAATAGTTCTGTCGATATATCTACTTTATTGTCACTTTACCTCGTAAATAAAAGCACTAATGAATTAAGGAGTGTCTTCCTGCTTATGGTGATTTAAATTCCACATTAGATTACGTGTAAAACAATCAGCGAAGATATCTCCAATACTTTGCATTAAAAATACAGTTACTCATCAACTTCGGAAGAGTTAGTAAACAAGTAATCGTTACGATATTCATAACTCATACTCCAGTTTTGAAATATAAAATGCTGAGAATTGGATTAAGTTATGTTGTAAGAAGTTACCAGTTTTCAAGCAATATCGAAAATCTATTTATTGCACATATTATCCGGATGCTGTCATTTTCAAAAGGAGGCATGAATTCCTGTAACGTGCAGATGTTTACGTGCTAAGAATAGGAGTAGATGCGTTTGAATTTAAAAGTTGTTCTATACTTTCTTGTATAGGAAAGTTGTGAACTAAACTTGACAACTAATTACTTATTTTCTTTTATGACTGTAAGGTTTACCATCATAGTATTATTGTTACTCAAGAAATTAATATTAATTGTAAATAATAAATCATTCGGTTCTGAAACACATAAAGATGTACCTAATCATAAAAATTGTCAATTACCGAAGTCTTCGAATACACGACACAGTCAGAAACGGATAGAATGCATCATGTTATCTAAATAAGATAATAGGTTTTTTATTGATTTACACATTCAAATAGTATGTATTTTGAACCCTTGCTTAACATTGTATGATTAGGGGGTACATTTAAACGTAAAACAGGAAATCTTTTTTTTTTATTATAAATGAAGGACAAAATTCCCTACAACTTTATTATTTTTTATATATTTTGCTGAATATCATTTTTGCAATGGGATCAGGTACTAAAAACAAAAAAAGTTGCCTATTTAAAAATGACTCATTTTAAATGATTTTATACCAAAATTTTATTAAAATATAAAACTTTTCATTCATAATTTTAATAAAAACTATTCGTTTCATAACGGTGGGTCACAATTTTGTAAAGATTATATTGTTACATTATTCAAAACGTGGTTGAATGACAGAGCTGACATATGCAAACAACTTTAATTCTTGCTTTAATGAATAGGAGACGCACATTCATATTCATATATACTCGTAAAAGGTCTGACGTGACATAATTTAAAATTCAGCGAAAAATTTATAAATATACCTATTTCTTATTTTCATAACTGCACCCATTTGGAAAGCGTAACAATTGCTAAAATTCATAATTTAATTCAATATTCAATCATTCAGAAAGAAAAAAAACGAAATATAAATCCAACCCTTTAACTTCTACGTATGAAACAATAATGGTTTGCATATCTCTAGTGCACTTTTTTATTTTCTTTCAACGATGTAACTCCTTTCTGTTCTTTTGTCTTAAACAGCTAAAATATATTAATTATTTTTGTTATATTTAATTAATACAGGTACTTAATATATTTTAGAGATTTAAGCCAAAGAACATATACAAATAATTATAAAATGTTGAAAACTTGAAAAATCCTTTTTCAGGGAGATACTATAGTTACCTATCCATATAAAAATTCTAACCTCATGCCATATCTATAGGTAGATAATTCAAAATATATTAAATGATAAAAAATTAAGAATCGCAGTTTGAAAGAAAATAAAAAGTGCCTGAAAGAAGTATATAATTAAGATTTGGAAGATATCTGCAATAATTATATTCAGATTTTTTTGTCAATATGTATCTAGTGACTGAAGCGGTATAACTCGCTATCTATTGATTACAGAAAAAAATATTTTACATAAGTTTTGTAAGGAATATCGTCGTCATTTAAGAAAGTAGTTCTTACTATTAGTTCGACTCATCCAGGTTGTGTACAGACCACCGAACATGCTAAAACGTGAACTACGAGAGTTGGACGTACAGACAACATTAAAAATAAATTTCGTTAAAGCATTATGAGTAAATTTTACTCCTAACACACAGTTTTCAGAAATGAATTATACTCTATTCAGAAAACTTATTACATATTAATATTAGGTAATGTGAAAATTATTTAAATTATAAGCCATCTGGTTAGCAGAGATCACCTCCGAAAAAAAGAAAAATGCCGTGCCAAGTATGTAACACTTAATGTTCGATGACAGAAAATGAGAATAATTTTAATTATCGCATTTAGCCGACATATGGCAATTTACGGAGAAAGTTAGTTACCAAAATTATATGAGAAGTAATGTTTCAGTACATGCATTTTAAAATTAGCATTGAAGCTCCTGACAAAGTGTCTTGTACATTAAATGGTATAATCAAGAATTAAATTTTACTATATACCTAGATAGTCAAAAAATGGTAAAAAATCTTGGGGGTATGCTGGGTATGCACCGAGAATTGAAATATAGGAGTTTAGCATGGGATTTGAAATAATTACGGATGTTGGCTCTCCTGTAACTTGTAGTGCGAAACGAACAGAATAAAAAGTTGTTTACAATTAAATTTTACATTAAACAAGTTTAAATTCGATGTACCAGCACATCTGCAGCACGAGATATATTAAAGAAATAAAGTGTAGTAGTAAACGAGAACTTTTGAATGTCTAAAAATATTTATGACGTCATAGTCCCGAGTTAGTTGTTCTTCTCAAACAGTTCATTTTAGGGTTTTCTGCATTGTCTGAATTAGGCATTATTTGCCTTTATTTTTATAAAGTTTTCGTTCCCTTTTCAAATTAATTAGTAATGAATACAAAAATTAAAAAAAAAAGTTAAAAATTTCAATGTACTTATTTCATGAAATATTTTGACGATGTCCTAAGGATGACAATATAGTTGCTATAATTCTTAATTAGAATTCAATAAAAAATAATAGATAGCTGCGTACGGAAAATTTATTGCTGGTAAATTGAACGCGGAAAATTGATCGCCAGGAAAATTGATCGCGTGGAAAATTAATCGCCGGGAAAATTAATCGCCGGAATATTGATAGCCGGTAAATTGATGGGAAGGCAAATTGATCGTAAGCAAAATTGATCGCCAGTGAATTTATCGCGTGGAAAATTGATCGCAGGGAAAATTGATCGTCGATAAATTGATCAGGGGGAAAATTGATCACCAGGGTATTTATGCATACAAAAATATTGCTTACAATAAAACAATTTAATATTTATTTTAAAAATTTAATTTTTTATTACATTTACCTATTATAATTTAGTTTAAAATTACTTACTTGTTAAAAGATTTCACCATATAACTATATCTGTTTTAGACGAATTTTATATATTTAATTTATACAGATATAAAAGAAAAACATTAAAAGGGGATGATAATAACTATCATGTATGAGCAATATTAGTTGTATACGTTGTATAGGGAATGCAGTATTTCGATACTGCTTTTTCGTAGTTTGTTTGTTTTTACCAGAAACATATGTTCCATTTTTATACATAGAATTCGCTAGAAAATGAATTTTTAATTATATGTACGGTTTAATTGGGAGATAAAGAAAATTATTTTAAATACACCCCTTACTAACAGGTAGTGGTACCCTGTAGTGGAATGGGCAAAAACCGCAGATTATGATATAAGTCAATGCACAATATCTAAAATCTACCTATATAAGCTGGTTAAATTTTACCGCGAAATAACGAACTATATAGTATAGGAACTCCCATCGTGCCCTAGCAAAAGTCAGTGAATTATATGTTTTACAACAATAAAGCAATATTGTTTGCCAGAGAAGATATACCTGCCGTCCATTTGGCCCCGCGGCGTTCCTTGAATATGAAAATATACAGTTTGCAATAATTTTCTTGACGATAAACTTTTGCGAAATTATTTTAGCGAGAAATTTTCCAAGCGACCAATTTTCTGGCGATCAATTTACCGGCGATTAATTTTCCCCGCGATTAATTTTCCACGTAATAAATTTACCGATGATCAATTTTCCTTGCGATCAATTTGCCGGCGATCAATATTCCGGTGATCAATTTTTTACTCAATCAATTTTCCGGCGATCAATTCTCCCTGCGATCAATATATCAGCGATGTATTTTCCCCGCATTAAATTTGCCGCGATCAATTTACCCGCAATGAATTTTCCGGGAACCACGAATAGTACAGTCTGGCCGACGAGCCGCTTCGCTCCGTATTGGCTCCCATCGATGCTTAATATAACATTCCTAACATTTCAAAGACGGGGCTGGAATTTAATGTTGAACAAAAATTAGTTCGGACCCTGTAACCCTTGTAAATATTTTACTATTATATTATACTATACTTATTTGAATATCTGACAGATCGGTAGATAAATTTCTTTTAAGAAACATGAGAGACATCTATTATTCTAATGTTGAATCAACCTATCTATCTACTGCATATGTATTTTTCCCAGTGTAAATCGAACTTTGCCCAGAGTACCCGATATACGTTATAGGACTTATGACAAGTCTTAGTCGTGCAGCTTCGGAGCAATGAGACTTCGAGGTAACGATGTGCTGCCGGTCAAACTGAAGGTCTAGTTCGCCCGAATTCATCCGAAATTTTACGATAATAACCGATTAGTAGGCTCGAGGCGTCCCCAGGGAATGAGTACATATCGGAACTCAGAATTTTTATAACTTCAATTTTTCGTAAGTCCGAAAACGACGGCAGCCGAACACAGTCGTTTTATATCGCAAAAACTTTTGAAATCCCGTTAATCAACTAAAATTTTGTGACATGATTTATTATTGAACGTCATATTTAACATTGTTCTGTGAAATAAATTACAAATATTTTTTTCAACCGTATAAATATGAATCAGAAACCTAACCACTACACAGGCGATCCGCCTGAAGTCAATCACTTTGCTTCACGGAGCGTGTTAGCTCCCATCAATACTTAATATAATATCCCTAATTTCACAGGGACAGCAAGAACAACATTAACCGTGGTTTTAACTAGGATGATGGAGGGGCTGGCATTTAATGTTGTACAAAAATTAATTCTGTTAGAGCCTATAATCCTACTAGCAGGCCTACTCTGTAAAATATTCGCCTAATGAATCGTTATCACAACGAAATCGTTATTCTGAGAATCGTTATATCTACCTAACGATAATTGTTATCTTTGTATCCGTATTCTGTAACACATTTTAAAAAATAATAACCTTGGGATCAAGTTAAGAACTTTATTTCCTAAAATCAAATATAATTTTAAATGAAATATCAAAAATAATTCAATATCACTCAGAAAACTTCTAGGTTAGATTAGTTCTGGTGGGGGTCAGCTGTCAACCCGTTAGTTATCAGACTCTTTCTTCTTCTTGTTGTGGGCTATGGTAGAGCTACTACTACCATCTGTAGACAAATTGGAAAGCTTGCGCTAGGCGCTAGGAATAAAAGCTTATTTAATTATTTTAATATTACCTTGCAAAAACTATAATATGACGGGTTTTTAAGATCACTATTTAACATAATAGCATTTTTTTGACACGAATAAAAATACTGAATTATTAACAAAACGTTTAGGTAACGAATGATTTTTCCAGTCGTTAAAAAATAACGATATCGTTATCTTTTTTTCGTTATGTAGAAAATTATTGTTTATAGAATACCACTTTAACGATTATCGTTATAATAACGATATAACAATGCATAATGTCATAACGATCGTTTACAAAATAAGCCTATTAAACGATATTCGTTATTATCATAAAGATATAAAGTTTAACGATTTGTTATGTCATAACGATGCTTACAGAAGAGTCCTATTAGCCCTGTTATACACACGTCAGTTGGCTCCCATCGATATTTAATATAACATCCCTAACATTTCAAAGACGGGGCTGGAATTTAATGTTGAACAAAAATTAGTTTGTACCCTGTAACCCTTGTAAATATTTTACTACTATATTATACTATACTTATTTGAATATCTGACAGGTCGCTAGATAAATTTATTTTAAGAAACATGGGAGGCATCTTATCTTCTAATGTTGAACCTATCTTTCTACTGTATACAGTAAATTTTTTGAAAGATGTCCGATCAAGGTTTGTCTACGAATTGTATGAATTCAGGTTTTTGCTCCGCCCATCATGACAAATTCAGTAGTGTCGTCAGGGCCGCGCCAAGCGTTTCGGGCGCCCTCGGCAAGTGATTCTTATGCGCCCCCGCCATAACATTATTATTTTTCAAAATTTTGCAGAGAAGCTGTAAATATTGAATAAATTTTACACGGATTTTATTACTAAGAAATAAACACTGGACATTTTAAGAAAAAAAATTATGGCGTAGGTACATATTTTAAGAGCACTGACAATTACAAAAAATATGGGTACAATAAAATATACATTCCAAATATAATAAAAATTACGATGCGCAAATAAGATGTTAAAAAATGTATTAATCACTAAGAATAACTTTGCGTACTTTATTTCTAGCAAATTGGCTTATTAACTCTTGCATATCTAAGGTATTTAATAAATCTGATTCAGTAGAAATGATAGCCAAATTTTGAAGACGTTTTTGAGACATTGACGATCTTAGATAGTTTTTAATAATTTTTAGTTTTGAGAAAGATCGTTCGGCAGTAGCTAACGGAAACAGGCATAGTTAACAAAATAAGCAGTGCTGTAGTAGTGTTTGGAAATGCTTGAATTAAATTGTTTTTACTAATATAATTTAAAGTTTCGTTTGGAGATGACATAATCTCTGGGCCAAAATTTTGTAAAAACTGTAATTCATGCAATAATTCATGACCATTTATATCACTTTAATTTATTTCTTTGTTTGTTCAAATATTTTCAAGTTCGCTACATAATTTCAATTACTTTCTGAGTACCTACTGAGAAAATTTTGAAATGTCATACAAAAAATTAAAATTATTTGAATAAGTTGATAATAATTGAAACCCTTATTGTACGGATTATGTGGTCGCATCTAATACACTATTAAAGCATTTAACTTTAAATTTTAGTTCTTCGCTCGCAATTGTTTCGTCGACATGTTCATAACTGAACTGCTTTTTTTACTTTTCTTAGTCTTAAAGAACCACTATTTTCAAACTTTGTTTCAACATCTAACAGAGAAGCGACTTCCTTAACAACGACTAGTAAATCAAAGGTACCTCTATTTGATCTATAGTTTTAAAAAAAAATATTTAGTATTTTCAAACTCGCGCATGCTTTTGAAATATTGAAATTTTTACATTGTAACATTTTGCTTGTAATATTTACTTTACTTAAAACATTGTACCACAAAAGCAATGTGCAAATAAACCCAAATTGTTTTAATTGTAGAAAAACGTATAGTAAATTTTTATATTATTTATTTAGTAATAGGGAACCGGTTTCGGAAAAAGTCCGACATCAGCCCTCGTCAAATTATAAAAGGCAGAAAGACATCCAACTTAGTAAAAAATATTTAAACGTAAGAAGTAACATTACGATAAAAGTAATGAGAGTTAAATAAATATCAAGTAATCGAAGTAAAAATTGAAAAGCGAACAATAAAATTTATTGTAAAAATCTGATGTGGCCAGCACAATACCATCCGTCAATCCTGTGTATTATGTATAAATTCCATACATAAATTTTCTTGCAAAAGATTATAAATTTCCAGTAATATTATTTCATGCAAATGACACTTGACACTGACATCTTCTTCTTCTTTAGCTTTTCCCATTCGTTAGGGGTCGCTATTTTTTATTTTCTTCTTCCATTCATTTCTGTTTTGCGGGTCATCCTCACGTCAAAATTTTTCATTCAAAATTTCATTTTTTGGTATTTTATGATTCCTTTTCTCGGCAACTGAATTCCACACCCTTGATAATAAATAAACCACATGAAATAAGAAAATCATGAAATTTTGAATGAAAAATTATGACATTTGTTAGTTATGGACGTAATTCTTAGCTGTTATTTTGACACGAGTCCACATTCGTATCTGCTTGCCAAAGTCAGTAAAGTCACGTCACTGCACGCGCCCTACACATAAAAGATCCTATATTTCCAGTTAAATTATTTAATAAAACTATGCGAATTGCACTTGACACTAACATCTTCTTCTTTAGTTTTTCTCATTTGTTAGGGGAACGCTATTTTTTATTTTCTTTTTCTACTAATTTTTGTTTTGCATGTCGTCCTCATTCAGTTCCTTTTTACTTCTTTCATCTTATATTTGGTCTTTCTATGTTTCTTCCACCTTCTGTTATAAGCTATTCATTCTTCCAATATACTCATCTCTCCTCACGACATGTTCAAACCAATGTAATCTTCTCTCTTATATCTTTCTAGAAACGTTCAACACTACAGTTATTTCCCTTACTCTTTCATACATTTACTATTTATTGATACTGACATCTGTCAATTTGAATTACCTGAATATATTAGCAGTTTCCATGGTTAAGTTAGCATAGCTGGCTGAATTATAAAATTTATTATCTTTATAATTCTTTAACTCTATATCTGTTGAATATGAAATATAAAATGCAATCAAATCGTATAGAGAATAATATATTCTTTAAGTTATAATAACATTTAACTGAGTTTTTCAAGAAAAACTGTTAAAATCTTCAAATGAGGGTACTTCCGGTTGACCAATTATAACCAAGATATAATCAAGTCTGCATATGGTTGTAAGGAAGAGGAATACGCAAAAATTGTAATTTTTGGAATTCTAGTATTGGAGATATTGTGCACGAAAAGCGGTCCACACACACACGCACACACGAACACACACACACACATACACACACACACGCACACACGAACACACACACACACACACACACACACACACACACACACACACACATACAGACATCATCGTAAAAATAGTAAAATCGTATTGTAAAGACCCTAAAACGTGCTTATTCAATAAAAACTCACCACCGAATTTTTTGACCAAAGAGAATACCTTCCTTACCTATAGGTGACGGAAGGTAAAAACGCTTAGTCAGCAGGTGAAGATGGAGAACTGTAGTCACACGAATTGTTTTATTTTCCCCCTAAAGCAGTGGCTAAGTTTTTTAAATAAAATATTGAATGGAATACTGAAAAATTGTAATGTTTACTTTTAAATGTAATTTTACGTACATTGAGTAACTAATGTAATCCTAAAAATCAGTATTAAACGCTGTTTATTTTATCTTTGATTTATACAGATTATTTTAAAAGGAATGTAGGAGTATAGTGTACGAGTTTTGTTTAATCAGCATATTTTTACGCAGAAGATATAATTTATAAATTATTATTCCTATGTCCCTGCCATTCTTTATTTATTTGATACATTATAATAAACAAATAACAGGTTATCGAAATAAAATATGTTATTTTATAGTAAAATTATGGGGGGAAAGCGATTTGCGAGAAAGTAATCGCTACACTGTACATCGAACAAGTTTTTTTATATTCAAAAAAGTAAAAAAAAAAATTACTTATAGGCCGTACGGCGCCCTTGGCAACGTTGCGCCGTTGGGCCCTGCCCGACCTCGCCCTTATGGGCGGCGCGGCCCTGAGTGTCGTTTGCTTAGTTTTTATGAGGGTACGTAAGATACTACTGTTATTTTATTATTATAAAAATATATATTACAGGAAAAACATTCAAAATTCAAAAATAAGTCAACTAGTAAGTTTATAAGCAAATGTAAAACCAAATATGTTAAAAATAAGATACTGACACAATGTCAGTGTCAGTGATTCTGACAGAATATAACGTTATACGTACGGCTATGAATCCAGGTAATGTATCTGAATTAATAAATAAACTTACGTTACAGCGAAGTATTATCACAACGAGCATCGTTTATAAATGGAATGTCCTAACTTAGTCGAAACAATATGAATTTTTTAAAGACAAGCGTGTTATATCCATCTTTATCACACACTCTTACAGCCTTTGCAAAAGAAAGGGATAAATGTATGCCTATTTGTTAATTCGTTCGTGATACAGGTGCCCTTGATCGGACATCTTTCAAAAATTTTACTGTATGTATTTTTCTCACTGTAAATCGAACTTTCCCCAGAGGACCTGATATGCGTAGGACTGTAGGACTTGTGACAATTATTCAGTCGTGCAGCGTCGGAGTTGAGACTTCGGGATTGCGATGTGCTCCAGGGAATATGACGTCTCGTTTACAATAATTAAGAAGTTTTGTTCCAACGTTCCAACTAAAGTAATATTTCATCATATCCCATTAAGGGCATGATTTTTCGAAGTACAATTTTTTTAATACAAATTCAAGTTAGTTGCAAACTAAGAAACTGTTTTTGATAAATATTTAAATGGTGCATTTTTTACCTTCCGTCACCTTTAGGTAAGGAAGGTATTGTCTTTGGTCAAAAAATTCAATGATGAGTTTTTAGTGAATAAGCATGTTTTAGGGTCCCTACAATACGATTTTGCCATTTTTACGATGATGTCTGTATTTATGTGTGTCTATGTGTGTGTGTGACGAAAGTTTCGGATCGCATACCAAGATTCCAAAAATTATATTTTTTTCGTTTTCCTCAAGTTTACATTCAGAAGAACAAATGATTAGATTTTGATTATAATTGGTGAGCCGGAAATAGCCTCATTTGAAGATTTAACAGTTAAATATGATTTATTGACATTTAACGTTATTATAACTTAAAGAATATATCATTCTCTATATGATTTGATTACATTTTATACCTCATATTCAATAGATATAGAGTTAAAGAATTATAAAGCTATTAAATTTCATAAATCAGCCAGCTATGCTAACCATGAAAATTGCTAATATATTCAGATAATTCAAATTGACAGATGTCAGTATCAATAAAAAGTAAATGAATGTGGCAGAGATGAGGATGTTGAAGTAGATATTGGGGAAGACACGGAAATATACAGTAAGAAAATAACTCTAGAGTTACAAGTTTCTAGAAAGATATAAGAAAGACGATTACATTGGTTTGAACATGTCAGAAGAATGAATAGCTTAGTAACAGAATGTTGAAGATACAGAGGAAGACCAAAGATAAGATGGAAGGACTGTATTGCGGAAGACTTGAGAGAAAGTAACCGAATGAGAACGACACGCAAAACAGAAATGAGTGGAAGAAGAAAATAAAAAATAGCGACCCCTAACGAATGGGTAAAGCTAAAGAAGAAGAAGATGTCAGTATCAAGTGCAATTTGCATAGTTTGTTTATGAAATAATTTTACTAGAAATTTAGAATCTTTTGCAAGAAAATTTATGTATGAAATTTATATATAATACACAGGATTGACGGAAAGTATTGTGCTGGCCACCACAGATTCTTAGAGATATGTTAATGTATGATTACATTCGCGGCAAATAATCAAGCGAAAAATAAGTAAATTATTTTACTTAATATTACGAGAGAATACTTTTTATGTGACAAAATGTTTCATATTGCTGGTCCTCAAAAATATATCATGAATTTACCTTCTTCATTGTAAGACAAAGCAAAAAATCATAACTTATAAACACAGGTTTATAGTATTCTATCGTAGTTTTAACCGAAGTCACGGAATTTGGTAGAGTGAATGTAAATATAAATCTGCTATCACAAATATATTAACGCAATACATACTTTCGAACAAAATGAAATTACTTTTTATGTATCATATGCTATTTTTTCATTTAAATTTGTATTTCTAATAATTTTTTGACATATGCCAAAAATGTTAATATGTTGTTCTATTCGTCATGACCAAGGTAACTTATTCGCTTTTAACGCTACTGTTAAAATGACATTTTTAACCCTAAAAACAAACAATAAAAAGCCTACTTTTAGTAGATTTGTAGAAAAAATACTTTTTTTTCATAAAACATTTTTAAATATATCTAAAAATAACAAAACATTAAACAAGTAACATTTTCTCTAAAGTCCGTATAAGATATTAGAAAACAGGAAAGTACCTACGAATGACAATTTTGCTCTAGGTAGATTAGCCACTTAACGTAAAGTGTTATATCTTGTGTGGTGGAAGTGCTATTTATGGTAAAATGGATAACTTTTTCAACGGCCTGTACTCGAGTAGGAGTGGCTAAAGTCATACGTCACAATTTAAGCCCCGTCTTTCGTATTACCTCCCGCACACCCGACTCGTCCCGCAGAAATCTTGGTACCCTTTGCACATCCTGTTAAATGTTCAGTGTTCATTAAACTGAAATATATCGAATATTAATGTCAATTTAATTATTTAGTATCGCGGTCAAAATCGCAAACTTTGTTTAAGTTTAGTTTCAAATTTAGATGTGAACGGTATTGATGCATAAAATAATATAACTCGCTACATATTTAATTATAACTTTATAAACATTTTGTTACAAGAAAAATAGATAAATATAAAATAATACTCTGCTTACCACATCTCATTACTACTTATTATATATATATATATATATATATATATATATATATATATATATATATATATATATATATATATACTATTTATTTATGATAGCAAGGCCATCTACCATCTACTATATCTCAAAATCTCATTTTAACCTGATTTTTTAGATTTTATGAATTTCAATTCATGCTGCGATTATGGCCGTAACATATGTATTTTATTTTTAATTTGCAGTAATGATAAAAATATAACTAAGGTCATAATTAATATCAAATATATTCCTTTTTACCTCTCGCTAAGAGAGGTAATGGATTCATGCTAAAAATCGCATATCCAGATTTTATTGAATAAGTACGTTTTAAGGTCCATACAATTTTAACATTTTTACGATGATGTCTGTGTATGTGTGTGTGTGTGTGTGGATTACTCAAAAACCATAAGACTTTATATTTGTTTAACTATGTATTTCCCAATCGGACATTCATGGGAAGATCTGAAAAGGTTTTGGTAACAATTGGACAACCGGAAGTAGAAGATTCTTCAAAAAAAATCATCTAAATATTATTTTTTGAATTTTTTTCTTGGTAATACTAAAGAAAATTAAATTCTCTGTCTGATACATTTAAATATTTGTTATATATTCTATAGATTTAGAGATAAAAGAAATATAATATATAAATATATATATAGATAGATCTGTGGTTGAGTGCAGTCGCATTTTTTATTGCTGCGTCTCTTTCAGTTTTAAAATAGTTTTTTGTTTTAATTTTTTGACGAACTTTACGCCAATGTTTGCATGCCGATGCAAGTGAGAAAGTGATTTTATTTTTACGACTATTAAACTTCAAAGTGACCTAGTTTTTGTGTTTTTGTGTTGAAGTTTAAGTAACTTTAGTTAAGACAATTTTATACCTTGACCTGCCACTCTTGACTTAACTTTACTTGTTTAATTAAATTTTATGTCACTGACCTCTCATTACGTGTTGTGTGTGATTGTTCCCACCAAATAATAATGAACCATGAATAAGTGCGCGAAGTGTAAACGGAAATCACCGGACACCCTCATAGGGTGCGAGGGTACTTGTGGTCAGTGGTTCCATCCAGTTTGCACCAATCTCACTGATGATGAAGGTCGTATCCTAGACAAATCCAAGTCGATCTACTTTTGGTGCACTTCCTGTAGAGTGAATTGTGTCGTTATTGACCGCAGCAACGAAACAGACATCAAGAACCATATTCAGTCAATAAATGAAAAATTAACTAACCTTGAGAATTCAATCGTCAACAAACTGTTGTCCGCTCTTAAAGATGATATCAGCTCCATCGTCTCTACCACTGTATCCTCAATTAAAACCGACATTCAGAAAGAGATGTCTAATCTCCATACTCTCACTAATATGCAGTCTTCCTCTTCCTGTAATGTGCCCTCGTTCGCTACCACTGTTGCCAAACCCTGACCAAAACCATCCGTTCTGTTGAAGCCAAAAGATACGTCACAATCCTCTACGGTAATTAAGTCCGATCTTTTTAAATCTGCTAATCCAGTAGCCTCCAACATCACCATCAACTCTGTCCGCCAAACAAATAAAGGCGCTCTTATTATTGGGTCAGATCAGTCCGAAAAATTAAAAGCCTTAATTAACGATAATCTAAAGAACAAATATGATGTCAAACAACTACCTACCTTACATCCACGACTCCGTATATCTGGTATGACTGAGTCCTTCACTCAAGAGACCTTCGCCGAATATTTACTTCATCAAAATAAATCACATTTTCTGCCTGGGTACAAATGTGAGGTACTATCAGTATACCCTACAAAAAGTAATAGTGAAATATTCCAAGCGCTTATTCAGACGGACGTGACTACATATAACAACTTACTTAAGGCCCAAAAGGTATTTCTAGGCTTTGATTTGTGCTCTGTTTACGATGCCATTGAATTACGCAGATGTTTTAAATGCTGTGGCTTTCACCACACATCCAAACAATGCGGCACTTTGGATCAAGTTTGTGGTAAATGTGCCGGGAATCATGATGCTAAAAACTGCCAATCAAATCAGAACAAATGCACCAATTGTATCAAATTTAATGACATGCACAACACTAAAGTTGACACTGCACACGATGTCTGGAACAAGAACTGTCACGCATACCTTGAAATTTTAAAGCGTTTCAAGGCTAACATCCTCGGCTCACAATAGCAACCATTGATCTCTCCAAGTCCTCCTGTCGCAGTCGGCCAGCGCAGACTCTCCTGCTTTTACCAGAACATCCAAGGTCTAAATTCGAAACTACGTCACTTCCAGCCCATCAGTGCTACAACTGACTTTGACATCATTGCCTTGACTGAGAGTTGGCTCACAGACAGTGTTTTAAACGCCGAACTTGGTTCGGACATGTTCAATGTTTATAGAAGTGACCGTGATTTTGAGTCGTGTCATCTTACAAAGGGAGGTGGGGTTCTTTTACTTGTAAAAAATGAATTAACATCCGTAAATATAGACCTTAGCAACTATGCCGACATACTTCCTATAAACATTGACATTGTCTGCGCTAAGCTAATAGTTAATAATAAACCATTATTTTGTTTTGTTTTGTATATACCACCAACACAACCTCTAAGTTCATACGTTGCAGTATTTGACTTTTTTGAAAACCTGCCTTTTTTACATAACAACAATTTTTTAATATGCGGCGATTTTAACATCCCTGAATTTACCAGTATTCCTAACTCTCCAAAGGTAGATAAACTTGTAAGCCTAATGGAGTTTTTTGATGCCAATCAGTTCAATTTGATAAAAAATGGCAATAATAAACTTTTAGACTTGATTGTTTCAAATTGTCATTGTGACATTTTACATTCTCAAGATTTATTATTTGACGTAGAATATCCCCTTCATCATCCAGCACTAAGCATTTCTGTTGAGTTTAATATCCCTACTCATGAAAAGTCATATTCTCCTTCAGCTCATAATTATGATTTTAAAAAAGCTGATTTCATCAAATTGTATGATCTGATTGCTAATTTTAATTGGGATGCTTTAAAAGAATTTTCTGATGTGAATCATGCCTGTGATTACTTTTATAGTACACTTTATTCATTTTTTGACTTATGTATCCCATTAAAGCTTTATTATAAAAAGAAGTACCCACCGTGGTTTACTAAATCTATAATTCGTAAACTCAAGGCCAAGATTCGCGTCAGAAAGTTACTTTCTCGTTTTCCTCATAATCAGACATATTTCACTTCCTTTAAAAATCTTAGATCTGAACTAAAATACTTAGTCAAAAATTCTTACGCTGATTATGTGGCAAAGTGTGAAAATAGTATTAAAACTGAACCAAAAAAATTTTGGAATTATGTTAATTGTAAAAGAAAAATGTCTCCGGATACTAACTCTATGCTTCACGATGGTAAATCTATTTCTAACCCTAGTGACATATCCGATTCCTTCGCTTCCTTCTTTCAGTCTATATATCTACCTTCATCTGTCAACAACACTTCTTCTTTTACCCCAACTTCTCTCTCGCATGACTCTATCTCCCTTAACAATATTTCTCTCGACGATATAAAGTCTTCTATTAAAACTCTTAAATCCTCTCTATCCTGTGGCCCTGACCTAGTCCCTAGTTTGTTGATCAAGGACTGTGTATCCCCTCTGTCAACGGCCCTTTACCACATTTTTAACTTAAGTATTAAGACAAGTACCTTTCCTAATATCTGGAAAACATCTAGAATTACCCCTTTACATAAATCTGGTGATGTACGTAATATTTCTAACTATCGCCCTATAGCCATGTTGTCAAATTTTAGCAAATTTTTTGAAAAAATTATTTATAATAACATTTATCCAGCTATCAAACATTACATCTCCCCATATCAACATGGATTCGTTGGCAAACGTTCTACTGCGACCAATCTCATGTACTTCACTCAGAAAGTGTCTACTGTTCTCGATACTAATGGTCAAGTTGACTGTATTTATACTGATTTTGCGAAGGCCTTTGACAGACTGGATCACAGTATCTTGATCAGCAAATTGCAATCTTTTTCATTCTCTACTTCTTTCATTAATCTCATTTCTTCTTACCTACTCCGCCGCGAGGTATTTGTTAATTATAAAGGCTTCAAATCTAATACTTTCTTTGCTTCTTCGGGCGTTCCTCAAGGCTCCAACCTTGGGCCACTACTATTTCTAATTTTTATAAACGATATCACGAATGTCCTTCACTGTGAAAAATTATTATTCGCTGATGATTTAAAAATTTTCTATAACGTCTCTTCTATTCAAGACTGTAATATTTTTCAAGACGACCTGCATAACCTATCTCAATGGTGTGATAACAACAACTTACAGCTTAATCTTAGCAAATGCACAGTAATGTCATTTTCGAGAAAATTGGTTCCATTGAGGTATGGGTATTCAATAAATAACATTATTTTGGATCGCTCAGAAGTTATTAGAGATTTGGGAGTTTTATTTGACCATAAACTCACATTTGTCAGTCATATTCGGGATGTCTATAAATCTGCCCTGCGGATGTTAGGTTTCGTTACCAGAAATACCAGAGACTTTCATAACATTTCAGCAATTTTTTCCCTATATTACGCGTATGTCAGATCAAAGCTAGAGTACTGTAATGTTATTTGGAGTCCTCCGTACGAAAGCCACCAGGACCTGCTAGAATCCGTACAGAAAAAATTTCTCAAATATATTTATTTTAAAGTACATGGTACCTATCCAGAACGCCACTTCCCTTACGCTCAACTATGCACCATGTTCAACTTTAGAAGTCTTTATGAACGAAGGGAAAACTATTCTATTCTTCACCTCTATAATTTAATTAACAATCGTATTGACGACCCTCTTTGCCTTTCTCTCATTAACTTCCACTCACGTACTCTCTCTACCAGACTCCTTTCCACATTCTATCTTCCTTACAGTCGCACTAACCTTTTAATGTCTTCACCTCTTTATCGAATGTGTCACTTATATAATACAAAATTTTCTCACATAGATATTTTTCTTTTAAATTATACCGCTTTTTCGCGATTACTGAAGAAAACTTAATCTTATTTTTTTTAAAAATGTATTTTGTGTTATTTTCTTTTGTTAAATTTTTTGTCTTGTACATGTACCACACTATCCTCGCGTGGACTTGTTCTGTATGGATAGTTTTATCTTAAATAAATAAATAAATAAATAAATAAATAAAATAATCTGTTGTAATAAATTTTACAGCCGAAAGAATGCCATGGAAAATAGTTGAGAATTTAAATTGTTTGTAACTGACAGATAAATGTCAGTGTCAGAAATCCGGAGACATTACTGAAGACTTTTTCTGGGAAGTACATACATTATATTATTTCTTAATGTATTAATAGTTAAATATTTAACATTATAGGTATATTACACATACCCTTCAGAAATCCTGCTAATTACGACCGACAATGAATTGGAAACATCTCGAAATATTGGAAGAGTAGGACAAAATTTCTTCATAAAATGAATTTAAATTTAAAATAATCTAAATAAATGGAATAGATGTAAGTAGAATTTTTGGTGTAGAGTGTAGGTATACAAGAAATGTTAAATACATTAGCGCGCGAGCAGTCATGTGACTTGACAAGCAGATATGGGGGCCCATGTCAGATTTTCAAATTCCATGTGGTTTATTTTCCTCGACAAGTAAATTCCACACTCCTGGTGACAAATTAACTACGTGAATTTAGAAAATCTTGAAATTTTTAATGAAAAATTCTGACATTTGACATCTATGTACATAATTACTAATTATCATTCTGAAATGGGCCCCCACATCTGCTTGTTAAGGCCAACAATGTAACATGACTGTTCGTGCCTTATACTTCTGTAACCAAAAAAAAGGAAGTGGCGAGAGGTATTGTGCTGGCCACAACAGATTTTTATTATTATTATATAAGTGGGTACAATTTCCAATACCTATAATAATGACAACTAAACAATACAAAACTTATTGGTATCTTCTTCAGATGTTTACTGATATCTAATTCCCATTGGTGTAAGTTTCTTATCATATATTTGCCAGGGGTGTAGTCGAGGGTATACGCCGGTATACGCCGTATGCCCTCTGGATTTTTTAGGTGCCCTAGCGTGTTCCCTCTGCTTCTTTAAACATTTGAAACAAAAGTTATAAAAATTAAATTAACTAATGAAAATTTTATCTAACAATTAATATTAATGTTCTGTGAAATTGGTAGTATATTTTCTAAATTATAATCGTCTCAAATTACGTATATTCGAAGTTTGAAGGACAATCAGCTAAAGCACAATAATGTTAATATTTGCATATAACGTAAAATTTTAAAATGTTACGGAACAACTAAAATCATTAATTTGATACAAATCACAATGAAATTAAGGGGTCAAGATGCTGAATTAATTATATAAATAGGAATTCCTTGAAACAAAGCAAATTAATTTTTGAAGGTTATTATTTACATTACTTTGTGCTGTTGTGTGCTACATGTGACATATTACAATTTTTTAATAGAAATTAAATTTAATTCATGTGGGATTCTACTTATTATTTACATTTTCAATGTAATTATTTTTTATAATAGTATATTTAGTATTAATATAAATCTTTTCCCGACCGACGCCAAAAATTACATCGCATTTTAATGGCACAAAATTGACCCCTGTGGCGCACTCTCCACGCCAGCAATGAGTGCCCGTGAGGTGACGCCTGGTAAGCGCCCGCATGGTACAAATATTCCATCATTACCGATATCTGCACAAAGCAGATTGGCACACCCAGCAATGGGTAATATGCCGTGATGAAATATTTATTTTATTTATTTATATAAATCTTTTGAGTTCTTTCTTTTTTTAAACTGGTAGTAAAATAATATAAAGAAAGTTAAAGTCCCTAATAAATGCGGTTCGTAAAACGAGAAAAGTGAAAATTCTGCGAAACTGGAACATTTACTTCATTGCATCATGAAATTGAATAAAAGAACAGATGTAAAGTTGATAAAATTCCCCTATGCCTATACATATAAGAAGGTGAAGTAGAATTGTAGTTTCATTTAAAAAGTGTAAAAATTTCACATTTCATTTATCAAAATAACAGGTTTTTATAGGAGGAAATAATTTGTCTGCTATAAACGGAAATAAAGGAAGTTAAAATAAACCAGAGAAATCAACTCTTTAGTTAAATGAACTGGTATACTTTTTATATAAATTATATAATGCGCATGACATACGAACAAACTTTTCTATTTTGTAAATTTAAAGCTACAATATACTTGGATGAAAAGTAGAACATGCCTACTCGTATTTAAAGAGTACACGAATTCATTGAATCCATTAGTTCACCATCTCATATTCTGAGAATTTAGAATTTATATACAGTAGTCATTTTACTTTATATAAAGAAGATGATTACATTGGTTTAAACATGTCATAAGGAGAGATAAAGAATATATTGGAAGAAGAATGAATAGCTTTGTAATAGAAGGTGGAAGAAACAGAGGGAGACCAAAGATAAGATGGAAGGACCGTATTGCGGAAGACTTGAGAGAAAAGCAACCGAATGAGGACGACCCGCAAAACAGAAATCAATGGAAGAAGAAAATAAAAAATAGCGACCCCTAACGAATGGGAAAAGCTAAAGAAGAAGTCAGTGTCAAGTGTCATTTGCATAGATTGTTTATGAAACAATTTTGCCGGAAATTTAAAATCTTTTACAAATTTATGTATGGAATTTATACATAATACACAGGATTGGCAGAAGATATTGTGCTGGCCACAGCAGATTTTTTATATTTTTTGATTTTTTTTTCAAACAAAATTGATAGAATGAACCTAGTCTTTGGTTTTATACTACTTCAAAGTTACATCAGCTTGGACTTTATCCTTCTCATCATGGTCATCAAATAGTAATTTAATTTGTTACACATTTATAATATTAAATATTTAAATACTACTTTCTAACTACCAATCAGCACGAGAGACTTGTTCATAAATTATATATGACTGAACAAAACGTCATAGCACTGTAAATACGCTATTTGTTTTTGATGTGAATTGTTGCGTTGTGATGTATTGTGATAACATTTGTTAACACGAAACGTCAGCGTAGTCTGTGGCAAGTACTAGTGCAGTTAATCTGTAATACATATAAGGATGATAGTTTCGAATTTATTATTGTGGTTCGGATGCAGTATATCGCTACCGAAAATCTGTCATTGTAATATAGGAGTGAAGAATGTTTGTAGTATGAAGATGTATCGTTATAGCTCGTGCCAAATAGAAATAACATGCGCGATATAGTATATTACGTACCATGAACTGTAACAGTTTTTAGGTCGCAAATGTTTAGGGAATTTCTACCCTACGGGTTTTGTTATCTCAAATTACATTCTCTACCGAAGAAACTGTCACTTACAGTTCATGATACGGATATGGTACGTAATGTATTTCGCACAGGCCATTTATTTTTGACACGAGCTATAGTAAGAATGTTCTTAGGAGAGTGGAGTGAGTCAGCTGAGCTCTTATGTATGAATGCGATGATGAATGTGGACGAGGTGAAAGAAGTCTGTTTGGACAAGTTTAAAAGCGCAACGCGATGCGGAGCGCTTTTAAAGACACGAGTGCTTTAATGGCTTTTATACAGGTGTTATACTGGAAAAAAAGATCTGAAATTTTGATTTTGATGTTTCATAATTTTGTGTAATATGACGTAGCATCGTTTATTTGGAGATTGATTAGCATTTGTTGTTTATGTTACTATGCGGATATGCCGTTTCGCAATTTTAAAGAATATAAAAAAATTATGAAGTGGATGGAGGCATGAATTCGAAAACTGTCAATGAGTCGGTAATGCTTGCCGACATGTTGGAAATGGTAATATTCCGCAATTATAATTACTTATTTAATTTTTTGAAAACATTTTATATTTCATCACAGTCTAGTGTGTATAAATCTTCAGCTCTCTTGTGTATGCATTCAAAACTTCAAACCACAAGTTACAAGTTGTAAATGGAAATAGAACCAGTGTTGCGTCCAATTCGTCAGTAAATACTACGAATATACAAACAGTTAATGCTGCGAATGTACAAACAGTAAATGCTACGAATGTACAAACAGTAAATGAGAGCAATGAACTTCAACTGCCGAATATAAAAATATCCAATAAGACCAATTGTACTTTCAATTATATTTAAAAGAGAAGTAAATAAATAAAGAACTTACAACCATATTTCTATGCTGATTGGTCTATAAGCCAATATTTAATCATAATTTTAACTCATTTTTGAAATATTAAAATGATATACTGTTAACTAAATACCAAAGAACTTTCTACTAGTAGCTTCGTATTCTTGATCGTATACTTTCCTCATTAATAAGTCCCAAAATTGTTCATTTGGGCGATGGAATATTTGCTTGTTCTCATATTGTCCCTTATATTAGCCATTGTTGAGTGATCCTGGCAAAGTGGCACGATGTAAATCAGGCCAAAATAGGACGTGATCATTCCTATACGTTACCTGTAAATGTATAATTACTCCAATTTATGAAAACCAATTCCTTTGTAGGTGTTATATATGATTAGAAATATTCTATCCTACGAATAGTGGCTTCACGCCTGGTAAATTTTGATCATAAATATTGCGCATGTACTAAACATGATGTGAAATGTGTTATTTTAATAGTTTACAAATGTGGAAAGGAAAATATGTTATTTAAAATTCATTATTCATTTATATATTACAATTATATTATTATTATTACTATTATTACTATTATTATTATTATTATTACTATTATTATTATATGAATAATTGAAGTAAACCAGTAGGTATTCCTTGTTATTTTCATTGACAATTATAAATAAACAAATTGATAACGTTTGTAGTTGCTTAGCGACTTTAAAGCACGGCGTGTTTTAATCTTGAGATTTATGCACGCTTTTTAGTACGCTGCTCAGTGATTATGATGTAGGTATAATAAAAAAATGTTTCTTTTTGTGAATTAAAGTACTGTTGTTTTGAGAAAAAAATAGAGTCAATTAATTTGTCGGACATTTTTTATTTTTATTTTTTTATTGTGATATTGTAAAAATTGAATGTAAAACTATTATTTTGAATCAGTTGTGTATGTAGTTTATTTACGAGTAGTGATTTACTTCGTTCGACACAACAGGGGGCATGCGTGATTTTTATGTCGATATATTATGTATGTAGGTATAGTTTTTAATTATTTCACCTGTTTGTGTTAAAAATAGCAATTTTTATGTTTAGTTGCAAAATGGTTGTTTTTCGCACTGGACGTGAAGATTGCTGAACAAACGATATGACACAATTTTGCAACGAGTCATATACAAGGTTTTTTGTAATTCCGTTTAGTTTCAACATTTTAAGAAAAAAAATAATGAATTATTATAAGTTAGCTGTCACTTTTTTAAACTAGTGTAAAAAACTGTCACACTATCGCTGATTGGTTAATTTGATCACTTTAAAGTGACAGATACGGAATTAGTTTGAAAAAAAAAGTCATTTTGACATTTATAAAAACAAACAAAAAGTTGATAATGAAATGGAATTACAAAAAATCTGTTGTGTCCAGCATAATACATCTCACCACTTCCGTTTTTGGTTACACAAGTATAGGGCGCGAGCAGTCATGTGACATTGTTGGCCTTGACAAGCAGATATGGGAGTCTGTGTCAGAATGACAATTAGTAATTATGTATATAGATGTCAAATGTCAGAATTTTTTTTTCAAAATTTTAAGATTTTTTAAGTACACGTGGTTAATGTGTCTTCAGGAGTGTGAATTTACTTGTCGACGAAAATAAACCATATGGATTTGGAAAATCACGAAATTTAGAATGAATATATATATATATATATATATATATATATATATATATCTATGTACATAATTACTATCTATCATTCTGACACGGGCCCCCATATCTGCTTGCCAAAGCCAACAAAATCACATGACTGCTCGCGCCCTATTGTATTTAACATTTCTTGTATACCTGCACTCTACACCAAAATTTTTACTTATATCTCTTCTTTATATTTAGATTTTTTAATTTTAAATTCATTCTATGAAGAAATTTTGTCCTACTCTTCTAATTTTTCGAGATGTTTCCAATACATTGTCGGGATTGACAGTATTTTTGAGGTGTATATGTAATATACCTACAATTTTAAATATTTAACTATTAATACAATAAGAAATAATATAATGTATGTACTTCCCAGAAAAAATATTCAGTAATGTCTCTGGATTTTTGACACTGACATTTATCTGTCAGTTACAAACATACTAATTTTTCAATTGGTTTCCATGACATTATTTGCGCTGTGAGATTTATTACAACAGATTATTATATACTTTATATATCTTTATCTGTAAATCTATAAAGATACAATAAAATATTTATATGTATCAGATAGAGAAATTACTCTTCTTTAATACTAACAAGAACAAAAATTTTCAAAAAATAGTATTTACATTTTGTTTAAGAATCTGCTACTTCCAGTTGTCCAATTATTACCAAAACGTTTTCAGCTCTTCCCAGTAAAGTCCGGTTGAGAAATACGTAGTTAAACAGATATTAAATAAAATATAAAGCAGAGTAGCACAACCAGCAATGGGTAATATGCTGTGATTATATATATATATATATATATATATATATATATATATATATATATATATATATATATATATATATATATATACTGGGTGTAACACGAAAAGCGGGCCATAGGCATTTAACATGGGAAAACAGTTTTTCCCTGGCCAAAAGTGGCCTATTAATTTTAGACAAAAATGCTTCAAATAAATGTTGTAGAGAATTAAATTCTGCATCCAGTTCAATATTCACATTTTATTTTGAATGTTTAGTAACCGAGCAAATCGAATTTATTTTTTTACAAAAGTTACTTCTTTATAGTGTTAGCCATGACACTGAAACAAAATCGAACAAAAGTAATGACGTTTTACCTGTCAGAAACGCACTGTTTAAGTCAAGAAATATAATTATTGAAAATGGAAAATTATTCTCATGCAGAAAAGTTATAAATTATTAAGTGGCATTATTCTGGGGAAAGTTTTCGGAAAATTCGGGATTTAATTAGTATTTTTTGGCATCATCATAATATTCCTAGTAAAACAACAATTCAAAGATTTATTTCAAAATTTGAGACGAGCGGCACATTTAATAAGTTAGAACCGGAACTTTTGCGAGGAAACCATAATAGAAATTATAACAACGAAGATTCTAGCGTTAATTGAAAGGGATATCCAACTCTCAGTGTCGACGCGCAATATTCTGCGAAATAATTATGGAAAAGGCTAATCAGGATAGGAGGTTTTTAAAAAATATATTATTCACCTATGAGTGCACATTTGCACTGAATGGCGAACCAACACACAAATAATTGTCGTTACTGGTCTCAAAGAAATCCACATAGTGTAATACAATCAAGAACACAGTATCGGCAATCAGTAAATGTTTGGGCAGGA
The DNA here is from genome assembly GCA_951394225.1 of Harpalus rufipes. Taxonomy (NCBI): domain Eukaryota; kingdom Metazoa; phylum Arthropoda; class Insecta; order Coleoptera; family Carabidae; genus Harpalus; species Harpalus rufipes. The sequence goes on along the minus strand of OX596276.1, from coordinate 31,941,120 downwards.
ATTTTAGACAAAATTATTGGTCCTTTTTTTATTGCACGGCTAAATTCGAAAACATACTTGGACTTATTAGAGGAAACAGTTGGGCCAGAAATAACAAACTTAAATTTTGATCATGTGTGGTTCCAGCACGATGGTTGACGCACATAGTACGAGGGAGCTTATAAATTATCTGGATGATGCTTTTCCAGAAAGCTGGATAGGGCGAGGAAGACCGGTATACTGACCAGCTAGGTCACCGGATTTAAATCCGTGTGACTTCTTTTTATGGGGGCACTTAAAGTCTTGTGTCTATAAGAAACGATACAATAGTATTGAATATCTGAAAAATGCTATAGAAAATGAATGCAATAAAATAAATCGTAGACAATTAAGTAATGTTAGGCAAAGTTTTTATAATAGAATAGACTATTGCTTTAGCGCAAAATGGACAGCTTTTTGAGCACCTTTTATAATATTTATAAATAAAATAATGTAATAAAAATGAATGTTTAATAAATATAAGTTCAAAAACTTTATTTCTGTTGTTTATTTAGTTTATTTTGAGTGATTAATTTTCCATTTTCAATAATTAGACTTAAACAGAGCGTTTCTGACAGGTAAAAAGTCATTACATTTGTTCGATTTCGTTTCAATGTCATGGCTAACACTATAAGGACTTTTGTAAAAATTTAAATTCGATTTGCTCAGTTACTAAACATGCAAAATAAAATATAAATATTGAGTTGAACGCAGAATTTAATTCTCTATAACATTTATTTGAAGCATTTTTGTCTGAAATTAATAGGCCACTTTTGGCCAAGGAAAAACTGTTTTCCCATGTTAAACGCCTATGGCCCGCTTTTCGTGTTACACCCTGTATATATATATATATATATATATATATATATATATATATATATATATACAGGGTGGAAACGAACTTAATGTCATAAATTTAAGGGTGGGTAGTATGACATGTGTAGATTACGAAACAGAAAGATTTTTTTAAAAATTCGCATATTTAAGGGTAGTTTTCATGAAACTAACATTTTTGGTACCACTGGACCACTGGTCATGCATTTGCATTATTTTATCTATTACACAATTATTTTCGTTAAAAATGCTATTTAATTTAATTATTAAGAATAATATCTTATACAACTAATTTTGAATGTATTTTTGATAACCATATTTTTAATGAAATATGAATTAAAACAGCAGTAAAAAAAAGTTTCCTTAAGAAAAGTCGAATTTTGTTTTTCGAATTTTAAAAAAATTCTTTCAATTTCGTAATCTACACATGTCATACTACTCACCTTTATATTTAAGACATTAAGTTCGTTTCCACCCTGTATATATATATATATATATATATATATATATATATATATATATATATATATATATATATATATATATATATATATTTAAACACATACCTGCATATTTACTAATGCTGGATATTATGTATGTGTATATTAAATTCCTTTCCATATGACTATTGTTCTCTTTACAATTTTTGTTTTAAAACGTTATTATTATTACAATAATAGGAGGAGTCTAAGGTTAAATCATAAATAAAACTAAAACAATTACCCCTTAACCTTAAAATAATAATATAAAATATTATTATATATATAATCCCAGTTCTCTCCCTTTTGTTTGTTTAGAGTTGTTAGACCTCTGACATGGTGTACATGTTGAGTAATCTTAACTTCTCTGCCTAAACTTTTGTTTTTGTTCTAATGATGATGAGAACTTAGTTCTCGAAATACGTATATAGCTTATATTATTATTATTTTAAGGTTAAGGGGTAATTGTTTTAGTTTTATTTGTTATTATTATTAATTTGAAATTATGTATATTAAATTCCTTTCCATATAACTATTGTTCTATTTACAATTTTCTTTTTAAAACGTTATTGTTATTAATTTGAAATCATTATTTTTTCGACAGTGACATTTATCTGTCAATTACAAACATTTGAGCTGAAATGTGGAACCATGGAGTTGTGTTTATAGCATAAGTTCCGAGACATAATTTTTATAGTACTTTCTTTATAAATTTATCCATATATATATGACATCATCGTGAAAATATTAAAATTGGATTATAGGGAACTTAAAACGTGGTCATTTACCAAAATCTTGATATGCGATTTTTAGCACGATCCCTATACCTCCCGTACCAAGGGTAGCGGGAGGTAAAAAGTGTACTGTTTTTAACGGACGTAAAAAAGGTTTGTATGCAACTCGTGAGTAAAGTATTTTTTTTTACTCGGAGGCTCGTGTGGCAAATTTTACACGTCACTGTTACATAAATAATTATTCCTAAACGTGGATGGGTGCATTGTGGTCAAATGTTCATACACAAATTTTACAGATATTAGCAGAATCCAGAACTATACCTATATGAAAACAAGCTTTGCAGAATAAAAAAATCTGTTGTGGCCAGCACAATACCTCTCGCCACTCTTTTTTTGGTTACACAAGTATAGGGCGCGAAAAGTCATGTTACATTGTTGGTCTTGACAAGCAGATGTGGGGGCCCGTTTCAGAATGATAATTAGTAATTATGTACATAGATGTCAAATGTCAGAATTGTTCATTAAAAATTTCATGATTTTTTAAATTCACGTAGTTAATTTGTCATCAGGAGTGTGGAATTTACTTGTCGAGGAAAATAAACTACATGGAATTGGAAAATCACTAAATTTAGAATGAGAAATTATGATATTTGACGTCTATATACACATGACTGCTCCCGCCCTAATCTATTTAACATTTCTTGTATACCTACACTCTACACCAAAAATTATACTTATATCTATTCCTTATATTTAGATTTTTTAAATTAATTTCATTCTATGATGAAATTTTGTCCTACTCTTCTAATTTTTCGAGATGTTTTCAATTCATTGTCGGGAGTAACAGTATTTCTGAAGGGTATGTGTAATATACCTATAATATTAAATATTTAACTATTAATACATTAAGAAATAATATAATGTACCTATGTTCTTCCCAGGAAGTCTTCAGTAATGTCTCTGGATTTATGACACTGACATTTATCTGTCAGTTACAAACAATTTAAATTTTCAACTATTTTCCATGGCATTTTTTCGGCTGTAAAATTTATTACAACAGATTATTTTATATATTATATTTCTTTTATCTCTAAATCTATAGAATATATAATAAAATATTTAAATGTATCAGATAGAGAATTTAATTTTCTTTAATATTACCAAGAAATTAAAAAAAAAATTATTTAGAAGATTTTTTTTCAAGAATCTTCTACTTCCGATTGTCCAATTGTTACCAAAACCTTTTCAGATCTTCCCATGAATAGCCGATTGGGAAATACGTAGTTAAACAAAAAATATAAAGTCTTATAGTTTCTGAGTAATCGTCCTTCCAACATCCCATATACACACACACATACACACACGCACGCACATCCACACACACACACACACACAGACATCATCGTAAAAATGTTAAAATCGAATTGTAGGGATCTTAAAACGTGCTTATTCAATAAAATCTGGATATGCGATTTTTAGCATGAATCCAATACCTCTCTTAGCGAGAGGTAAAAATATCATATAATATGTATGAAATTTTTTAAATAAATAACTATAACCGGTAAGATTATTTTATTATGTGGAAGTAAACGTCTTTATAAATGATACATAAAAGTTTCCTAATCACAATCACAAATACAGAGTGATCCAGAATGACTGAAGTTTTCGCCTTGTTCTGATTTTCTGTTTGCCGCATCATTGTGATAGTGAAAAACAATTAACAGATTGCATTGGCGTACATATTCCATCATTTCTCGCAGTACGAAAATATGCTTCCAAAATAAACTTGTCATGTTCTTCCGTAAACACCATTCTCACGTAACGATTTGAATAAATAATAGATTAATTTTGAAAGATAAAAAGAAAGTACATATGTCAAAAAGATTCAAAATACGTAACGCCGCTGATATTTCCAAATGTCGATAATATAGGTAACATAATTTGACATTGCCGGTAAATTGATACTAATTTTTCTCCATGGAAGATAATTTCGATCATAATTAGAAGTTTTTCAAGTCACGTGACTCCCAATCATTCTGGATTACTTGTAGTTAAAGTTACTGGTAAAATCAAAATGTCCGCCTGAAATATTATACGAGCCCAATCCCAAATGTATACGTAGGTACCTTCTGAAAAAATATATTAACAGCAAGAAAAAATAAATTTTTAGATTACAATAGTTAAGAATATATTTGGGCAATTATTTTTTTAGTAAAATTATTTGCAAAGTGATATTTATTTATTAAAGTACCACTTAAATTATATTAAAAGCAAGATTAAATAAACTTCTGGATGCTATGATTATTATACCAATTCAACAAATTTTGATATGATGTATTAATAGGGTGTATAGAACTTGAATGCATTGCTTATAATTAAATTTCTTAGGTTTAATAATAATTTATTTGCAAATAAACTGTAGCGACCGCCTATTACATCCATAACTAGGAGATAAAAATCATAGTTATGGATGAAAATAAAAAAATATTGATATATTTTTGTTCACTGTCAAGTTGCATATTATGTTTTCCCGATTTATATATTTAGCGTTGGTGTTTAATAAATATTGTTTTATCCTCTACACGTTTTTCTATTATTCGTTTCCCCACAAAACCATTGTCTGCAAGTGAAAAATGTTTTCGTCTTCAATAATTCGCAAATAATTTTTATTAAAGTAATAAAATTTAAGATGGCAATTAATTGAGTATATTATCAGTTACCTTTACCCTCAGTTTTATAGATAATACTAACATAAATAATGTATTATTTAATGTTGGAACGAACAATTTTGGGACTTGTCTTTTGTTATATATTTGCCCGCAGATTATTGTTTAAATGAGAAATTTAGTTAATAACATTGTATTTAAATCCAGTAAACTTTATTAATACATAAAATAAAAAATGCCCAAATATAGTCTTAACTATTGTAACCTAAAAGTTTATTTTTTATTGCTGTTAATATATTTATTTCAGAGGGTACGAATACATTTAGGGTTGGGCTCATATACGCAATCCGAGAATTCTGCCAATTGGCAGAATTTTTACAATTATAATATCAAATTCGCCGGAAAACCTATTATATTAAGCAGGCGCGATGGAATGTAACGACTGAAAAGTTGTTTCCCTCCTTTTAGCGGATTTTAGCTGTATAACAGATTGATTCCAACACCGAAAATGCTCAGTAGCCGAATAGCAAAAACAATTTAAAAAGACCGAAATTTATTTGTAATTTTTTTAAACAAACCGTAATATAACCTAACCCACAAAATACACGCCCTGGTCTGTGCTCTGGCCAGTATGTATTTATTAGTTTTCTAGGCATACCTTAACCTAACTCACAAATATTATGTGACATCAGTCTTTCTTCGTTTTAAATTAACATAAAATTGCATTGTGGCCGCGTATTTCGCTTACTGTGCGTTTTTAGCAGCTGCTGAAAGTTCTCAATGCATGGAAAATGTATATTAAAACATTTGCATTCGAAAAAAAAATTCCAACGGAACCGCACATTCTTCATGATTCTTCTCCGAGTTTTATATTTTTTACTTTTTTCTATTTTTACTAGATAGAGTATTAAGATCTCCACATCATAAGTGCACTTTAACAATAAGTTAACTTACGTTCACGATGGAATTTCCATGTTGCTGCTCGTGGAAAACATATCTTAAGTTTATCATTGGATATACTGTTAAAATGGTGAAAATTTCCCAGGGTGGCGGAATTTTTGGTTTCTGTTTATGCTACATTCTATACCCGAATTCGGCATTGTCCGAAAAAATTGCTCAAAACTAGTTTTAAACTCCTGAAAATGCTCAAACCCAAAAAACAGCCACAGCGCATTTTGGATTTATCTAAACTTAGAAATACTGATATTTTTTTAAACAAGCCGTAACATAACCTAAGCTAACCATTAGTATAATTACCGTTAAATAAGTATGGACTGAAGATTTCTACACTGTTGCCATATCAGTGGTCATATTGAAAACGCCAAGTTATAATGAAGCGGCAACACCGAATGGCAAGGGACAGAGTGCGGGGAAGGAAAATGTTGAGTATTAGTGCATACTTATTTTACTGCGACTATGATTATGTAATATTCGTTAAGTGGAAAAATTCGGATTTTGGAATTTTCAGGTGTTCGAAAGTACTTATGGCTGTATTATAATCAAAATGGTCTTAAATCTGTAAATAGTGAACAAAATCGCAACGCAGGCTGCCACTTTTATGTATAATTTTATATGTGTTTTTGTCCGTTTTTTACAGATTTAAACTTACAATTTTAACCATAATACGGCCATTAGTTCTGAGCATTTTTTTTGGATAATGCCCGAATTTGGGTATAGAGTATATATTAATAATTTATGTAATAAAATAAGTAGTTATTATAGTAAAATTTTCAAAATTGACAAACAATTTAGGTTTCTTATTTTCATGTAAATAAAAAATATAGTGCATATTTTATAAATTATAAATAAACTTTTAAGCAAATAATAATCAACATTTGAATGATTTTTACGTTGCGTTTTCCTGGAATTTTAAAACTGATAAAAAATGTCCATCATTATGAATTTAGTTACCAAATGTTTTCATAAGTTATCAAAGTAGGACAAGATTTGTTACAATAATATCAGTAGAAGGACATGGAAGAATGAAAAATATTAACTACTTGAATTAATTTTTATAGTGTCCCATTTTCAGTTGACGCGGTGGGCACCTCGAAACAGTTACGATTTTGTTTAGATTGTACTTTGTATGCGGAGACCATCACAGGTATACTTACGTACTACTTATGTATCTTAAAAATTATATAACGACGAATGATTAAAATTGCTTATGTCTATCTTTTTCAAATAACGTCTGTAAAAATATATCAGTAGAGGAGAAAAATATTTCGAACAAAAATATATTTTATGCATTAGTCAGTGGCACAAGAAAGATTTCTATGATGGCCATTATTCGTATATACGAAGGTCACGCTAGAATTATGGAGAATAAGGCATATGGGTCATAATTTTAGAATTTTGTTTTCAAGATATTCTGAATATTGCAATAGTTAACTTCAACAATAATACAGCTCGCCATTCCTTCCTTCCATTTTCCATTGCTTAAAAACATTGATGGAGTGAAGAAATAAAAACATAAACCAAGCAAAAAAAAACAAAAATGGAAAAAATACATCAATTACAAAAATGAAACGAATTATGAGAAATATAAGGAACAACGAAAGAAAATTAAAGAACTAATCCAATGGAGCAAGAGGCAAGAATGGAATGAATTTGGAAAACAATTAGAGGAAAACCATAAAGGAAATAAAAAACTATTTTACAAAAAATAAAAATAAATAAATATTTCATCACGGCATATTACCCATTGCTGGGTGTGCCAATCTGCTTCATACAAAATAGCAATAAATCAAAGGAAAAATAAAGAAATTCCCTTAAAGAAAATAAAATACAAAAATGGAAACGCTATCGACAACGAAATTAGTATAATAAATAGATGGAAAGAATATTTTGAGGAGCTATTAGAAGCTGGAAGAACGTCATGACGACCACGACGAAATAACAATAAATGAAGTAAACGACGCAATAATGAAAATAAAAACGGGAAAAGCCGCAGGATTCGACAACATAAAACCAGAACAAATAAAATATATATGTGTATAGCGACAGCAGCCAAAGTATATGTAGGCCAGTCGTCACGGAGATTAACATCGTTTTAAATCGGGAAAAAGATTTAACTATTGAAATCGGTTTATTGTAGGCCTCTTTTAGACTTACTCATTTATCCCCCGCAACACCACCAATTTTGCAGAAATATCGCTCGAAAAAAGTTTTTTTTTTTGCCAATAACTCGGTTCTGGATGGTCCTGCGACAAATAATGTCAATATCAAAATTAAAGATAACTAAATTCTCTATCGAAAAGGTAGGTAAGTAATATCAATATCCTACGAGCTACAGGCGAGGGAAGTCGCGTGTCGTATCGGATTGACGCACTATGTCAATACTTGTCTACATTACCATGTTCTCTACTTGCCACCACGTTTAATTTTCACTATTAAAGTTTGGCGAATATATTTAATGTAGATTTTTAAACTACAAATATAGAAACTGTCGGCGTTTACAACAATTATGCGCTCGTTTTCATACCACCTTGCGGTAGCGCGTTTAGCGCGTTTTTTTAAAGTGGTGTCCCTAATAGGCCTAATCCACCTTTTTATTTAATTATTGAACTCATCGTCGATACTTTTATTTTCTACTGCCACTGTATTACATTTGTTTAGTTATTTTTATTGTTGACGGTCCAAAAGGGTCCCTGTCTTCAATGAAACTGTGATTGTCGGCATCGTTATCAACTGCATCGTCTTTATTAGATTTAGCTGCGTCGTTGTGCAACAAAAAATATAATAACTGAACATCGGTTTCTTCGGATTGATCTTAGTCGTGTACACAGATCTCAACGTTCGTACACGATTGACCTAGACATCCGGCACAAATGACAGAACATCTTAGTCCAGCTTTTCTACAACTACATGCGGCTTTGCAGCCTTTGTGTACACTGCAGCTTATTGTTTTTAAGAGTTCTTGTAAGCACCTTATTTTTTGGTAGTAATAGGGAACAACCCAAATTTCTTTTTTATCCAACCCCATCAATCTTGAGGATTCTTGGTATTACTGTACCATTGCTGAATTTGGTAATAAGTTCTAAAAAAGTGTTGCCGTGCAGCAGACTCAATGTATATATATGGATGAAATAACAATGGAAACAAAACAAAGAACCAAGAAGACGACTATAGGATACTTAAACATTAATATAATAGACGTAACAGAACTCCTTTTCGCAAACGATATGGTCATATTCGGAAACTCAGAAAAAACATTGCAAAGTAATATCAATATTTGGCAAGAAGAACTTCAGAAAGCCAATATGACTATAAACATTGAATAAACCAAAACAAAGTTAGTAAGAAAAGAAAAACATTGATATATGCATTAACTCAAAAAAAAATCCAACAAATGGAAAGTTTTAAATGCTTAAGAAGTATAAAAGAAAGGCAAGGAGGCTTTGTAGAAGAGATTAACAACAGGGTACAAACAACGGCTAACATACCATTAATTGAGAAAAACATTCCTTAGAAACAAAAATATATCAACGAATGCAAAACTAACTTTATATGAAACGATAATACTTCCAATCCTCTTATACGGCAATGAAACTTGGACAGTTAACCAAAGACAAAATAGCAAAATTCAAGCCATATAAATGAAATGCCTAAGGACCATAGCAGAGACAACGAGACTAGACCGAATAAAGAACGAAGATACCAGAAACCAACTTGAGGTAAAATCTGTCAAACAGCTAATTGAAGAAAAACAGCTAAACTGGTTCGGGCACCTTGTCAGACTACCACAAAAAGGAAAAGTGAAAACAATCGGGAAATCCAGAACAACAGGAAAGCGAAGCTGGGGAAGACATGGAAAATCTTAAATAAATAAAATAAATATATCATCAGTGCACATTACCCATTGCTGGGTGTGCCAATCTGCTTAATAGAGGAAATTCTTACAAAGAAAAAACAAGTTGAGCAGCACTCCATTTGTAGAAAATTAAACACCAGGAAGAAATCTCGACACCCTAAGGGTACAAGGGGAACCGAATAATATATAGTACACACTTGTTGAAATTAATCATATAATAATTATTGATTACATTTGTAACCAGAAGTAAGCATCCACTAACTAATATGAAAAATAACACTATTTAACATCAATAGATAATTTCTTTCATTGAATAAAAAAATATAATACGTATTTATAAATGAATAAAAAATATACAATCCAATAAGATACATAGTTTTATTGTTATAAAACGGAAATTTTATTACGATCTGGATTTGGATAATTTAGCAGAGATAATACTTAAATTTATTCAATAGCATTTTTAATTGATAATCTGTAAGTTAATTTTTGAAGAAGTTGTTTTTTGTAAGAATAAAGGATCATTCATACTATTAAATGTTTTTTTTTTTAATTGAGCAAAATGTCTAAATTATTTAATTCATAAATGTAAGTTACACAAGTACATTGGCTATATAGAACTCTACCATACCATAGTTCCTTTTTTCGAATTCATTTAATGTAATAAAAATTGTATTTATCATTATTCAAAATTTAGATAGTATTTAAAAAAATATTGTTTCCGTAACTAGTAGCTCAGTTTCTTGTTCAGAATACAATATTTTAAAACAATTATTGTTTTCCATACAATACAATTTTGATCATCTGAATACCAAAAATTGTATAGTTTACGATAATTTTTTGACATTTCAATTTATTGTTTTGTATACAATATTGTTTCAGATTCAATGTTCACGTGAATTTCAAAATTACAATTTATTGTATACGAAACAATAATTGTTTTGATTATAATATCGTTTTCTAAAGAAGTGTGACGAGAATCAGCCTGATAATGTTGTAATAAATTTCAAAGCCTAAACAACTCCATAGTAACCATCAAATGACAGAAAAATGTCAGTGTCAAAAACCAACAGTAGTTCATAAACCTATTTGGGTGGTATTTGCGCTCAATTCTAAAATTTGACGTAAGTCTATTTTAACTAAACACATGACAGTGGTTCAAAATTTGTCAATAGTACGAATATGGTTTTATGTGGATTTTAGCTGACACTAAATCTTAGAATTTTTTTTAGCAACATAGTAGTAAAACTTCAAATTACGCTTGTACGTTAAATGAAGAAATTTAACTGACATTATTGAATTTTTTTTTTGTGATATTGGTAAGTTTACTATTTTTTGTTGTATAACAATAATAACAATTAAATATTTAAAATTATAGCTATATACATATACCCATCAGAAATCCCGTCACGAAATTGGAAGAAATCCGAACATTTAGAAGTGTAGGAGAAAACTTCCTCAAAAAATAAATTTAAAATTATAAAAATAATGAGAAATTTATAGGGCGCAAGCACTCATGTGACTTTGTTGGACTTGACAAGCAAATATGGGGGTCCGAGTGTGACAAACTAACAACGTGAATATAGAAAATCTTGAAATTTTTAATGAAAAATTTTGACATTTGACATCTATGTACATAATTACTAATTGTCATTCTGACACGGGCCCCCATATCTGCTTGTCAAGGTCAACAATGTCACATGACTGCTGGCGCCTTATGCTTATGTAACCAAAAACGGAAGTGGCGAGAGGTATTGTGTTGGTCACAACAGATTTTTTTAATTTAACTTTTTTAATATTTTGTAACATATTAGAAATGGCTTGAAATAAAATAAATTAATAAAATATTAAATAACAAAAATTACACAAGTTAAAGTTTCTGACAAATAAAATGTCAAATATTTGTTTGTTATTTTTTTCAAATGCCATCATGGTTATCGGTATTAATAAGAAATTGAATAAATTTAATAATTAATTTATGGATCTAAAATATTTCAAATTTACATGTATATGGTGTCATTTGATGCAGAATTTTTTATCTTTCTATTGATGCCACAAACTTTGTTTTCAGTTCAAATGGTGAGCAACAATTTGCGAAGAACGATTTTCCCTTTTAACGGGCTATGTTCGGGTTTCAAAAAAATCTAATGCAGCCAGCACATTACCTTCCGGCAATTCTACGTAATTTGTACAAATTCCAAACAGATTTTTTTTTTTGCAAACTATTCTATGGGTGTTTTCTTTTTAGGGAAGAAATTGACTGATCTTACCTCGTACTGAACTGAACTGCTCCTAAAAAGAACAGTATGTTTTTTTTTTTAATAAGAAGAAAATAAAAACATATATAGCATTATATTTATAACATAATAATCTTTTAATTGAATTGTAGCTATAATCTGTTGTATTACCTAATGTGATTTGTTTTTGCCACATTAAATTATCTTGCATTTTTATATTTCCAGTAAAAACATTTCACAAAGATATTATATAAATTTTATTTGACACTAAGATCTGTCAATTAGTAATATTTGAATATTCTAACTGTTTCCATATTTTAGTAGCATAGGTTGCAAGATGTTTCTTTATAACTCTTTATTTCTAAATTCATTGAATATAAAGAAAAAATTTATTAAATCAAATAGAGAGTAAAATAATCTGTAATATTTATAAAAAAAAAAAATCATCACGGCATATTACCCATTGCTGGATGTGCCAATCTGCTTCGTACACAGATATCGGTAATGATGGAATATTTGTACCGTGTGGGCGCTTACCAGGCGTCACCTCACGGGCACTCATTGCTGGCGTGGAGAGTGCGCCACAGGGGTCAATTTTGTGCCATTAAAATGCGATGTAATTTTTTGGCGTCGGAACCTGGGTCCCCAGATTCGCGACCAGACACTCAGGCACACGGCCACGAGACCCCGTAATATTTATAATCACATAAAATGTCAAAAAATGATATTTAACAGTGTTTTATCAAGAAAAACTGTTAAAATCTTCATATTGGAGTACTTCCGGTTAACCAATCGTAACCAAAATCTAATCAACTCTTTATATAAACGTACGAAAGAGGAATATGAAAGAATTATAATTTTTGGGTTTGTAGTATTGGAGTTATCGAAGGAGAAATTTTTGTCACATACACATATACACACACACACACACACACACACACACACACACACACACACGTGCGCGCACACACACACACCTACATACAGAATTCATCGTAAAAACAGTAAATTCGTATTTAGGGACTCTAAAACATACTTATTCATTAAAAACTCACTGTCGAATTTTTTCACCAAACACAATACCTTTCTTACCTATAGGTGACGGAAGGTAAAAAACTACCAGTATGTATGATAATAAAGAAATATTTCGAATTTAAATGACATAAATTGATCCCAGTGGTGCATTCTCCACGCCAACAATAAGCGTCCGTGAGGTGACGCCTAGTAAATGTCCGCACGGTACAATAATAATAATAATTATAATTCATCTATATTGTTTGATCCAAGCAGCATAAAAGGAACATATATTAAATTTATAGGTTAAACTCAACAATTATGGCAATGAAACAAAAACAAAGATAACAATTTAATTTAATATTTTTATGCGGAGTCACAGTACAGTACAGTATGCCAGTGGTTCTCACCGAATGTAGCATGTTAGCGGTTTTAAAGGGATACAATTTTGAAATTAGTTCATTTTCATTTTATTATAAGTACTTCTCTTATTTAGAAAGTGCCAAATAAACGACACATGAAGATCTGGAGAACTATAAGAGATACGAAATCGGTTGAATTGTAAAAAAATCTGATGTAGCCAGAACATGACCTCCCGCCAATTCCATGTTAAAATAACAATGAGCTGTAAGTAAAGTATCACTTCAGATTGATCGTATGTAAACAAAATCTAACTTGTTCCAATAAATAGAAAAGTCTGTAATAAGAAATTTTGGATTATATTATATTATGTTTTTCCTCGAAAATCTGTTAAGTTTTGGATTATATTTTAATATACTCGTAGTTTTTCATTAACAACTGTTATGGGTTTCAAGTAAAGTACCAGTTCCGGTTGTCCAATTTTACCTAAAATCTAATCAACTCTTTATATGAATGCAGAAAGCATAAATACGGTAAATAGAAATTGTTGGAACTTTGATATACGAGATACACACATACCCATGCAGGCACACATGCGCGCACACACACACACGCATACATGCACTCTCGCACACATACACGCACGCATTTTCGAGCACACACACACACCCACACAGGACACACAGACATAATTATAAAAAATGTAAAGACGTGTTGTGGGGGGCCTAATTAGTGCTTATTCACTGAAAATTTACCATCGAAAATATTACTTCCTTTACCTATATAGGTAGGTTGGCGAAAGGTAAAAAGTTATAGAGGGTGTTAAAAAAAGTATTTTTTTAGAATATATACATTTTGATAGAATACGCAGTCACTCTCTTACTTTTACAATTAATTAATAAACTTCGTATACTTTACATCGCAGTCAAGAAAGTATATCAAATATCAATGAAAATGTAATTAGATCCACGTACTGTCATAAAATCTGTTGTTATCACATTATCATGTATAAAGAGTACGTCATTTGCGTATAGAAATGTAGAACGTCATAGAGAAATTCCGTGGACCCTGAGCACCCTGCGAGGACGCTCGGCTGGTATCACAGGGACAGGTGACGGTGACCACGGAGAAAGTACGAATTGCAATACCCTGTGTCCACTGTCTTCTGATATTCGTAGTCCTAACACAAGTGACGACTAGTGGGGAACCAACTATAATAACATGGTCCGCATTTCCGATGACAGTTGTGTTTTCTCACCCTCAGAGATTCCTAACTTAGACTGAAGCCATGAACACTCTGGTATGTAAATTCAATATTTGGAAAAGAATACAAGTTTTTACCAAATAATAATATACATATGACTATCAGCAAGTTATTAATAATATTTATTCTTACTATCTTACAATTTATTATATTCTCTATTTTTATTTAACATTTTATATATATATTTTCAACTATAAAATTTTAAACTTTAAACTTGCATTTATAGGTATCTAACTACAAATTTAAGGTTGTACTGATAATAAGTTTAACATATAGCTTTTACAAATTGTTCGTTCATGTTCTCTCTCCGCCATTATACTAAACTCACCTTTATTTTTTTAATGTCTCCTTCTTATGTGGCCAGCACATTACCTTCCGTTAATCTTGTGTATTATATACAAATTCCATACATATTTTTTTTGCAAAAGATTCTATATTTCCAGTAAAATTATTTCACAAACAAACTATGCAAATTGCACTTGACACTGACATCTTCTTCTTCTTCTTTAGCTTTTCCCATTCGTTAGGGGTTGCTATTTTTTATTTTCTTCTTCCACTCTTTTCTGTTTTGCGTGTCGTCCTCATTCAGTTCCTTTTCTCTCAAGTCTTCCGCAATACGGTCCTTCCATCTTATCTTTGATCTTTCTCTGTTTCTTCTACCATCTACTATTAAGCTATTAACTCTTCTTCCTATATATTTTTCATCTCTCCTCATGACGTTCAAACCAATGTAATCGTCTCTCTTGTATCTGTCTAGAAAGTTCTATCACTCGAGCTATTTTCTTTATCCTTTAATTCCTTACCTATCTTTCCATATCTTCCGCAACATTAATTTACTTTTCATTGATACTGACATCTGTCAATTTGAATTATCTGAATATATTAGCAGTTTCCATGGTTTGCATAGCTGGCTGATTTATGAAATTTAATATTTCTATAATTCTTTAACTCTATATCTATTGAATATATAGTATACAATGCAATCATATCGTATAGAGAATAACATTCTTTAAAATATATTATCATTAAATGTCAATAAATGATATATAGCTTTTTTTTTCAAGAAAAACTATTAAAAGTTGCAAATGAGGGTACTTTCGGTGGACCAATTATAACCAAAATCTAATCATGTCTGCATATGGATCTAAATTGAGGAATACGAAAAAAATATAATTTTTGGAATCGTGGTATTGGAGTTATGCAATCCGAAACACACACACACGCACGCACGCACGCACGCGCGCACCCACACACACACACACACACACACACGCCTCTCGCTAAGAGAGATATTGGATTCATGCTAAAAATCGCAGCCAGATTTTAATGAATAAGCACGTTTTAAGGTCCTTACAATCCGATTTTAGCATTTTTACGATGATGTGTGTGCGTGTGGGTGTGCGTGTGTATGTATGTGTATGTGTGTGTGGATGTTGGAAGGATGATTTATTAAAAATTATAAGACTTAATATCTGTTTAACTACGTATTTCCCAATCGGACATTAATCGGAAGAGTTGAGAAGGTTTTGGTAATAACTGGACAACCCGAAGTACCAGATTCTTGAAAAAAATCTTCTTAATATTATTTTCTGAAAATTTTTGTTCTTGCATATTGATACATTTAAATATTTTATTGTATCTTCTACAGATTTAGAGATAAAAGAAATACAATATATAAAATAATCTGTTGTAATAAATCTCACAGCCCAAATAATGTCATGAAAACCAATTGAAAAATTAAAATGTTTGTAACTGACAGTTAAAGGTCAGTGTCAGAAATCCGGTATATACATATATTATTTCTTATTGTATTAATAGATAATATTGAAAATTATAGGTATGTTACACATACCCTTCAGAAATACTGTTAATTCCGACAATGAGTTGGAAACACCTCGAAAAATTAGAAGAGTAGGACAAACTTTCTTCATAGAATAAATTTAAATTAAAAAAATCTAAATATAAGGAATAGATATAAGTAGATTTTTTGGTGTAGATTGTAGGTATACAAGAAATATTAACTACAATAGGGCGCGAACAGTCATGAGACTTTGTTGGCCTTGACAAGCAAATATGGGGGCTCGTGTCAGAATGATAGCTAGTAATTATGTACATGGATGCCAAATACCATAATTTTTTATTCTAAATTTCGTGATTTTCCAAATCCATGTGGTTTATTTTCCTAGACAAGCAAATTTCACACACCCGGTGACAAATTAGCCACGTGAACTTAGAAAATCTTGAAATTTTTGAATGAAAACTTCTGACATTTGACATCTATGTACATAATTAGTAGATGTCATTCTGATGCGGGACCCCATATCTGCTTGGTAAGGCCAACAAAGTCACATGACTGCTCGCGCTCTATACTTGCTGGCCACAACATTTTTTTAATTTAAAGTTTAAATATGCAAACCTAGTTCAGTAGGACGTCAAAGGGCCTTCTGGGCAATATGCGACGGCATACGTTGCATACACCTGCTCGTATTGACTCTACCGTTCTTAAATATCTTGGTGAATGGCCATATCGCATTACCTGCAACTCTTTTTTTAAAACACTGAAGAATAAATTAGAACCTTAAGTACGAGTATATTATTTATAAATTATTAAAATTTACCGTCCTTACAGAAACCTGAGTGATATACAGGAGGGTCTTTCAAAAATATTCCAATAAAATTACGGGTTTAATACAAAATGATTTTTTCCCGAAATTCGCCAAATTAACAGCAGGCTGTATGAAGTGTATATTTTTAATAATAAATAATGATTATCTAATCACGTAACTAATGTTGTATAGAAATAAATTAATACATAATTATTTAAAAAAATCCAGTGGCACTAAAAAGAAATGTAAACTTGAAGAATTTTGAGAATTTCGGAAAAATACCTTGTGCATTTCAATTAGTATATCCCACAATAAATATCTTTAATTTCTTCTTCAATATCATTTTAATCATCCTGTTCCTGTATAATAATATCTTTAACACGTAACTGGTAACATGGTTGAGATTTAACCCAACTGGGTGACCTAAGATCTTTCAGGATCCTATTGACTTCACCTTTGGAAAATTTATTTGCTTTAAATTGTTATGGAGTGTAAATATGATAAATACATAGTGTATATTCAACTGTCTTGTGTAGTAAAAGGTTCTAAAAAAATATGAAGCAGATAAAATTCAAATAAAATATTATTGGTATTGGTAAATTTTAGTTTGGTGGGATCATGAATGGCACTACGTTATTGGTTAAGGGTTAAATATATTACTTCAGCAATTTAATATATTATATTTTTCTTTAGATTGGTACACCCGGAAATAGGTAATGCGCCGTGATGATATATTTATTTCATTTATGTTTCCTGTAAAATAAGGAGTAACTGAAAATAGCATTATATTTTATAAATTATTTCAATTAAATTAAACCTCAGAAAGCAACATACATCTTTTGAGACAAGCATTACAATACGAGACATACCCCATTCGAAAAATGTGATAAGACGAAAACTAATTTTGTTTCAATACAAAAATAATAATTACATACTATTCTGATTTAGAATATGCAACTATAATTTAACAAGGATAATTAATTACAATACAGGCAAATACTTGAACTATGCTCCGTGAATACAGGCCGCTGATGCTTATTTCGTAACGTGGCGTCGCGAACGTCTGCAGTGTAAGCGAAGGAAAATACGAAATTTTGAACAAATAGGCTTGTAAAATGTGATTTATAAATATATACAACTCATATATAACTATTCAAATATATAATTACCATTTTATTTACATAATTAAAAGAGTGAAATAAAAATGAATTTTAAATTATAGAAGCTCACTGAAATATTTTATATTTATTTCTAATCGAAACAATACTTGAACAAAATAATATTAAATGATAAACAATGTAACATTTAAGAATATTACTTTAACTTACAACTTGATTCATAAGCAGGTGTCTGTTTTTTTTTTGTGGACCGTAGGAAGTACAGTGGCAAAATTTTCATAATGCTGTAAATTTGGCTCTATTAATTTTAGAACAAAAGTGTAAATACAAAAAAGGTTCATAATTTAAAATTGCATCTACCAAGTCCAAAATTGTTATTTACATGCGTTTCGTTTGCAAAAGAGGGACAAAATAAAAGTTATAATTTTTAGCTATTTACAGAGTGCCATGAATAATAGCATAGTTGTATTCCTCGAGTTTGGCAGATGACATCTGTCATAAAGTTTTAATATTTATTGAATTCATTAATTTATTTATCAGTAAGCATGGATACAATTACAATAGCAGAAAAAAAACTGAATGGAACAATGTTAACAATTAAATATCAATTAATAAACTTTTATCAGTCAAAGTCAAATAATACGATTATGTAAAACTCTTATGGCCGATAGTATAAAGGCAGATTAAATATGTGTTAAACAACAGTTAAGCAAACGGAGTTTATTTAGTGAACTTAGGTTAATTATATTTGGGTGGTATAACATTAAAATGAACTGGAGTCAATTGAACGTAGTTTATCCCTTACTCAGTCGGTAATATTTCATGCAGCTCACTTCTCGTCATTCTATCTGTCAATTAATGTTTTGAAGTTTTGTTCGCGCGCGGGTCTATGTATTTGAAAAATACCTACATAATACTTTTTCTACGTAAAAATATAAAATGAACAAAAAGCAGTGATCTAAGAATTTTGATGAAGAAGAAAGACTGTCATTAATAGAAATAATGCAAGAATATATAAATATTATTGAAAATAAAAAAAGCTGACTCGGCAACAAATAATTTGAAAATAAAATCATGAACCGAAATTGCTGTAATGTGTAATGTGTAAAAAATCTAAAACTGTTCGTTTTTCAAAACGGAACCGCAATTTAAATTCAACATCATTATATATTTCGAAAGGATTTCTCTTTTCCCGAAATATTCGGGGCCGTTTATTCATTAAATGTATATTCATTATAATATGTTCGTCGTCACTATTAGAACTTGAACCGTACATCAACATTTTTACTCTAGAATATAAAAAGCATATAATTTAAATGAATTATAAAATATATGCTAATGCACTTAACTTACCAAAATATTAATTAAGTATATCAATATACTTTCTTAAAATATTATTAAAAACATTGACAGTTATAATTATGAATGATATTCAGCGTTATTCAGAATATAAAAACGTCAGTTATTATTTAAACTCAATTTGAACGGATGAAATCGGCCGCTCAAGTCAAACGTAGTTTAAACTAAAGTCAAAAGCTAATTTTGTTTTATACTATTGAAATTTTACTTGAACCTAGTTCAATATCAGTTAAACTGAGTTCAATAATTGAACTATGTTTATACTATCGGGCATTAAAGATGGATATTTTATTTTACGTTTATCTCAGGACAAGAAACTATTATATCCATAAATTTAGGCTCATTGATGCAGTATTTAAATCGTAAGATTTTTTTGTATTTACACTTTAGTTCTAAAATTAATAGGGCAGAATTTGCAGTCATATGAAAACTTTACTCTTGTATTTCCTATGGTCCATGAAAAAAGTAAAGACCCGGTATATACGAGATGTTATTTCAAAGTAGAACAATGTTTTCTTTATTTTATATATTGCAGGAATTACGTAAACATATAATATACATTTGTATTTAAAAAATAATTGCATAATAATAGTAATAGTAAAAATAGAAAATAGAAACAAGCAACAAAGATTGTGCTTGATAGAAGACTAAAATAATATAACAAATTGTATATCTACTCGTAGAAATGAAATAACTTCTTTGATAAAAACATTTTATGACAATGACAAATTTTAAATGAATTATTTTTTTCTACGTTCCGTCGCCTTTAGATAAGAAAGATATTGTCTTGGTCAAAAAATTCATAGTCAGTTTTTAACGAATAAGCACAATAGGTAAAAATCGAAGACGATCCAAAACACGTGCAAGCAAAGCAGCTGTCAACAAGTAAGTGAACATTCAAAATGGCCGAGCTTGTCGACATAAGTGAGAGACATGAGTACCAACATAAAGCCACAAAAAGATCGAAATTCGAATATACGTAACCCGCGAAAATTCAAAATTCGCGATAGTTTTTGAACACACCTCGTATATATATATATATGGAGTGGGGATAAGCATTCAGGTCAGTATTCTCGTGCGGCCTCGATTTATGCCATCATTTTCTAACATGGGATCTCTGACAAATTGCACAATGTTTATTTGTTGACTCAAATGAAAGACCAGATACAGTTGATTTTGGTTAATAACCCAAAATTTTCGTAATTGATGCCATCGAAACATGGAGATTTTTTTACTTCCAGTTGTTTTGTAAGATAAATATGCTCCTAGGTATTTCAAAAACTTTCTTCTGGATTCTGTGATATCAATGTTGTTAGTTTTATAGATCAAAAAGGCGTTTTTCGCTGCAGTATCTAGAATTACGTCGTCTTCAACTACTTCGACCTACGTCTCATTTTCATCTACTTCACTTGTACTACAGTTCTGTGTTCGTTGCCCATTTCTTCCGTCTCATAAGCTCTTCTAGCTCTTTTTCGCCTTCACGAAGCCATTTTAAGATAACGCATGAGCAACAAAATGGATCGTATACGACCCGAAAGGTGTCTGGTGCACAAATTATATGTTAAATACTAGTACAAAATTTATATGTGAAGAGATCATAAATGACCCCATTTTGTCGTTTATGGGTTAATTAGTTAACGAATATTTAGCATCATGCGATACAAAATTAAAATATCACACCAACCATATCAAAAACAAAAAATCTGATGTGACCAACACAGTACCTCCCGCCATTTACCTATGTATATAATTTTTATATTACTTTATAAATTTATCCATAATATACAAAAAGTATTAAAGCAAACTTGTACAGAATGGAATAATCTTTAATTTTTATAATAACTAATTGAAAAAAAATACATTTAAAGGTATTTTTTGAGGAAAAACTATCTTGAGCTTCAAGTAAACTGCCATTTCAGGTTATCCGATTGCCACCAAAATCTAATCAGTTCTTTCCATATTAGAATAATAAGGTAGAAATACATGGTTTCAAAACTTTCTGAACGATAGTATTTGAGTTAGAGCGTAAACAGGATCCATATACACACACACACACACACACACACACACACACACACACACACACACACACACACACACACATACATACATACATTCATACATACGATCCCTATACCTCCCTTACCAAGGGTAGCGGGAGATAAAAACAATACTTTATAGTGAGAACAAATAATATTTGAAAATAAAAACAATTTTTTCCAAGTTACTGTGTCATGCCATTTCGCCCTTTGTTCTTGCAACTTACTTCGTGACGTGAATTTGGCTCCAATAAATAAATTTGTTACTAATTTCCTCTTCGCATTCAAGGAAATTTTAATGTCTTTCGTAATATTTTATTTGCTTTACTACATATTGTACTTTGTGTATGAGGAAAAAATTGCTAGGTTTATTTAAAACATATATTAGGATAATTGTAAATTCAATGATAATACGAAGATAAGATAACATGTATAACATTCTTATGATAAACTTCAGAGAATTTTGAAAGTGAGTCATTTTCTTAAATGGCAATTTCATGTACGTTCCCATTTATATTTTATAATAAATTTGTTTCAAGAAAAATCAGGTCGATTATGTTTACAATGCAATGCTCAATGCGTCAATATGTTTACTTTCTCGCATGTAGTAAAATCCATTGGCAGCGATATTTAAATTTCGTTCATTTTTATTCATAACGTGTAGAATATAAATTAAGGACACACATCAAAAGCATTTTTGTATAAAATATTGAAAACCAAATTTAAAACTTGCAAGGCCGGAATAAATTTAGAATTTTAAATTTTCTTACAAGAATTGGTTAAACTAAATTGTTACATAAGGACTATGTAGGAAAATATTTGAAGGCGGATCTAGTTTAATTATAAGAAATAATTAATTACTAGGTGTAACAGTAAATTAATCACTTGATAATTAAATTATTTTCTGTGATCTATGATTAGTTGAATTTTCAATTCTTTCTAATAAATAAAAATAATTTTAGATAATTAAACAAATGTGTTGGAGGAAATCCGCATTATTAATATGCTATAATTTGTAAATATAATTAATAGTGTAAATGAAAGTACAATATTAAAAAAAAATCTTTTTCAGTAAATCGATAAGTTCAGGTAGTAAAATAATAACTTACAGTTATGTACCGAATACGGTCTTTTATTGTATAGTTCAATTTTTTATTTCTTTCTTTTACCGGAAACGAAATTAATTAGTATTTTAAAAGTGAAGTAATTAACTTTGATCTTTGATTGTAGCTGTAGCTTATAGTACATTTCAATACTTTGAAATTAAATTATTTTCATATACATATATTAATAGTTATTTATCTACGATAGTGCGTAAAATTTATGTTTAGATGTTAGTTTTAAGTTTGTAAAACGGTTGTTTAGTAACAAGGTTTCATTAGTCACGGGTGGCAAACTTCTCATTTAATATTGTGATCCTGATTAATAAATAAAAGTATTTTTTTATATTTATTGGGTTTTTTCATTATATCGTAGATAAAATATTGTACGATACACATACGTAAAACATCTTTAGTCACTCAGGGGTCTTAAACCGCTCGCTACACTGTGTCCCATTCGTGACTAAAGACTAACTTTACGTACTTGTATCGTAAATAACTATTACGATATAAGTACGTAAAGTTAGTTTTTCTCTTTAGTCACGAATGGGTCAGAATTAAAACATGAGCGCACCGAGGGTTTTAAGACCCATGAGTGACAAAAGATGCTTTACGTATGTATATCGTACAATATTAATTAAATCTAATAATTCAATAAATATAAAAAAAAAATACTTTTATTTATGAGTCAGGATCACGATATTAAATGAGAAGTTTACCATGAAAACAAAATATTCAATGCGGGTTTTGCAAATTTAGTGTGTTTAAAATTTTTAATCACTCATTGCTCGGCAACCCGTGTTTCTTTTTTGTCATGGTTACGGTGAATATATACTTAGTATGCGTTTATTAAAAAAAAATCGTAGTTATTCTCTGTTTTACATGCAAAAAAGAATTTTGATTTAAAGCATGGTAAGGAAAATAGTCAACTTTAAACATTGTAAAATATTTTTGGGAACGAGTATTTTTATTTGCGATGTTAGCTGGAATGCACTAATGCTAGAGCAATAAAGTTTTAACTCCATTTCAACAAAACATAGGATGGGTTGTTGACGGCATTAAACCTACCAATTATTGTTATAACATTAAAATGTTCGCGTCGGAAACTTTTGTACTTTAATGGCCATACAAGCCTAAAATCGAAATTTCTTATCTCAAAACGTTTATACTATTTTTCGGTATGCACCTTGAACATAACTTTTAATTCCGCTTAAGACTGCGTTCGGAGTGCAATATAATTTCAAACATACAAATCTCAGAAACTATTGCATTTATTAAAATGCGGTTTTAAAATTTATATTTAGTATGAAAGTATATATTTTATAGTAGGTAACATTTTTTTATTGTTTAAATTAGTAATACAAAAATTAAATAATAATAAATTTTGTTGCAAATGATGTTACTATTATTAATTTGAAAAAATTACTGTTAAAATTATTATCTAACTCCGTCTATCTAATTTATTTTCTATTGAATTTCAATAAAATGAAAATATGTATAAATATTAAATTATTTTCTTCATACGTTTGTACAATTTTACATCATAAAAGCAAGTTTGTTCGGACTGTTAGTCGTTCTCTACCTGGTTTTTCACTCTTTGCTTGCATTTGCGTACAGGTCTCCCAAAAATAAGAACTCATGTGGGTTGCGGAAAAGACAACATGCGATAGCACGATGGAAAGAGATAATAATAGAATTATAGGTAAATAATCATTTGTACAGTCCGGGAAACAAATGGAATGACCGATTGGCAACCTCTGCTCCTCTTCGTTCATATTCGTACTTACGAAAAATGTTGGTAGGTAGATATACAATGCTTCATGTTTGAGGCTGTACAATACAATTTCCCTTTCTTTTGTAAATTGCGCATGCAACCTTAAAATGAGTTGCTATACTGGGACTATTGTATAATCCTTTTACCCCCACTATTTCTACCACCCATTCTGAAAAACCAGAATTGCAGAGTTCTGTAATAGCAGTGGTAAGTTAGTTTATCTTTTGTCCGCTAGTAATGCTGAGGTATTATTTGCAATCGTTTGTACATGCGTCTCTGCTATGCATGCGGACGAGCATACTTTATCCCCAACTTCGAACGCAGTCTTAATATTAATATTTTGCAGCTGTGCATCTCTTTGCTGGTAGCCATTACGGTTGCTGAAGTAGTGGATCAGCCAGCAGAGAAGAACCTGAAGAAACGAGGCGTTCTCGGCTTGGGTTCGTACGGCTTGGGTTCGTATGGCTTGGGCCTGGGGTCCGCTTCACAACTCGGAAATGGTCTCTCTTTGGGTGGTCTCGGACTCGGATTGAGCAGCGGTACACTGTTAGGTGCACACACTACTAGCAACATACACACCACGGTGGTGCGGAACCATGCCGTACCCGTGCCGCAGCCCTACCCAGTGCATGTGGACCGACCAGTTCCCGTACCGGTTCCTCAGCCAGTGCATGTCCCTGTGGACAGACCTTACCCTGTTCCTGTAAGTAATTAAATTCTATCTATAATAAAGGATAACGCATTGTTGATAGCTACTTGGCATTTAGGATTTAACCTTTAGGACGATCCCGTAAATAAGGTACAACTCCGAACGATACATGTGACATTTGTAAAATTATATGGAATCAATTAAATAGCTTTTGGCAAAACAACGATAGTCAACATATTGTACTTCCAAAGACGCCATTGCAAAAAATATCTTAGTTACAAGTTATTATATTGTAAAGTTTGAATGCATCTAAAAAGATTGACCTATAAAAATTACTATATAATTGCTCATCAATAATTAAATACTTAACATTCAGTAAATAATTTTCAAATACTTAAAACATGATCCTCATTTATTTGAATTACAGCAATGTTCAACAATAAAGAAGCTAGAAAGTTTTTTTTTATCTCAAATTTAAAAAAATGTACTAAGATTGTTTTTGCCTCAATTGAAAACAAAATATCATTAATAAATTAAATCATTTTTTTTACCTCGGATTCAGAATTTTGATTTCTAGGATTAAATGCTAAAATATTTCATAAAATGAAAATACTTTTTTATGTTTCTTCATAAATAATCAGAAAAGCAGACGTCATTTTTTGAAATACTGTAGGACAACTAATTTATAAATTTGTCATGTTACCTAAGCTTGCCTTTTTATCCCAATCGAGATATTTTGATGATATTTCGTTTTGAAGAACACAGATAAATTATTGCTACCTGGTGAGTGTCTTAATAATTCCTGCAACCAACACATCGTATGCGCAATGTAATATAGCTAACTTTATATATATGTTACCATATGACTGTTTCACTTTCACCACTTAGGTTTGTAATTTATAACAATCAATAAAAATATTTCAATATTATTATTAATTAATACATTAATTACAATAATTTTATTCTGAGCTGAAAACGAAGTGGTAAAGTAAATAATAAATTTATGAATTAGCATTTCAAATGATTCGTATTAAAAAATAATTCAAATAAAATTTAATAAATTTTCTATAAGTGTATATGAAGTTAATTAAATGCACAAATTGCATTCTTTAAATTAATTGATATTTATGCAACAACAATGAACAGTGCTTTCTTATTTAACAAAAATCACATTGGTATGAGTACATGACATACATTAGTTATTCGAATTGCACACATTGTTTCTACGTGCGAAATTGTAACAGAAATATTTGATGTAATCGTATACACTTAAATATTAATTCTACCATAAGACGATCGATAGATACGGAGAGAAATAGTGAAAAAATGATACACGTGAATGAACTTTATCATTGATTTAATTTAATTTGGAGGCGGCTGTTATAAATACATAGTTGTTTTACTATTACTACTTGCTATTTAAACAAACGAGTGACTATCGTGGCCGCAAAATAAATGTAAACGTAAATTAACATTTTTTTTTATATACCTGTCGAATATTATTTTACGGTCACTGGTCGCTTTTAATTTACGGCCAGTATATGTAGCTTATGCACATTGGTTTCAGTCTGAATTGTCCAGATGGCAGCATAGCACATGACACGAATGAATATTGATTTTTTCTAAAAATTAAAATATCTCAAAAACTACTGCGTTTATCAAGTTTTAGCAAGAGTATCTTTTTCTGTATATTTTTTGCATTGTACGTAATATTTTATAAGTAAAAATGAAAAAAAAAAATTGTAACCTAATACAAATACACAAAAAGAACGCTGAAAAACGTTCATTCCTTCCTCATACGAGACATCGCTGGTTAAGATACAGAAACAAAAAAAATCTGTAAATATATATATATATATATATATATATATATATATATATATATATATATATATATATATATATATATATATATATATATATAAGTATTGTATTTAACATTTCTTGTACACACAAAAAATTCTAATTACACCTAATCTTTATATTTACGTATTTTCTATAATTTTAAATTCATTCTATGAGCAAGTTTGCTCCATTTTTTCTAAATGTTCGAGGTTTTTCCAATATATTAACGGGATTGGCGGTATATCTGACGAGTTCATGTAATATATCTATAATTTTAAATATATAATTAATAATACAATAAGAAATATTAAATATCGTTCCCAGAACTATCTCTGAATTCTTGACACTGGCATTAGTGACATTTATCAGTCAATTACAGACATTTTAATTTCTCAAGTAGTTACCATGGAGATGTTTCGGCTGTGACATTTACTACAACAGATTATTTTATAGATTATGTATTCCTATCTTTAAATCTATAGAAGGTATAATAATTTTTTTAATTTTGTCGGATAGAGAATTTTGGTTTTTAATATTTGTAATAACATAAATTTTCAAAAAATAATATTTAGAAGATTTTTTGTTAAAGTACTACTACTTCCGGTTGTCCAATTGTTATCAGAATTTATTCAACGCTTCCCATTACTGTTAGAATGAGGAATCCGTAGTTACACAGGTCTTTAGTTTTATATAATATGAGAAATCGTACATACAACAACCTCACACACACACACATCCACACACACACACACACACATCCACACACACACACACACACACACACACACACACACACACACACACACACACAGACAGACAGACATCATCGTAAAAATGTTATTATCGGATTCTAGGGACCTTAAAACCTGCTTATTCACTAAAATCTGGATATGCGATTTTTAGCATAATTTCAATACCTCTCTTGGCGAGAGGTAAAAAGTATAAACATGGATATAAATAAATTACATCGATATAAAGTTTCAAAATTTTAGTGAAAGGAGTAATAGTTATTTTATTTTTCCGTGAGACAGAAAAGTGTGTGTAACAAAATTATAATTTTATAATACATGTTTTAGGTACCTCGTCCATACCCTGTGCACGTAGAGCGTCCATACCCAGTACATCTGGACCGTCCAGTGCCTGTGCCTTACCCTCAGCCAGTGCCTATAGCAGTGCCCCGACCTGTGCCCGTGCATGTTCCTGCGCCCTACCCCGTGCGCATCACACAGCATGTTCCTGTTCCAGTGCCTCAGCCCGTTGTGGTGCCGCATCCAGTGCCCGTACCAATAATATCTCATGGTCACTATGGTCATGGACTTCACTAAATAATAAATTATCTTAGTTTAGTTATATCAGGTAACTTCCAGTGAAATTATATATTCATAAAAATAGAAATGTTTCATGAAATATTTGCAAATAGTTCATTTTAATGATATAATTGACCAACTGGAATAGATCTGATTTAATCTAAATTTCATTTAAAATTTGCTAGCTCAAATTGTATATTACATTAGTTTTTTATACCTTATGTATTTATATATTGCTTGCTAAACTGTTTGCAATAAATACAAAGTGATTTTAAAATAAAATTATAAAACATGCCCAACGTGTGTGATTTTAAGCAATGTGTTTAATTTCAATTTTATCAATGTTAATCATCCTATTTTTTCTTTCTTCATGGCTTCCAGATGTAAGCTCTTCGGATTACATTAGAGCAGCGTTTCTCAAACTTTCATTTTGAGGACCCCTTCCAAAATTAAAAGGTTACGGTGGACCTCCAATACCCCCCTCGTCGTTTGTAAACCTCGCCGCAAAGCGGCTCTTTTTCCAAATGTCGAGTCGTGTGTTAACATATTGCCTTATAAAACTTATTTTCTAATATACTATTTTATTGACAGCTTGTCATTAACAGTTGAATAATTATCCTATAAGTTTTCCCACATTTAATTTTGAATTTATACACAAATTTAGTACAAAATTTATTACATTGTAACCCTTTTATTAATATTAAAAATATTTTCACAATTTAAAATGCAAGTTTTTGTTTAATTTACCTCAGATATTGGAAGTGTGCATTAGGTAGTGCGCGAAATATTGTGTACAGTACAAAAATAATGCGCATAAGAAATAATGACATATTTGGCATACTGACATCAATGCACAAATATCAACTTTTTTGACAATTGTAGAAATATAAATATTATTGTAGTCGTTGTTGCCGCTTCTTCATAACTTAGCATTTCCAATATGGCCAGTGAATTGGCAACAGTGTAGAATTCTCCAGTCCATATTTATTTAATGTCCGACCGTTACGTTATTCTTATCATAACAACCCTGCTTTCAGGGTTGTTATATACCAAATAACACCCTAGGGTGTGTTATAAATTTGACGTTGTTTCTATTGGGTACAGAATACAGAAACTCTGGGGATTGAAAATAAGATCGCAGCGCCCAAACGGCTTTAAAAGGATCTAACGTTGATAATTGGCATTTCATAATTTATTTTATACTTAAATGTGTATTATTAAGAAGTACTGTGTTTAAAAGTAAGTAATATAAATATAATGGATCAGATTTATATTTATATATAACCTAACCAAACTAATGTCACATAACATTATAAACGATAGTTCCGCAAAATAGCACCAGATGTCATATGCTAATTTACATTCCCCATATTATAAATAATACAAATCAATAACTAACGAAATCAACGTAAATAATATTCTTTATTTTTTTTTGTTAATTTAGAGTACAAGGTTATTATATGAAAAATGCAATTTTCAAATCGACAAACAATTCTAGGTTAGCATGTTGTTCAGTATTCGTAGTGACATTATCTGAACAGTCAATTTGTTTACAGTGGTGGTCGAGGTGTTGATACTAGTATTTGATTTCACGCCAACCACTAAACAAGAATTCTTTCGCAATTTTATGACAGATAGAAATATTGAAATAAACAAATCGGTATTGTATACAAATAAGAATATCGCGTTACCTAGTTACAGCGTTTGCAAGCAAATAGATTAATATCTCTAACAAAAATCACAATGATAGGACAAAAATCGAAAAAATCTTTAATAAAATAATATATCGGTCGGACATTAACTGTTGAACGTACCACGGGCGTTAAACGGACAATAATGCCTTCGGTCAACGTACACACCTCGGGCCGGAGGCCCTCGGAAAGCACACTGTTGACCTCAGGTGTTATTGTCCTTATAACACCCTTGATACGTTAATTACTATAACGGCAAGTATAACATTCTAAACAAAATAAGCATTGTTATCAAAATTATAAAAACTTTACAATTTAAGGCAAAAGTGACACTGTTTTAAATATTTACATATTTCCTCAATATTTAGGCTTAATTGTACTTGTTGGATTCTCATAATTGTATGATTAATATCGGAATCAGGCGGTGAGCGCATCTGGGATGCGCATTTATCGCTCTTCACCATAGACAAAGAAAGATATATACTAGACCATAGAGTTATAAAATATACATACATATAGAGGGAGCCTATACACTCAAAGTTGATGTCACGCGGGGTAAGATTGTATTTGTACGGCGGCCATCTTGGTAAGGTCTGGTGTATACAAGCGTTCTATAGGTATTTGATTATTTTGCATTAACAATCCTCTTTAATTAGATTTATTTGTGTGTGAAAAGTTTGTAGTAACATGCCAGCGTGTAGTGCCTATGGAAAAATATACAGTAACACGGCTACATTACATTATTAAAAATAGTCGTGATACATCCGAAACTAGACGTCAAGAATTAAATAAATTAATTTTATTTCAGGGGTGGTGAATAGAATAATAGTAGGACGAAAAGTGAATCTTTAAGGTAGCAAATTGTTTACAGCCTCGTCCGTAATTACTTGTAAGTACCTTCCTTAAAGACACTTTTCGTCTGAGATAAATACATAATTTTATACTGGTTTCTAGTTATTAAATTATTAAAAGAAATATGCAGCAATTTATAGCAGTGAGTTTTGTATAAGTAGGCTAAATCGCAATTCGAAAATCCTAGCAAAATTTTGACAGATTGAAATTGAATTTTTCTGGTTTCTTATTTGTTATAATTGATGAAAAATACATTCGTCGAGATATTTTGGATAAAGCTGCTGAGGTGACGAACAATTTAACGCCGCATAAATAAATGATTCAGTGTGAAGGTAAAGTTTTAAAGTCCTAGAACTAAAGTTCTAGTACTTTAATGTTCCAATTTTTGTTTTATAAATCGTTCAAAAAACGTTGCTTTAGAAACCAGTATGCAGTATTTAATTATCTGAAGTACATATTTTTGGTTTCACTTTTATTTATGTATTAGAATATTATAACAGTCAAACTTATTTTCGTAATAAATGTGTTTGTACTTCGCTACATATTTATTTTTATTGTAAACATCATAAATATATATTTTATATGAAGTTTCTAGCCTTAAATTATTTGCCCATTCGGTACTTAGTTTTTGTAAGTTTTTATTTTAATCATTACAATTCTCATAAAATTGGAACAGTTTAATTTCTATAAATAATATTGATTTTTTTTACAATATTCTGGTTCTTTCAAATATAAATTTAATTAATTTTAATACGTACGACTGAAGTAATGCTTGCTAATTACAAATAGCTTCATTTTCTGTTACATTATTGTATTTTTGTAACAAAACCGAAGAAAGCGCATTTAAATACATTATAATGTAGACCGTACCAAGATGGCGGGCACGAGATTCCCCTTCCGTCTCATGGCGACAAAAATTCTGTCCACATCTATACTTTACACACTCTCTAGTCCTATTTTATACTCTAAGTACTAGACCGAGCTTCCATCATGGCAGCAGTCAGCAGCAATGTCCAACATTGTGCCGAATGCCGAATTGAATTCGCGAATAAAATCACCGGTGGCGGCACTGTTATCAACCAAGATGTTGGATGATTGTCGTACTGTCATTTTCAAACATGCTTGTTTACATTTTATAAACTTAGTTTTCAAGAATGTTATATTGTTATTTAAATATTTATGGAAATTTAATTTGACTTATTGGTAAGTTTGAAGATTAAGTTTCATAGAATGATTTGAAACCGTCAGCAACCGTCAGAGGCATGCGCAGTTGCATAAAAGCGTTCGCAGAGTCACAAATTTCCAACTCTGATTATTAGTTCAATGTTCATAGAAACTTTCTAACTGGTTGCTGATCGGTTGCCAACTATAAGAATAATTTCCAACTCGGTCGGAAATTTTAAATTTGAGGCATGCGCACTTACACTGTTTTGATAATACATTTGTATTTGTTTTGATTAAAGGTTTTGATTTCATTTAATGTTTGGTTATATACTTACAAATAAATTAAATTAGTGAAATAAATATTTTACGGTAAGTAAATCATTGTAAATTAATAAATAAAATAATAAAAGACTGACTCACTGACAAGTGTCACTACAGTGATCGATAATATCGATATATTTACTACCAAATTAAGCAGAGACATTTATTATTCATTTTAAAAAGTTAAGTGACATAATGCTGTTCACAGAAGAATTCAAACAGTTTGATTTGCAACCAGTTTGAAACCACGCATGCGCACTCAAACTCAAACTCCAACCGTTGGAAATATATTCTATGAACAAACCTTTATTATTACAATTTTGTGCATAGACGTTTCAAAATGTTATTTAGGCTAAGGAACTCACCTGGTAAAATGTCTTTCTTTCGTACTTGATGCTAAAAGTAGGCTTTGTGTGTTCATTTTTTGTTGATAAAGTAACAATTTATCATCAACAGTAGATAACGTAGATAATGTATAGACTTTTTATCTACACTTTATAAAAATGTATAATGTAAAGAAAAGTTGTAATTTATAATTTTGACAAAGTTACGGCTTGACATTTTAATACTGAAAACATCAGGTACACAATAAAATAATATACACGACCGACGATAAAGAGTCTTTACCGACTCGTGAAAGATAGTATCCCTTTATTGTCTTGTATAATATTTTTTTTTAATCTAATATATTCTGTTATATGGAGTAACAGATTTTCCAGTTAAATTTTTAAAATTCAGGTTTTTCTTTTGTCTGCGACTTCAGATATTCCGCGGTTGTTGATAAATGTTACTTTTGCTGCACCAGTTTTCGGAAAAGTATGGAAACTTAAATTTCGGTTTTTGCTTCCTTTAGTAAAATGTCTGTACACGCAGCAATTTATATAATTCATTTTGTGGGAGTAGAACCCATTTTAGGTAGAAAATAGAATAAATGAAAAAATCGGGAACTAACAGATACCTATTAAATAGGAAAGTACAAAAGAGGTTAAGAATGAAATAGATGTAAACTACAAAGTAGTTTTCAAAAAGATTGATTTTATTCAGTACCTATGTATTGAAGTAGTTAATGAACACATTAAATAGAAAAAATAAAACAAAAGTTTACTGTACACAAACAAAAACCAAATAAAATAACACTAACCTAAATGCCGTTTTCAGTGGAATACGACAATAATTAGTTTCGAGACGTTAATTCTAGTGTAAATTCTACTATTTTTCTATGAAAAAAAAAAAGTATGCAGTGACTGAAAATATGTATTTTATATAATTTCTTCATTTTAAAATAATTAAGCTCAGTCGTATAAAAAGTACAAACAATATTTAATTTACATTATTTTTTCAATAATATTTTCTTTAGTTGCAGTGAATTTTATTTAATTTATGTTGGCAATCTAGCTCTGTCATTTATGTTAGCGAGTGTCTTTCAAGTCATTTCTTTATTTAGTATTTGTTTACAAAGCTTGTTTCGCATTGTTTTGCTATTTGTTTCATGTACAAATTTATTTTATTGTTGAATTTGATTTTTTTCAGCCCTTATGGTTTACATTTGTTAGTTTCAGAAAACTTTTTTTTTCCTACTTTTAAATTTCGCGCCATTCTATTAGCGTTTCGTTACAGCACTCATCAGTTCAATTCGGCACATACGATTAACATTGTAAACTCAATCTAGTATGTATTATATGACTATGCTCCTCACTATCCATGCATCATGCATATTGTAGTGTAGTAGGAAGAATAGCGAATTCCAGTAAATACGAAGGAAAGCAAATTCTACTAAATATTCTGGAATATTTCGCACCAAATTTAAACAAAACCTGATTATTGTATATTATTAGATATTTAAAATAGTTTTTAACTTAGTGTTAGCGCCATTTTGAATTATACAAGTATTATCATTGATTAAATAGTATATATATAGATTGGCAACCTTATGAGCATTTGTGCACCGCGTTGTAAAGATACACTCTCAAAACAGAAGTGTGAAAACATACCCAGATAGAGTCGTTTTTCACCCTTTGGCGAAGTAGAAAATGCATCGCTCTTATTCACTAAATTTTACTTATTGAAAGATTAAATATGAAAGTTATCTTTAAGATTAATTTTAAATTAATAAATACATGAGTGGATTTTAATCATTATTTAATCACCTTTTGTGATGAAAAAAGTATTCTTTGAAAGTGCATTTTTTCTCCATTAATTGATTAAATTATAATCTTTTTGTGGATATTTTACCCTTTCTACATTTAAATTTTGAACTTATAAAGATAAACATTGCTAAAGAAGGTTTAATTTTTATTTTTAAATTAGTTCTAATTGATGAAAATAAGCAAAATGTGTTTTTTCAAGGATTTACTTTCACTATATAAGATTGAAATTTAATAATAACGACATTAAAAATAACACTTACAGATATATTTTCTGCTAATTGTAAAATTAAAATATAATAATTAATTATTAATGTTTAATACTATTTATTTAATTTTACTTTTTTAGATTAACTTTTAGTATTAAAAAAACGGTTTTTTTAAATAATTACTTATGCCCGATAGTAGTAGGATTTTCAAATTATGATCATCGTTACCAACATTTTTGAAGATATCAGTATAATTAAAACACTTAAAAAGTATCTTGTATTGTACATGGTAGGGTGTCTAGAAACATACACACATAAATATTTAATAAAAAACATATTATTAGGTATTGTTCATACATATTTAATACATACATATATTTTCTATATATATTTGAAAATCAAAACTTAACAAAACTATTTTATGACATCTTTGTTACTATTGTAAATAAATGTATCAAAAAAATTGAAAAATTTCATTTGCGTTTGCTCGTATTGAATATTGAAAACATAATGAAACTTGTAAAATAAATCAAAAGCTTTTAGAATTTCACTTGTACTTAAATTTATAATTTTTTTTCTGAGATCAAATAATAGTTTGTTTCTGATTTAAGTAAAAATGGTTGGGCGTTCTTGTTTTTCTCTACGAAACCCTCTAAATTTTCTGTTTCCTATAACAATTAGTTATGACTGTAACTAATGAATGTACACAAAAGCAAAAATTCACTTACATCTACAAAACAAAGAAAATGATCCAGACTCCATTTTGGGCCCACTTTTCTTGTGTTATGAGCTGGTAAAAGCAAACATAGGGCAACCAATGATTTCATTTCGTCTAAAATATTAAAGAATTTTTTTGAATTATTTCAAAATATTTCCCTTATTCAATATCTTACCTCCTATAATATTAACATCTGTTTCAATACGTTTGTATATTTGCGATGACATTGTTGTAATATATTTTAATATTTTGGGGAACATAATTTGTGCTGTTTCTTCATCAATTTGGTTGTCTATTAAATATGTTTTTAGTTCATCAGTATTCATCTTTTTTTTTGTTGAACAAATTACCACAACACTGAAATATAGCAAGAAGAACAATACTAATGTACAGATCTAAATGTTCTAGGGAATACTATGACTCTAAAAGCGACGCGTTTTGTAATACGTAGTACGGGTAATACGCAAGTGCGCAGATGCATTTATAGAGCATTGCACTAAAGGACAACATTTCACACTAGTAGATTAAATTGTACTAACTCTGGAGTACAAGAATATTTTTTGATAATATAGGTGCATATTTCACTATTGAAAAATTAATTTTCACATATAAATGAGTAATTTATAATAAATGAAAATGTAAATTGTAATGTAATGTAGAGTAAAATAAAAATGCTCTTATTGTGCGATTTATTTTACACAAAATGATGTAAATAATTTAATCTTTGATAAGGAGCAAATTTTTAAATCAACTCGATGTAATTCATTACAATTTAATTTAAATAAAGTCAAATACGATTTAAAATATTTTTACTCCATACAAGATTGAAATTTTCGCACTTTTGTTTTGAGAGTGTACGTATTATGCTGCCACCTTTAATAATTTTATTATTTGGCCGTACTAACATTCAATCAGGCTGTCGGTAATAATATTCGGATGCAGGGAATACCGGGAAGTTTCACTTAGATGTACGGTTTTGGTACTCACCTAGCGACAACTATCGGACTTGGTCATCACTACTATAAATGTTTTTATGCGTGCTAGATGGCACACAAGTCCCACATTTAAAAATTATATTTTTTCAAGGTAATTTGCGTTGTGTATTACCTAATTAATTAAATTAGTTTCAAACGAGAAATGTCAAGAAATTGTAAAGAGCTGAATAAAACATGAAATATTGTGATAAAATAATATTGTTTCATTTCTGATTCTGTTTTTCGTGAGTTTGAGTGCATTTATATAGTGTTTCTTGAAATATTTGACTTCGCTTCTCATTTTCGACTTCTATTTGAATTTGGAATATTTGAGTTGGACGTTGGCATTCAGAAACTTTGGCTTGGACGAAACGAGACCCAGAAAGAACAAGACAGACGTACTCATGCTTTGTATCCCATAAAACAATTAGCTGCTGATCGCTACAGAAAGTCGTTGGAAGTATATACAACGCAAGTAAACAGTACGTAAGTATTTTCAATATGATGTGTTACAAAACATAAATATTTGTAAATATTGTAGGACCTTCATTATATAGGCTCCAAAATTCATCACTTCTGCTCTTCCTGCGACCAACTTAGTTACGTTTTCTCCATACCGACTACAGAATTCATCACACGGGGCAGTAACACGAACAATTCAACCTTGTTGGTGTACTTTACACTTATTCTTGAATTCATCATCTGTTTGTGTGTTACCACGACCAATTTATATTGGTGCAACTACACTCTCAAAACAAAAGTGCGAAAATTTCAATCTTGTATGGAGTAAAAATATTTTAAATCGTATTTGACTTTATTTAAATTAAATTGTAATGAATTACATCGAGTTGATTTAAAAATTTGCTCCTTATCAAAGATTAAATTATTTACATCATTTTGTGTAAAATAAATCGCACAATAAGAGCATTATTATTTTACTCTACACTACATTACAATTTACATTTTCATTTATTATAAATTACTCATTTATATGTGAAAATTAATTTTTCAATAGTGAAATATGCACCTATATTATCAAAAAATATTCTTGTACTCCAGAGTTAGTACAATTTAATCTACTAGTGTGAAATGCTGTCCTTTAGTGCAATGCTCTATAACTGCATCTGCGCACTTGCGTATTACCCGTACTACGTATTACAAAACGCGTCGCTTTTAGAGGCATAGTATTCCCTAGAACATTTAGATCTGTACATTAGTATTGTTCTTCTTGCTATCTTTCAGTGTTGTGGTAATTTGTTCAACAAAAAAAAAGATGAATACTGATGAACTAAAAACATATTTAATAGACAACCAAATTGATGAAGAAGGTTGCCCTATGTTTGCTTTTACCAGCTCATAACACAAGAAAAGTGGGCCCAAAATGGAGTCTGGATCATTTTCTTTGTTTTGTAGATGTAAGTGAATTTTTGCTTTTGTGTACATTCATTAGTTACAGTCATAACTAATTGTTATAGGAAACAGAAAATTTAGAGGGTTTCGTAGAGAAAAACAAGAACGCCCAACCATTTTTACTTAAATCAGAAACAAACTATTATTTGATCTCAGAAAAGAAAATTATAAATTTAAGTACAAGTGAAATTCTAAAAGCTTTTGATTTATTTTACAAGTTTCATTATGTTTTCAATATTCAATACGAGCAAACGCTAATGAAATTTTTCAATTTTTTTGATACATTTATTTACAATAGTAACAAAGATGTCATACCAACTGTTGCATCTTTGTTAATTTCCCTAATGCAAATGACTTGAAAACATTCCTTAGGGTTTCTTGTATAATTTACATTTTTGAAAATAGTTTTGTTAAGTTTTGATTTTCAAATATATAAAGAAAATATATGTATGTATTAAATATGTATGAACAATACCTAATAATATGTTTTTTATTAAATATTTATGTGTGTATGTTTCTAGACACCCTACCATGTACAATACAAGATACTTTTTAAGTGTTTTAATTTTACTGATATCTTCAAAAATGTTGGTAACGATGATCATAATTTGAAAATCCTACTACTATCGGGCATAAGTAATTATTTAAAAAAACCGTTTTTTAATACTAA
The DNA here is from genome assembly GCA_951394225.1 of Harpalus rufipes. NCBI lineage: Eukaryota > Metazoa > Arthropoda > Insecta > Coleoptera > Carabidae > Harpalus > Harpalus rufipes. Next base: position 31,902,751 of record OX596276.1, on the reverse strand, counting down.
AAGTTAATCTAAAAAAGTAAAATTAAATAAATAGTATTAAACATTAATAATTAATTATTATATTTTAATTTTACAATTAGCAGAAAATATATCTGTAAGTGTTATTTTTAATGTCGTTATTATTAAATTTCAATCTTATATAGTGAAAGTAAATCCTTGAAAAAACACATTTTGCTTATTTTCATCAATTAGAACTAATTTAAAAATAAAAATTAAACCTTCTTTAGCAATGTTTATCTTTATAAGTTCAAAATTTAAATGTAGAAAGGGTAAAATATCCACAAAAAGATTATAATTTAATCAATTAATGGAGAAAAAATGCACTTTCAAAGAATACTTTTTTCATCACAAAAGGTAAATATAAATAATAATGATTAAAATCCACTCATGTATTTATTAATTTAAAATTAATCTTAAAGATAACTTTCATATTTAATCTTTCAATAAGTAAAATTTAGTGAATAAGAGCGATGCATTTTCTACTTCGCCAAAGGGTGAAAAACGACTCTATCTGGGTATGTTTTCACACTTCTGTTTTGAGAGTGTAGAGAGTTCTCTTCCGAGTAAGTTTCTTTCTTAATCATTGTACCGTACAAATACTTATTTATTGAACCCCCAATGCTGTGAATTGCAGCATTTATACAACATCTCAACAATAATATACTATGGTTTGTAATATTTTTGTTTTTATACATTCAATATGGTGGTGTAATATCCTAAAATTGTTATGATAATACAATAAGGTGTATCACATCAGGAACAAAATAGTTACGAAGAATTCAAAACTCTTTGTCCCTATCAAAATGAAACTTAATTGTTTCACTTGAACTTTTATATTATTGTATATTGTAAGTCACACATTTATTTATCTTGTAACATAATACAAAATTTATAGAAAAGTATTACAATGCAAAGAAACAGATGTAATATACGAATTATTTACTTTTACTATTGTTAAAAATATTCTGTTTCGTATAAATTGCAGTAAATAGTAGTTAATAATAAACGAAATTACTGACTTAACGACTGACCTATACAATACTATATTAATCACTACATTGAAAATATTAATTGCTCATTTACTATCAGATTCATAAGAATAATGATCATTTATTCAATAAAATTTGGAAATCTGTTTTCTATATGAAAATTATATATGCATTTTGTTGTACATAAACAAGGAATGTGGTCAAAGGTATGATATTCCTTGAAAATTTATTTATTTCCATATTACACGTGGAAAAACAAATTCTCATTATTCATTCACAGTAAATTAATGTATACATATAAATAACCCAATTGTAATAAAATGAATAAGTATAGAAATTGTTGAATATGGTAAATTAAGGAAATATTAATGTAACAAACTAATAAGAGTAACTGAAAATTTTCAATGTGATAAGTAAGTGCATTATTAATGTATTTTTGTAAAACTCATATAATTATATTTATACATGTATATTTTTTGTATTTTTGTATCACAACTTTGTACAATTGTATAGAAATTGTTAAATATGGTAAATTAAGGAAATATTAATTTAATAAACTAATAACAGTAACTGAAAATTTTCAATGTGATAAATAAGTGCATTATTAATGTATTTATGTAAAATTCACATATATTTTTATTTATACATGTATATTCTTTGTACTTTTTTATCACAACTCTGTACAATTGTATAGAAATTGTTGAATATGGTAAATTAAGGAAATATTACTGTAAAAAAACTAATAACAGTAACTGGAATTTTTCAATGTGAGAAATAAGTGTATTATTAATGTATTTTTGTGAAATTCACATATAATTTCATTTATACATGTATATTCTTTGTATTTTTATATTACAACTTTGGGGTCTCGTGGCCGTGTGCCTGAGTGTCTGGTCGCGAATCTAGGGGACCCGGGTTCGATCCCGACCGACGCCAAAAAATACATCGAATTTTAATGGCACAAAATTGACCCCTGTGGCGCACTCTCCACGCCAGCAATGAGTGCCCGTGAGGTGACGCCTGGTAAGCGCCCGCACGGTACAAATATTCCATCATTACCGACATCTGTGTATGAAGCAGATTGGCACACCCAGCAATGGGTAATATGCCGTGATGAAATATTTATTTTATTTATTTTTATTTAACTTTGTACAATTTTTGTTAATATAAACATATATCAATAAAAACTTTTGTGTATTTATTTCAAATATTTTTACAGGCGCGCAGAATATAAAAATTGATACTAGCGCCATCCTAGCGGACTTGGTCAACACTAACTATCAAGGACGTTTACACGGTTTGTCAGTTATAGCATTGAGTGGCGGTTCCCGGTATTCCCTGTTCGGATGTATTCGTGTCAAGTCGCTTGGAGTCGGAGACACGAAATTTTTAATAAAAAATAATGAATTATTTAATCACGTAACTGCGAACAACAAATAAATTAATTCATTATTATTTTGAGGAACGCTAAAAATGAACTTCAAGAAATTTATGAATATTGAAAAAAATATTTTTGACTAAATATTAGCTCATCGAAATATATATATTCCCATTTTTTTTACTCTTCTTTTAACACCTTGTATACTGAACTATATAAAAAAATAAATTAAGCCATTTTGTCAAATGTGTAGTGCATAGGATATTAGTATACACAGGTGACATTGAAAAAGTGCCACTCAAAATAACTTTTTTATTTATAATTATTTTTTAATTCCCTTTACATATTTGTAAAGTAGGCTTAGGGGCTCATAAATTATGTTATGTGACATGATGGTAGCGCTTTCGGTTTAACCGGAAGTGACATTAACTTTCTTCAAATGGGACATCCTATTTATTTTTACATATTTGGAATCTACGTAAAATTACGAATTCAACGATATGTTTGAAGTGTGTTTTTATTGAAGAAGTTAATTACAAAAACGTAAGAGAAAATGATAATTAATTGGTACTTTTTCTTTTGTCATTAAATGGTGGTCTAAGAAGATATTAAAAAATTGCTTTTAATTTATAAGTAAAACAATAAGAAAACTTATTCGGAGAAGATTTATTGTATTAAAATAGCTACATTGTTTTATTTGCGGAAAATCTTAAAAAGTTGCTCTTTTAGCAGTATTTAAAAATTGATAATTCTATGTGCTTCATTATCGGGCTCCGATTCAATTCTAATCCAACCTAATTCAATGCCGCTCGGTAAGCACCTTATGATGGGTAAAGTGACATTTCATTTTGTGAGAAGGAAGTTTGGAGTATGACACGAAGCGGATGGTCCAAACCTTCAAATACATACCCACTATAAATTCATATTAAATCATTTCTCTATTAAATGATAAATGAATGCATATCCCATGTAAATTCATACTAAATCGTTTCTATTAAATGTTAAATGAATTTTTATTAGAAATGTTAAACACATTATGAAAGAATGTAAGCTTATTTTTAAAAATAAATTTATAATTAAATTAAATATCTCTGAAGAAATGACGAAATAGGTTTGTCAAATTCTAATTATAAAATTGTTTGGCTCCGCCCGGCGATGTGTACTACCGTGCTGCTATCTTGTAGCTAATTAAACACATGTACAGTATGCAACTACAGTACAGATGGCTCTTACTCGTACAGAATTAAAATGTGTTACGCGGATTGACTATAGCATTGCCAATCTATATATACTATTTAATCAATGGTATTATGTTTATTTACTTCACTCTTTAATCTTTCAATTTCCGCTTTAAATTGAATTACATGATCGTATATATTAAATGATTGTTTATTTAGGTATCGGTCAGTTGTGATAGAGTGGCTGCAGCGACAACATCAGGGTGTAGTGGGTGCATTTATTTATTTTTGTGTAACGGTGAGTGCTAGGTTGTGTTGTTACTATATGTTGTTGCTCTCACGCTGCGGTGTTGAGAAAGAGTTATTCTGCGATTCAGCTGTACCCTCGCTTGCCGGCTGAGGAAGAGTCTACAGTGCGGCTGGACTGGTTGCTCTCACGCTGCGGTGTTGAGAAAGAGCTGTTCTGCGGTTCAGCTGTACCCTCGCTTGTGGGCTGAGGAAGAGTCTACAGTGCGGCTGGGACTGGTACCTAATTCTATCCTAATCCCAAAGTTGGGCTGAGGCCTTTCGTATTTACGTTGAACCTAAGCACTCACTGAGGGAGTATACTCATCCATTTTTATCTTTTACAGGCTATTGGCGCTTGCAGGGGAGAGTCTGAAATATCCAGGGGTTACGGATTATAATATTTGTTTGTAATTGTTTTCCATTATGTATTTTTGTGATCTTTCATCAATAAATTATATTATTTTCTTACATTAGTCTGGTAAATAAATTTAGATAATTTTTGATCATTATGAAAAGGTTTGGCGGACCCCTCCTCTCTGCCCCCTCCCCAGATGTCAACGAACCAAATTTGAGAAACACTCCATTAGAGCATTGATTTCATAATATACGGTTAACGCAGTTTAATTTTATTGTTTATATTTAGCGTTCTTCGTTAATTAGTTCTTTCAGAAACCAAGTAAGTAATAATCGTTAACGGGTGTATAAAGACAAGACCGTAATCCTCAAAGGTTGGATCATAGGTAATATATATGGTTGAATAACGATATTTGCACAAAATATAATCCTCAATATATATTTTATTCTCAGTATTCCTATTTTTTTCGGAGCTTATTGTCAGGGTTGTATTGAAAATGGGTGTTAGATTTTTAGATATTTCATTTTTATACTAGTGACCTTTACAGGTCACAGTTCCTAATGTTTTGTTTGTGACTATACAGGGTGTTATATAAGTAACGTGCCATACGTTACCACTTAATAAACAAAGTTGCAATGTATCGTAATCTGCAATAATTTCTTTTCTAATCACAGTTATGTAACGTTTTTTTATTTGGATGAAGTGTAAAAATGAGAGAAATAATATTAATTAAAATAACACGTTTATTAAATGATAAATTACAAATCTAAGACTAAGAATATTATTTAATGCTTGCTCACTAAGATTATTTATTTAAACAATATATATATATATATATATATATATATATATATATATATATATATTGTATATATCACTATATTTATTTAGCGAATGTCCCAACTAGAGCGCTGGATTTAAATTTTTCCGCCATTTTGTTAATACGAGTTGTAAGTTTAATTTTTTTTGACAGTTTTTCACGTACAGACCACGCGATTTAAGAATATGGAGAAGTATTAGACGAACAACGTTTAATTATTGTAAAACCACATTACAAAAATGGTGAAAGTTTTGCGAAAACAGTTCGCCAATTACGTCAAGTTTTCGTTCGCAATAATGCGCCAAATGAATCGACAGTGAGGCGTTTAATTACAAAATTTGAGATCAAATTTACGCTTATGGATGAGAAGATCATTGTTCGTCGTCGTCCTTGTCGGTCACTCGAAATTATAGCCACAGTAAGGGAATCTGTGGCCGAGAATCCAGGAACTTCCATTCGGCATCGTAGTCAAGAATTAAACATTTCCAGAAGCATGCAACGAATTTTGGTTAAAAGATCTGCATTTGCACGCGTACAAGGTTCAATTGGTGCAAGAAATCAGCGCCGTGGATTTGCTGATTGGGTGTCATCAAATTAATGCGGATTTTTCGAAGAAAATCATTTTTTCAGATGAGGCACATTTTCAACTCGACGAATACGTAAATAAGCAAAACTGTCGGATTTGGGGTGCTGAAAATCCTCGTGTGATACTCAAACAACCAATGCATCCACCGCGAGTAACTGTTTGGTGTGCATTTTGGGCTGGCGGAGTGATTGGGCCGTATTTCTTTGAAAATGCGGCTGGAAATGCGCTAACTGTTAATGGTGTGCGGTATCGCGAAATGTTAACGGAGTTTTTGTGGCCCGAATTGGATGTAATTAATGTGGAGGACATGTTTTTTCAACAAGACGGTGCGACCTGACACACAGCACGTGAATCAATGGTGTTACTGCAGACCAAGTTTCCAGGCCGTGTCATTTCTCGATTTGGCGATCAATATTGGGCACCAAGATCGTGCGATCTAACACCGATGGACTTTTTTCTTTGGGAAAAGGAAGGAAAGGGTGTATGCGAATAAGCCTGAAACAGTTGAACATCTTAAAGAGCAAATACGGCGCGTTATTGGTGAAATACAGCCACATTTATGTGAAAACGTTTTCAAAATTTCAACAAAAGAATAACCCCTGTGCCAGAAGTTTCGTGGTGGCCATTTGCCTGATGTATTGCCTGAACTATTTTTCTTTATGTTGAAATAAAGATGTTTGCTTAATTAAAAAAATAAATGTGTTTTTCTTTAAAATTAAATCCGGAGCTCTAGTTGGGACATTCTTTATATAACTACATTTATTTATGTTCACCATTCGTAGACTATCTATTTATATCACCAATCACCAAGCGCAATGATCTTTTCAACGCCACAATGACATTGAATACAAAGGATTCAGGCCACGGTGTAATTAAAACGTCTAGACGTATGGGTTTTTCCTCCGCCGGGGATTACGTCGTCGCTCGGGAATATTCTACTAGTGGCGGCGCTCGATACTCTTAACGTTACAATTATTTATTTCCTTGATCTTTCCTTTAACATTGTCGGTGTCACTCTATCTATGCCTGGAGCTTTGCGAGGGTTTAGTATACTGATTCCCTTTAGAACCTCTTTTGGAGTAAAGAATTTAATTCCTGGTATATTAGTAGGAATATCAGTTAATTGTGTTTCTATTTCGTTATCTGTAATTTGGTCATTAGGTGTAAATACTTCAGCAAAGTACTCTGCAAACAGTACTGCCTTTTCTTCATCACTTCTGGCCCATTGTGGATGTGCTGTTGTTTCGTTGCGTAGAGGAGGTATTGGCACTTTAGGTTTTTTAAACGTTTTATAGGTTTCCAAATCGAATTATCATATCTGTTGAGGTTAGTAATATAGTCATGAAATGATTTTTCTCGCATTTCTTTAATTTTATATTTTAATTGGTTGCTAAGTCGATTTAGTATAGTTTTGTCCGCAGGTGTTTTGGTTCGATGCCACTTCGCTCTAGCTCTCCTTTTTTCTGCTATGAGTTTCTTGATCTCCATTGGTACAGCATACGTTTTATTTTGCGTATTTGTATGAGGTGTGGCACTCTGTGCTGCCTGAGTAAGGGTGTTGATTAGCGAAGTTAATGCTGTGTCAATTTCATTTGGATTTTTGAGGCTTACTTTTAGATTTACGTGTTCTTGTATTTTGTTCCTATATTCTTCCCAATTTGTATTTTTGTTGTGTAATCTAGGGATTGGTTTTTTGTGGATGACGTAACAACTGACTGTCGCAATTATCGGTGAGTGGTCTGAGGAGAGGTCATAGCTTGGGGTAACATCCATATATGATGATGAAATCCCATTAGTAACAAAGAAGTCCAGAATGTCAGGATTTTTGTTGGGGTCGGTCGGCCAATAAGTTGGAGTACCCGTTGAAAGGAAGGAGTATTTCTGTTCGTGTAGCATATTATACAGTTCTCTACCTTTTGTTGTTACTAGGCGGGATCCCCAGTAGGTATGCTTGCTGTTGTAGTCTCCGCCTGCAATAAATTTGGGTCCTAATGTCTGGAAGAAGTCCTTGAAGTTCTCATTTTTAATGTTGTGCCGAGGTGGACAGTAAACGGCAGCGACAGTTAATTCATATGGGAGCATTTTTACTTTAATGACTGTTGCTTGTAGGTGATTTGTTTCATACTTAGGTAGTTCGGTATGGGTTAGTCTTACTTACATATATATTTAATGCCATCCTAAGACAAAAATATTGGCCTAAACAGCTAAAAACTGCTGAAATAATTCTAATCCTCAAACCTGGCAAAGAACCAAATAAAGTAAAATCCTACCGTCCTATAAGTCTTCTATCTATTATCTCAAAACTACTTGAAAGACTCCTGCTGCAAAGAATAAACACCGATCCAAATACTGAAGAATGGATACCTCTACACCAGTTTGGCTTCCGAGAAAACCATTCTACTATACAGCAAACTCATAGAATTAGCCACAAAATAAATCAAGCACTTGAGCAAAAAAAATACTGCACATCAGTATTTTTAGACGTAAGTCAAGCGTTTGATAAGGTTTGGCACAGTGGATTACTGTACAAGATCAAAGAATTCCTACCCAATACCTACTTTGAACTGTTAAAATCCTACTTAAGTGATAGGGAATTTAGAATCAAAGTCAATGAAAACGTGACCGAAAAATTTCCAATAAAATCTGGCGTACCTCAAGGGAGCGTGTTAGGTCCACTGCTCTACGTTCTATACACAGCAGACCTACCAACCAGTGAAAATACAACAATGGGCACCTTTGCTGATGATACCGTAATCCTGTCATCTGATGCAGACCCGGTAATAGCATCCACCACCTTACAAAACCATCTGAACCAAATACAGATATGGGTAGACAAATGGAAGATAAAAATAAATGAGACCAAATCCGTACAAGTAAATTTTACTCTAAGAAAAGATCAATGTCCTCCAGTATACCTGAATAACATACAAATACCTTTGTCCTCGAACACAAAGTACTTGGGTATGCACATGGACAACAGACTGACATGGAAATTACACATAATAAAAAAACGCAAACAGGTAGACTTGAAGATAAGAGAAATGCAATGGCTAATCGGACGATACTCTAAGCTCTCATTAGAAAATAAAATTTTATTGTACAAAACAATAATTAAACCAATTTGGTCATATGGAGCCGAACTTTGGGGATGTGCTAGTAAGTCAAATGTGACGGTAATACAAAGGAGTCAATCCAAAATACTTCGCATGATCACAAATGCACCCTGGTATGTCACCAATCAAACACTCCATGAAGATCTGAGAGTTCCCTACGTCAAGGACGTTATAATAGAAAAAAGTAAGAGGCATCATGCAAAATTAGAAGGACATTTTAACACACTACTACAACCACTATTAGAAATAAGAAGAAGAAACGAAAGGAGACTAAAAAGAAGTTGGCCAGCGGACCTGAAAGAAGGATAGAGAGGACTTGTCATTGGAGAAGTCCTTTACAAGCCAATCAATGACCAAGTATTTCTTAAGACAGCACATTAGCTTATAGAATATGATGTAATTCTGATTGCTAATAAATATATATATAAAAAAAATTATTTATTTGAATATAGAATTATTTAAAAATCACAGTAGTTTGAATGAAAACAACGACACTTGCAATTTTTGAAGGTTTAAAGTCAAAATTGGAACATGGATAAGACATTTTTATTAATGGCAACTGTTTTAGCACACTTCTCCGTAAACCAAGTGCATGTTGGTGTATTCTTGATAGTGAAAGTAACAGGTATTTGTAAATATCGCCATTTATTACAAATTCAACGTCATTTTATGACCAATAAATATTGTTTTTTGGAACAACTTGATTTTTAGATTTTAATCTATTAAGAAGCTGGTTTGTAATTGATCGGTAGTGATTCACCGCTTGAAATAAAACGAAGCTTGGCTTGTCTTGAAAATACAAGCTTTTTTAATGTTACGCATGGTTTGGGCTTGATATAAACAAAGCTTGGCTTGGCTTGAAAACTTCAAGCTTTTATAATTTTAAGCGCTTGGCTTGATTTTCAATCTTTATCAAGCTTTTTCAAGTTTTCAAGCTCTGTTAATTCTCATACAAAAATTCTTTACGCACGTGTATACGATATTTTTATTTTATTTGATCTATTTTTTATGTATAATATAAACTATTAGGAACCGCTTCCGTACATATTATAGCCATAAGATAGTTTCAGAGTACTTAGAAACTTAAGCATAAAATTTGTGGCGAAGGGGAGATTTATAGATTTAATATTGACTGAAGTCACTACGGTATCTAACGATTACATACAGGGTGTTTAAAAACAAGTGTAGTTTTTTAAGGGCATATAGTACTGATCAAAATGAGTCAAAAAAAAGCTTAATCAATATAAGTCCGATCTTCAACTCTTTTCGAGAAAACCGAAAAATCGAGGAAAAACTGACAAAGATAGTGATTGAACAAAATTTTGTCTGTGTCAGTAAATAGTCTATAAAAAACAATGGAATTATATATGAAACATGAAACATTTTTTCTCAATTTCTAATAGTTACGAAGTTAATTTAAAATTAAATATTGGCCAAGATCGCCACAGCATTTACTTAGTACAATTTTTTGATTAAAAAAAATGTTTTATTGTTTGTTATTCAAATCCTGTAACTTTTCTAAGAAACATTTTTTTATATCTTTTATAATTACGGAGTTATTTGACATTTAAAAATCGCGATTTTCAGTTTTTTTTTTAAATAACTTTTAAACTGTTCGGAATTTTTTTTTCAACGGAATGCGATTGAGCATTCAAAGCTGCACAACATTGTCCAATTAACCGACCTCGTAGCTCTTACAGTTTCCGAGATCCCAATGGTAACCCAATTAATTCGGGACAGCCGTGTATGTGTATATATATATTAAATATTGTTATTTAATTGCTAAAACTATAGTGTATTTAATATACCTATTTGTTTTTCTAAAAAGAATTTCAAACAAAATTGACCCCTGTGGCGCACTCTCCACGCCAGCAATGAGTGCCCGTGAGGTGACGCCTGGTAAGCGCCCACACGGTACAAATATTCCATCATTACCGATATCTGTGTACGAAGCAGATTGGCTCACCCAGCAATGGGTAATATGCCGTGATGAAATATTTATTTATTTTATTTATTTATAATTTTTAATTCTGAATATGAATTTTCTGCACAAAATTCTTTGGCCCAATACATATGCGAGTGTTCGTAATTTACATATATTTGGTGTCATTTTATGCAGATTTTTTTATCTTATTGATAACACAACCATCAGTTAATTTACCGTGTTAATCGCCTATGTACATCTTGAAAAAGAACACCTGGTATACACACACGCACAGCACATCAACTGATATTATCTTGAAAATGATAATGTAGCGAGCACGCGGCTGACGGCACTGTTGGTGGGCTAACTACCCCGCGCGCAGCTGAGTAAACAAACAGGAAGATAAGTTTAATTACTTTTGTATTCGATGTCATTATTGCATCGAAGGTTCTGGAAAAGAATGAGACCGAAATAAATAGTTAGTGACATCCTAACAATATAATTTGATTCTAGGGACATTACAATATGTTTTTCCTTTTTAACCAAAATCTCGATATACGATATTTAAAACAATTTCTATACCAGTCTTATCTTCGACGAAGAGAAGTAAAATGTTCAGGCAAAATAGATCAACAAAAATTTGACGCTTGACAATATTGCTATAATTACGACGTCTGATGCTAGCGATACGTAATTTTTAACCAATTACAAGTGAGCTTACTTTTGAAGTTTGACATTGTTTATCATATAATTATCAGTACGTAATTGGGCCTATGCTATAATTATGTAATTAATTTATACTGATCGCTAAAATTTCTATCCAATATATACAATGTTGACAATAAAAAATAAAAGTTATTTGTTATATTCAACAAATTTGATTGATGAAAATTTAAAACTATTTGCCAAAAATCAATTACTGAATTATAGAATAGGCCATATTTTAATACGATTAGATGAAAAAATTCACTTCATTATTTTATCTGCAAACTGTTTTTTTAAAAAGAACAATATTATAAGCAATTATACCTCAATTTTCTATAATCATGGAATTATGATAAACATGTCCTTTTACGAGTATATTAACCGTATTTACTGGTAAATAAATATTCTTCACATTATCATTGAAGTGAAGGTGTTTATTATTAAACATGATGAAATATTACACGTATTTGGTACTAACGTTTCTTACGTTCGTATATGGCAAAACGCATATAAACAATGTATGTCCAACTAACAGGGATTACAACTTTAAACAGTTTAATAAAAAATGCTGGTACAATTCAGATCAATATCTTACTACCGTAAGTAGAATAGGCTAATATATTTTTTAATAAAATGCTTCAATGGAGAAAGCATGTAGATTATTATTATCGTATTGGAGTACGGCTACAACTTAAATTCTTGATTTTTTGTAATTTTTATCAAACAATGTACGAAATTCATTGTACTTGTATAAAATTTCAGATTTATGAATAATATTGGTATTATATATGTATTGATATGTTAGCTAGTGGCAAAATTGTTAACTACACGTTGAATGCCTTGTACAAAAAACTACTGTTAATATGCGATTGGTAATATGGTAATCTGTAATATATTTTTTTAATAGTATATAAGTTGTGTATCTAAATAGACATAAGTATTTTATGAATAACAATGGGAATACATGTATCCTCTTTATGTTCATACATCGGTTAATTTCTTGTTTCGTTCAGTTTCTTAATGTTCAAATCTTGATCCTGAAGTTGGCGCAGATGAACTTCGCGCGCTCACAATTTAAAAAGTACACTCCGGAGTACAAAACGTATTTATTGAATCGGAATAGGTTGAGTTATTGTTAGTAGTTTTTATTTATAAACATTATGACGCTGCATACCTAGCCAATAACAATTATTGTATCTGGATGCATATAGTTATGCAAAAAATGTTTCAGAATAATTTTAAATTCATATAATAATCAAAATTTCTTTATATTCACAAAAATGTACTAAAAACATGGCCACAGAATATACAGATGATTCAGACCGGGTGTGCAAAATTTAAACTATATATTTTGAGTAAAAAAAGTTATATGAGGGTATGTGTAGAAACATTTCATTATAGAGTTATAGCTCTTTGAAGGAGCATCTCATCAGACACAATTTTGCTAATACCTGTGGTACTAGTTGCACTAAAATTTTTAAACTTAGTATGCGGATACTACATATAATACAAAAAAAAATTAGGTAACAATTAAGAAACAATCAAATCCATATGAATTCATTTTTGGATATACCGGGTGTAACACGAAAACCGGACCATGGGCGTTTAACATGGGAAAACAGTTTTCCTTGTGCAAAAGTAGCCTATTAGTTTTACACAATAATACTTCAAATAAATGTAGAGAATTAAATTCTGCATCTCAACTCAATAATCAGAATTTATTTTGCACGTTTCGTAACTGAATAAATTAAATTTCAAATTTTATAAGAGTTAGCCATGGTATGGATGTAAAATCACAAAGTAGTGACATTTTACTTGTCAAAAACGTACCTGTCACATTGTGACATATTTGACCTTTCAGAATCGCTCTGTTTGAGTCATCATCATTGAAAATGGAAAATTATTCACACGAAGAAATATCGAATTATTAAGTATTATTATTTTTAAACAAGGCTTATAATTTCTGATGGGTACACTATAAAAATGTAATTTTTATAAAATTTTAAATTAAATTTGCTCGGGTAGAAAACGTGCTAACTAAAATCTGATTATTGAGTTGCGATAGAGAATTTAATTCTATACAACATTTATTTGAATATTGGCTAAAACTAATAGTAATGAAAAAACATTAATAGGTAGGTAAAAAATAACGATGAAAAACGTACAAGGCATCCTATATGAGACCACTTTTGCGCGAGGAAAAATTGCTTTCCCATGTTAAGCTCATATGGCCCGGTTTACACCCGATATACGTCAATATTCTTTGGATACACGACAACCATTACAGTTACAATATTCGTACAAAAACACCATATCTGCTTATTAACCAGCACTATTCCCCTTATTTTCAAATATTTTTTTTACTATTAATGAAAATAAGTTAATTAACAATAGTTATAATAAGTTAATTAACAATAGTTATAATAAGTTAATTAACAATAGTTATAAACAAATTTTGTTTTTCTTATATTTTGTTCTATTACCTATTTAAACTTTTAACTAATTTGGATAATGATTTTTTTGTAATAATTAAAATATCTCAAAAACTACTACGTTTGTCAAGTTATCATGTTTTAATAAAAGTACCTTTTAATGTATTTTTATATTGTATGCAATATTTTATTAGTAATGAAAAAATATTAATAGATAGGTAAAAAATAATGATGAAAAACGTTCAAGGCATCCCTATATGAGACGCCTATGGTTGAGATACATAAACAAAAGAAAGTATAAACATGCATCTAAACAAATAGTATTCTTAAGGCTTGCAAAAAAATCGCGTACACCTGTTTTTTGCTGTATTGAGTCGGTCTCGATTGTTAACTTGTCAGTGTCACAAGTCAGTGTCATTAGTGTCGATTAAGATGCCAAAATTGTCAGAAAACGAGAAAATTGTAATACTTTCTAAGTTGGAAGAGGGGTGGTCAATCAGATCAATAGCAGAACATTAAATAAAGTACTGGACGCTGATGGAGCGATGATAAATTACTAATGTTACTTCGTCCATAATTTGTTTGTCATAATTTTTACTTATATAAAATCCATTTAAAATAAATACTTGGTTGTTCTTTAATTTTTCTAGAATATATTTGTAATTTAGTAGTAACTTGGCACAATGAAGAACTTGCTCCACGATTCCTAAAATAATGACATGACATTGACAACTTCATTGACAGTTGATATTAACCTATTTTAAAAAAATCGTATTTACATAGCTAAAAAAAGGTAATAAACTCGGTTACTTGATTTTTAATGTGTACGCGATTTTTTTGCAAGCCAGTGTACATCAAGCTTCAAAATATTAGTGCTATTAGTACCAGAGTTATTTACGAAAATGCTGATGAGGTGCACATTGAAAGGGTTGTAACTCAGTAACGAAACGTTTCAGGACATGCATTCATATAGTATTTTTTACTCAAAATGACTTCCCCAATATATGGTTTAATTTTGGCACCGTTATGAAGCACCTTGTACAGGATGTTCGAAAAATAGAATTACTTCATTTGAATTGTGGTTTATACGAGTATATTGTAACGTTTATTTATTTAGGCCATGTATAAAAATCAGATAAATACCTATTACGGACTATTAATAAGTATTAAGCAATGACAAATTATATAAATTAAAAACTTCGAACGTATGCGCCGCATCCAATGCATCCATGGACGGCACGCCACTGTTTAGGGATGTCATCTGGGTGTATTAGTATTTGGTAATAAGCGCGTATCAAATCTACAGTGGAGAAGACATTTTTCCCAGCCAGAGAATATGTAAAGTCGGCGATGTGTGGCACAGGCACCTGTCAGGAATTGTACGCTCGGTTCGCTGCATGGACGCCAGCCGCATTGACGTTTTTCTTGGGAACCATCACTAGTAGAGATGACCACGGACTGTCTGAACGTCGGGCCAATTTTAGGTCAGGCATGACCAAAAATTCCTTAAGAGCTGGTGAGGTTTTTATATGTCGAATGCTTCGCCTTTTGCGAATATAAACAGGACAGCTTAGTGATGTTTGGAAATAAAGTCAATAATTTTCCATATTTATCCGGCATTGAAGCAGTTTTCACCATACGCGTTGGACGAAGTGGAACCTCTCACGGACATGAAGTGCCACTATCTACTAAAAGTCTGTTTTTTATATCTACCAAAAATCCATAGTGTGCTAAAAAATCTACACCAGTGATGGGTTTCGCGACTTCGGCTTTATGAATCCCCACACAAACTTGCGACGAAGATTGAAATAGAGCCATAGCTTACTGGCCTTGTGATAGCGCTGTGAAGAGAATGAGTTGCGTTTCGTCTCGGGCCTGATTACGTGGACTCAGTGAGGCTGTAAGCCATTTCTTGCCTTTCGTGCGTAAGTTGGCACGGCCGGGAATCGAACCCGGTACTGTATGATAAAGACCTGTGTAGGGTAAGGCGAGTGGAGCGCTCTCGAACGTAGCCAGGCTGAATTCCGACCGCCACAATTTATATCACTATTATCACATCCAATACGGCTCTGTCCAGCTTACAAACGACCGTAAGTTGTGGACTAAACTCGATCGATTGGACTGGCTTGTAGACTGGACTGAACTGGCTTGTATACTGGACTGAACTGGCTTGTTGAATGGTCTGAACTGATTGTTGTAGATTGATTCGTATAATAACTTATAGACTAGCTTGTAGACTAACTTGTATTTATTTTATTTATATCATTACTTATTTCACACCACAATACGGTTCTGTCCGGTTCATTGACGACCGTAAGTTTTAGATTTGACTGACTTTACTGTACTGACCCCAATCCGCTGAGCTGTGTCAACTTTTATATCGCTCGCTATTTATCCCAGAATATTCTCGAACCGCCATACACACGTCAGCCGTCTATGGCGCGCGACTGTTACGCCATTGCCTTCGAAAAGTTTCTAGTAAGTACATGAGTGAGTAGGTCTGTTACTGCTGCGACGCACGTTTGTTTACTCAGATGGCGCGCGCGGCAATTATGACACTGACAGGTCCGGACTCGCTCGCTCAGCGTGTCGGTATGTGAGCCCGCCACACTGCCTCCTCCTTAACACGTTGACTACCGACGGCCACTATAGTGGACATAGCGGTTCCGCCAGGTGAACCGCGGCCACTATAATGGTCTCTACATCACATCTATTTCTGTGCGACTACATTTTACTTGGTTCACGGGTGGAGGTATATATCATATCTGCGGTCTACAGCGAGTGTATTACAACACTCACGACCACTATAGTGGCCACTGAACCTGTGTGTAGAGTTCAACTTTTATGAAGTGCGCAATTTAGTTTCTCTCTACAATATTGTGCAATATATAATAAATATTTGTTTTTATCACAATAATATTTTCATAAAAAACAAGTAGAATGGAAACATCTCCGAGTACGAGGTAAGTTATGTTATAAAATTTAATTGAAGTAATTTTCTTAGGTTATGTTCAATAATTTTTAGTGGATGTACGAAACGAAAATGCAGTACATCTTCTAAGGCGAATAAACGTCGTCCTTTGACTCAAGTCGAACTGGAAAGGATCGCAAATGATATGGATATCGATGAAGACGTAGATAATGACCCATTTTCCAGTGATGATTCGATAGTTGATAAGGAGTATATAAACTCAGATGATAGTGAAAGTGATTCTGATGAGTGTTATGATTCTGAACAAAGTCAGGTGTCAAATGATGATATTGAATTAACTGCAAATGCGCCTCCAATTAATATTTCTGATACTGACAACGTTTGGACCGATACAGAAGAGGATCCTCCAGACATTCCATTTACTTCTACCGAATCCATGAACATGAATATTCCAAATAATGCCACTCCATTTGAATACTTCGAATTATTTTTCGATAAAAAAATTACTGATATTATTGTTCAAGAAACTAATAGACGAGCAAATGAATTTATGGCTACTCAACAAGCAACCACTAGACGTAATAAAGGATTTCAGTGGACTGACACAACTAGAGAAGAAATGCAGAAATTTTTTGGTCTGTGTTGCTTGAGTGGAAACATCAAATTTCCACAACTGTCTAAACAATGGAGTAAGGATCCATTATATAATCATCCAATTTTCGGTAAAACAATGTCACGCAATCGTTTTACGAAAATTTTACGTATGTTAAGATTTGTCAATCATGCTAATATCGACAAGGATGATCGCCTTCACAAAATTCGCCCCATATTAAATATGATTACAGATAATATAAAAAATCTGTATTCCCCCGGTCAAAATTTGGCTATTGATGAAGCAATGGTATTATGGCGTGGAAGATTAGTGTTTCGGCAATATATACCCAACAAGCGCCATAAATATGGTATCAAACTATATGAATTAACGACCCACGATGGATTCATTTTAAACATAATTATATATACAGGCAAAGGAACATTAGAAACGGAGGGTGAGTCACATTCTTATGCTATCGTGAAGAAGTTGTTACGAGAATATTTGGGCAAAGGCCATGTTCTTTATGTGGATAATTTTTACACCAGCGTTGAACTAGCGGAGTATCTACTTTCTGAAAAAACTGCATTAGTTGGAACGCTGCGCGAAAACCGAAAAGGCAATCCAAAGAAGTTGCTGAAAACTAAATTGAAGAAGGGAGAAGCAGTGTGGAAGAGAAAAGGTTCCGTAGTAGTTACCAAATGGAAAGATAAGCGTGATGTCCGCATGATAAGTACTCGCCATAAACATGAGATGGAAGAAGTAACATCTCGAACCGGAAATATAAAAATGAAACCAAAATGCATTGTAGACTACAATGCTCATATGTCAGGAATTGACAGAGCAGACCAAATGATGTCATATTACTCAAGTCCTAGAAAGACGATCCGTTGGTATCGCAAAATATTTTTTCATCTCATTGATATCTGCATATGGAATGCGTATTATATTTTCAAGAAAAGGACTAAATCAAAAAAAAAACTTTTGGAGTTTCGTGAGGAAGTAATTCGAACGTTAATAGATGTCCAACCATTACCAGCAGTTCCAGAAGCCAACTTGCCCAAAAACCATTATCCCGAAAAAATACCTGGGGAAAAAAATCATAACAAAAGATGTAGACAATGCTCGAAATCAAAAATTCGGCGACGGTCTCGATTCCACTGCCCAGCATGCCCAGATTTACCAGGACTTTGCATGGATCCGTGTTTTAGAGATTGGCACAGCAGTATGAATATTTAATTAATATAACAATAATTGTTTCTCAAGAGTGGTATTTATTTTAAATTTTTTATAGCGAAATAAATTTTTTTCCTCAAAAAATCAAATCGTATTAATTATTTTTGGAAGGCCATTAAAGTGGCCTTTGGTCTATTCTTGTCTCCGTCCAATGAAATAGACCAAAAGCCACTATAGTGGCTCAAGGTCATACACATTGCATTCATTTCACGAAACCGCATACATAGTACAGCTCTTGAAATCATTCAAAAATTCCAAGAAGTTCACGAAATACAGCAACGGTTCATCGCAGGAGCACACTCGAATTTGTCCGGTAGTCAACGTGTTAAAGCTGTTTCGTCTCGGAAAATTACGTGATAGCGAAATCCGAATGTACACTTCTGTGCAATAAAATTAAGCACACAAAATATTTTATAGTTTAAAGTGGACATGATAAGATGCCTAATAACGAAAATACGTAAATTTGTCATTTTGCTAATGTCAAAATGCCGCGTCATTTAGACAGTAATTCTAAGATTAGAATTATAACTAGAATAGAAGATGGTTTCTCCATTAGACAATTCGCTCGACTGATGGACATCAGTAAAGACAACGTATTCAAAATTAAGGAACGAAGGAAGTGTTAGAAGAAAAGCATGATCTGCGCGTCCTAAAGTATGGTGTTTGTCATTTATTGAAACCCTTGCGCGTGCCTCCTGTGAAAATATTGATAAGTGATTGGTTACACGCAAAAGGGAACGCAAGGCATCACGCATAGCGTTACCAACTGCATTGCGGTGATATAAATAGCCCATATTACAAGCATGTGTTTTTAACTCCTTACGTTACCTATTGCGTTTGCGTTACGTCTTGCGTTGCGTTGTTATAAATAGGCCTTTAGCTTATCAATGAAATTCAACGCCACCGCCCTCTTTCTGCTCCACTTCTCCTTGCTCTTCCAGTCTTCCTTGCACTCCTTTCAAATCTTATCGATGGACTTGGCCAGTTTATGAGCAGTTTTGTACTTCTGCTAATTCTTTTCGCCTTTCAGTTTGCTGGAGGGGTTAAACATCTCGTATTTGACTTAGTTCTGGACGTTTTTAGTCAAGTTATCGATCTTCTCCTTATTCCCATCAATGGTGCAGAACCTATAATATTTTTGTAACTCTTCATTCCTGTTCTTCTTCAACTCAAGTTTCTCTTCATTGGGTCTGTCCTTATTCCACTCTGCATCTGTTTGAAGTTACACTTCTTCAGATCAGTGATGGTGGATCTCGTTTACTCTGTCATGCACTTGCGTCGGTCCTCGAAGAAGTTGACGTTGAATACGTACTTGGTTTCTATTGTTAACTCGGATGGCGCGCGCGCGGCTTTTCCGGCACCGATAGGTTTAGACTCACTCGCACAGCGCTTTGGTATGTGCGCCCGCCACAATATGTATGCAGGGGCATGTTTTATAAAAGTAAAATTATTTGTAAACATGAATTAAGTTACAAGTCTCAGTAAGATTAACTTTTAATAATGGAAACTAGTTAGTTACAAGTAAATCACTGATTATTACATACATTTTTTACACATGATTTTTTTTTGTTTTATAAAATAACAAGTTTAATATGAACAATTGTAATTACATGAGGCGTTTTTTAGCGTTGAACCAGTTTCGTTATGTTTTCAAAACTATTTCGTACATGACGTCATAAATGTGGGGATTGCTAGAATACTGTGTTTCGAACTAATGACATATAAATTTCAATCTGTCAAATGTAAATTGGACGTTTGATTTTTTTTTTAATATATAAAGATTTATAAACGTTTATCTTTATCGGTGTTCCGTGTTTCCGAGGTTTACCTCCTCTACTACGAAATAATTCGAAATTGTTTCAAACCAACCCAGCGGATCGGTTTGAAAACATACGAAACTGTTTGAACCTATTTCGTCTCTAGCCAAAATATAATAGTTTGAAACACTACGACATAGTTTCAAACCAATGTATCGCCAAAAACGCATATGCTTTATACTAGACTTAACTAGTTTATACAATACTTGTAATTACTAACAAATATTTACAATTTTTTTATGGAGCAGGCCCCAGATGTTAAAAAATAGGGGACCATATTTGGAAATGTCCGAAAACGAACCGTTTCAGATAGAAACACACTTTTGTTTGAATTTTTAAATTTATTTTTTGGAAATAATGTTTGTTATTGTTAAAATTACACTAGATGTGTATAACTTGATTGTTCCTTATTATTATTTTTTGAATATTTGATTTTTATCTAAAAATTAAAACATTTAAAAAACTACATATTTATCAAGTTTTAACAAGAGGACATTTTTTGGGTATTTTTACATTGTATGTAATATTTTAAAAGTAAAAATAAAAAAAATGTAGGTCAAAAAATAATGATAAAAGACTTTTATGGCTTCTCCATATGAGACGCCTCTGGTTGAGATACATAAACAAAAGACATATAAACATGCTTCTAAATAAGTAGTCCCTCAGGCCAAGTTTAAATTTTTTAGTGCAACTATTACCAGACTGATACATTCCCCAATTATGGTTTCTTGTTTTTCGAACAGCCTATATGCATATACTTGTACAAACAGCACAGTTCAAATGAAATAATTCTCTTTTATAAAAAATTAAAAACACATACTTATAAAATTGATATTGTGTAGTGCGAGCCTCATTACATTTGTAAAAACTTTATACTATAATATGCAATCATTTCTTTTCTATTATTGTGCTTCTTGCAACTAATGTAAAAGCGGGGACCAATAACACTTATTTATTTGAATAAAGAAATAACTAAAAATCACAGTAGTTTGAGCGAAAACAACAATATTTTCATTTTTGAGGGTTTGAAGTCAGAGGCGGATATAACACTTTTTGTTAATAGCGACTGTTTTGTCGCACTACTCCGTAAAAAATGCATTTCGGTGTAGTCTTGATTAGTGAAAGTTACAGACATTTCTGAATATCTAAGTACTGCGCCACTGATTGAAAATTAACGTCATTTATGACAGTCGACAAATATGGTTTTTTGATACAACTTGATTTTTAGATTTTAATTTAATAAGAAGCTGGTTCGTAATTGGTCGTTTTACAGTCCTGTAACTTTTACAACATGACAGATTGTGCAAAATATATTTCAGATTATAACTTTTTAAGTTCTCTCTATCATGTCATAAACTATGGCATATTATTTACATACTACCCTGCATATTTTTACAATACAGCTGTACCTATATCTCATTTTCGATGTTTTTTTTTGTTTTCTTTTTTAAGTATCTCGGGTAATATTAAAGATCTAGCAAAACCGTTTTCACATTAATTAGACAACTTTTCGAGGAAAGCTTAATAGTCGCCACAGGAATTTTCGATCATCTTTTGCTTCTGAAGTACAGGCAAACAATCGTTTTTCACTAATTTCAAAAATATCTCATTTTATTGATTATAATAATTAGAGAAAAAATGTTTTAACAAATTTTGTACCGTTTTTTAGACAGAATAATATGGCGTATTTATATTTTTTTAAAACTTAGTAATTCTCGAGATATAACACAAACTTATGATTTTTAAGTGGGATCCTATGTTAAAGATAGTGATATATTTTTATGAGCTCTTCAATTATGTGTAACAAGTTTATTACAATAAAGGATGAATTATTAATTTATTTGGGTGAAAAAATTAAACATTAAAGAAACAAATGAAAAACTACAGATCATCATTTGTTTAATATATATATATATATATATATATATATATATATATATATATATATATATATATATATATATATATATATATATATATATATATATATATATATACAGTCGAACTTCAGTAAGTCGAACTTCGATAACTCGTATTTTTGATAACTCGAATCAAACTGGTTGGCAATAGCGCCAAGAGTGAGAATTATGGGTAATTTTTACTTGATAACTCGAACTTCGATTACTCGAATATCTTTATAATTCGAACAGAATATTTGGCGCCAGCTTCAATAAGTCGAATTCTGGGGAAAATCCCCTAATTACGTGATTTTGTAACAGGTGTTTTTATAACATTATGATGGAGGCAGTTCGGTTTCTGCACTACTGAAGTTCAAACATATGCTTTGTTAATTATTATTAAGTGAAAAAAAAATACTGTGCCTACTTGATTTATCACGTTTAAGACATTTTCATTGCTGATGATATGTCATAAAAACGTACTTTAAAAACTTTATCTATTGATGAAAAATTTAGATTGATCAAAGAAGTGGAAAGTGGTTCACAAAAGAAAGATGTAGCTTTGAAATATGATGTTCCGGCAAGTACAGTGTCTACTATTTTAAAATATACGCAATCAATTATCACTGCAAGTGGAAGGTAAGTAATTTTTACTCGAATAAATACATACATACATACATAAATAATATTTATACATATTCATTTTATTTAATAATCCGAAGTCTTGATAAATCGAACTTTTTTTGTGGCAAGTCATGGTTTGAGTTATCGAAGTTCGACTGTATATATATATATATATATATATATATATATATATATATATATATATATATATATATATATATATATATATATACCGGGTGAATACTTCAAAACCGAACGTAGCCCGTTTTCACGGGAAAATCATTTTTCTCAAAATGTTACACGCCGTTTCAATTGACAACAATATGGGTATGATATTGTGAGAATATGTAAATAAAAATAAAGAAAAATTTAAAATAAGACAAAATATTTATTCAAAAACTAATTGACAAGAAAACTCAATAACAAAACATAAAATCATATTTTTCTCTCAGCCGACTCTCGTCAAATCATTTTTTCTCCTGGCCGACTATGGCCACTACATTACCCCCCTGGCAGTGATTATATATTGCTGGAGTTGCCTTAAATTGTACTCTGCGATTTGGCCTTTTCTTGGGCGGGGTAATAAACATGCCTAAATCATTTTCGGAAAGAGAATATGTTGGTTTAAGTCGGTTAATGGAAACTTTGAGTTGGTTATCTCCGATTTGTACAGTGTAATACTTTTCATTTCGAGATATTACTTTGTACGGTCCATTGTAGTAAGGATGTAGTGAGCCTTTTGCTGCATCATTCCTCACGAAAACATGGCTACATTTATCTAAATTTTGAGAGACGAATACATGTTTGGAACCATGTTGGCTGACAGATACTGGATGTAAATTTTGAAGATAGTAAGTTGATTGAGAAATGTAGGTTCTGGTAGAGGGTCATCTTGTTTTTGGTTTACAAGAAACTCACCTGGAAGTCGGATATTTTCTCCATAAACGAGTTCGGCTGATGTTGAATGAAGATATTCTCTCCAGGCGATGCGAATACCAAGAAGAACGAGAGGAAGGATGCGGGTCCAGTCTTGTGTGGCGTGACAACGTATGGCTGACTTTAGCTGTCTGTGGAAACGTTCAACCATACCGTTGGCTTGGGGGTGGTAACTGGTTGTTGGGCAATGTTTGTATCCAAGAATGCTACTCAGTGATCTAAACAGATTAGACATAAATTGTCGGCCTTTATCTGAAGTTATTCTTGCCGGAACGCCGAAACGCGCTACCCAGTTTGAGACAAGTGCTGCTGCTACACTTGATGCCTCTATATTTTCTAATGGTACCGCTTCAGGCCATCTTGTGAAACGGTCGACTATCGTTAAACTGTACCTGTAGCCTGCAGAAATGGGAAGCGGACCAACTAAATCTATGTGAATGTGTTCAAATCTTGCACTTGCGAATTCAAAGTGACCAACTGGAGCTGAAATATGGCGAGAAATTTTGTTTTTCTGACAATGAATACAGCTGCGAGCCCATTTCCTACAATCAGATTTTAATGGTGGCCACACGAAACGTTGTGCTACCATTTTTACAGTTGCATTAATTCTAGGATGCGCCAAACCATGTACGGAATGAAAAGCTTGCTTTCTGAAATTCTTTGTTATAAATGGACGTACATTTGAAGTTGAAATGTCACAGAAAACATTTTCTGTTGCGCCAGGTATGCAGATTTGTCGAAGTTGCAAACCTGACGTGTTTGTTTGTAGCCAACTTTTTAGTTCGAAATCATCTTTTTGTTCTTTTGCGAGGGCGTCGTAGTCGATTTTAGTTTTTATTTTTTCAATTCGAGAAAGAGCGTCTGCAACGATGTTATCTTTACCAGAAATATGTCTGATATCCGTGGTAAATTGTCCTATGAAGTCGAGATATCGAAATTGTCTAGGTGAACATTTATCAGACTTTTGCAGGAATGCAAATGTCAATGGTTTTTGATCTGTAAAAACAATAAATTGTCGTCCTTCAACCATGTGCCTGAAATATTTTATTGCTCGAAATATAGCGAGGAGTTCACGATCAAAGGCACTGTATTTCTGTTGAGCTGGACTTAACTTTTTGGAGAAAAAAGCTATAGGTTGCCAACCACCAGGTGCTTGTTGTTGTAGTGCTGCGCCTAGGTGAAAATTCGATGCATCTGTAAAAATAGCAAGTGGCAGAGAAAAGTCTGGATGTGCTAGTAGTGTAGCATCCGCTAGGGTTTGTTTACTAGCCGTGAAAGCTTGAAGTGTATCTGGGGTCCATACTATATTTTCTTTGCTTTTTAATTCTCGGCCTTCTAGCAATTTATTGAGTGATGCTAAAATATCTGCGGCGTTTCGTATAAATCTGCGGTAAAAATTTAGCGTACCAAGATATCGACGAAGCTGTTGAATGGTGTTTGGTTTTGGAATGTCTTCTATGGCTTTGACCTTGTCTTCTTTTGGTTTGATTCCTTCGGCTGACACAGTATATCCGAGAAAGGATACTTCTGCAGCACCAAAAACACAGTACAGTAAAACAGTCTGATAAATTTATTCTTGTTATTGTAATTGTAATTACTACTATTTTTATTTTAAATTTACGTTAATATAATATAATATAATATATAATAATAAATAACTGAATTCTAACATTCTACTTGTCCCGCCTCTTTTTGTTGACAAAAGTGGCCCATAGGTGTTTAACATATATGTTCGTATTTTTGAATTAGGTGTAGAATTTAATTATCTACAACTTTTATTTGAAACATTTTTGTCTAAAATTGACTGGGAAGTTTTACGCAAGAAAAAAACTGATTGTCCATGTTAAACACATATGATCCGTTTTTTAATTAACCCACTGTATATGATTACCTACACTTCATTGCAGTACTTATTTGCTTCTTCCACAGTTCCTACAATAATTACAAAACAGTGCATTATAAATTATTTAAGATAAACAAAAGTTTCAAGTAAAGAGTATGAAAAATACATTACATTTATTTTTATTTTACTGTAATTTCTTTTAATTTTAGAGAAGAGTTGTAAATACAAAAATGAAAATATAATTCTTTCGACTTGCCAAATGATTTTAAAATCTCCACCTCGTATAATTTATATTCAGAATTGGGCTGCTGGGAATAATTGTTAATTGCCTGTACCAATTTATTTTTTTATATTTCAAATTTTCGGGCCAAGCGCAATAAATTTTTAATTTTTATTACGCAGCCAACATTTCGGCAGTTTGAATAGAATTTGTATGAATAAATTATGTTAGAGAAAATGCCAATCTATGCAAAAGATAAATTAGAAATTAAGTTTTCATTTAAAAAAAAAATGAAACTTGGTCAAAATAATCAGAACCGAAATTATGTAAAAAATCACTGTGATGTGTCTTTCTCGATGTTTTACTTGGAACTGATACACAGAACCAATCGTTCTAGAATAACTTAAAGGGAAACAATAGGGAAGATGTAAAGATTCTTGGAAAACTTAGGAAAGTGATATTTTTGGAGCTATAGGGAATGCTCCGGTAAAACCGTAAAACTATAGATAAATCTTTGTTTTTATATTATATATTTCCATTTATTTATACATTTGCTTTTGTATTATCAACATTTCTTAAAAACTTTTTTTTTTGAAGCACTACTAGGTTCTGTTTAAATTGTTGAAAATGAATATGTCTATGATTTTTATACCAAAAAAAAAAATAACAAATATAAATTGTTTCTATTTCGCATTAATAATTATGTAAATATGTAATATGTTTTAAATAAATAAAATAATATAAATATCACCACGGCTTACTCATATCTGCGGGTGTGCCAATCTGCTTCTATTCGTAGATTTTGGTTATGACGATATATACATGTAAATATAAACTAAGTTTTATATTACATTTATTCTAATTTTAAAAATCATTATAATAAACAATATATTATTTTCCATAAAGAATTGTTATTTAAATAAAAATGATGTATACCTCCGTGTGTTATTAATTGCCAAATTAAATAAATTTAAAATATGAATATAATTTTTTTATAATATTACAAATAAAGTAAAAATAATCGTCGTAAGGACGTCAAATTAGACGTTTAAAAAAGGTTTAAATAGACCTAGTTATGTCACATGGACGTCATAGCGACCACAAATCTGACATCTAAATAGTCCTATTTCAGACCAAAAATCAACGTCACAGTGACGTCGCATTAGACGGCAGTATATGACATACATTCGACGTCACTTTTTGATCGACCGTCGGTCAGTGTTACTTGGGCTGGTATTTAAAATATTTTGTTTTGCTCTTATACCTACTGTAATTATGTTTTTGATATTAAAGTACTAATATTTACTAAGTGGCTTGTGAAATGTATTCTGTTTTTCCTACTCTGAAAATTTCAGATGGAAATAGGCAAAAAGCAGGCCATTTTTTTAATGTTTACCGATAGGGTTTCCAAGGCAAATTACTGATCGGTAAGTGATGTGAAAAAAAAGGTTTAATATGCTTTTGAAGATAAATAACGAGCTAAATAAATTGAAAAAAATAATATTAAAAATAAACAAATGATGATCTGTAAATGATTTTTTCATCTGTTTCTAAATAATTTTCAATAATTTCACTCTAATAAAATAATAATTCATCTTTTATTCATGTGTAAAATAAAAGAATGTAGATTTTTCATTTATAACTAAAAAGCTTATAAAATAAGCAAAAAGATGAAACTATTTTCAACA
Source organism: Harpalus rufipes (assembly GCA_951394225.1). NCBI lineage: Eukaryota > Metazoa > Arthropoda > Insecta > Coleoptera > Carabidae > Harpalus > Harpalus rufipes. The sequence goes on along the minus strand of OX596276.1, from coordinate 31,875,197 downwards.
TGGTTCCAATTAAAAAAAAAAAAATGTTACAATTAAAAGTTAGCCAACGTAACAATGAACTAAATTGTAATAAAAATTTATATATCGTGCCGCTAATCTCAGTCTCGAGTAAGGGGTGGTTCAAAAAAAAGTTAATAAACAAGTGATAAAAGAAAAATGTTATAATTTATTTTTATAAGGGCGCCATGCTATTCAAATTTGGAAAGTAAAAGCAATCTTACGGGAATATGAAATCCTGAATAGCAAAGGGATTTTTACTAAATAAAAAAAATAAACAGGACAATGGTTGAATGAAATCAAAATCGTACGTAAATTTAACTAAATACCAGATTTATTAATTGTTAAATGTTTTAACATAATATGAGGAATTTGAGAGAAACTATAAAACAATATATTAAGAAAATTAGCCACGCAACAGAGTCTCGCTGAACCAAAAACTGACTCACTTGGGTCAACAACCTATCTTCGACTTTAATGGATGCATCCTTAAACTCGCGACCCCAAATAAATATATTAAAGCACAACGCTGTATGGCGTATATAATTATCATATAAAAAAAGGAAATCTCTCGATATCAAATAATCAACATCAAAATCAAAATAAGCAATGTTCATCGCGCATTGACGATTAAAGAATAAGTTCAGACGGGTGTCAAAACGTTCGTCCGCGGTGCAGGATCGTACACGAGTCATCGACAGGACGTGTTACAAATTGAAACGGGCTCACCAGAATATATGTTGAATGTACAACGTACTCGGCCGCTTACCGCCGCCTCGTTTCCCAAAATTCTCTCAAGCCGGTCCTGTGTTCAATGTCTCTCCTTTCTCTCTTCGCAATTATGCAGCGAATGTCTCGTGCGTTACGGACAGCATCACCACACGAGCCCAATATATATATATATATATATATATATATATATATATATATATATATATATATATATATATATATATATATAGGTATAAAAAAAAGGCTACACAGAAATATTAAACTATAGTAACAATCGAATGACCAACGATAGAATTCCACACTTACGCATTAAATAACTGCCCTTTTTCCTTTATAAAGATATTGAATGTCTAAGTGACAATTTTGAAGGAGATAATCCGTCAGAACGACGCTAAATATCAACTGTATTCTTTTCTTCAATAGAGTGAAAAATAATCCGTTTACTAAAAACGTGCCACGAAAATCACTAATCTCTTTGCAACAATCTCCATGTGCAATAGTATCACAAAGTGGCGTATTTCGCTCTACACTCTTCAAAAACTTGACACAAAGTGTTCTTTGCAAGTTAAGAATATTTTATTTAAATCCCACAATTCCTAGTAAAATTTAAAACTGACTAAAGTTAAGATCGACATCTGTCACTCGATTGCGCCCACAATGTAGTATTCTGTATCTATCAATTAAACTAAAAATAAAACCGTAACATTACCCCCCTTACAAAAAAAAGGTTATGTTCTTGAAGAGAACTTACCGAACTAATTATAGTCTATCTCTCTAACTAACCTGACCCTTAAATATATCAAACTACCCGAAATTTCCTAAAATTATTTGCACTTAATTTACCCCTTATCATAAGTATTAGTATCATCTATCCAGGGTTTTAGATCCTTCGCATGCCAAGTGCCTTTCATATTGCCAAACTCGTCTTTCAATATAAACGTCCACGGAGAAATCTTCTCTTTAATTACAAATGGGCCTACATATTTAGGAGCTAGCTTCGCATTGAAAAATTTACTAGCGTCCGATAATGCGTAATTCTTACGCCACACCCGATCATTCACGTTAAATGTTGAATCCCGTCTGCGCAAATCATAACGTTTTTTACTTTTCTGAAATGACTTCTCTAATCTAGCCCTGACATCTATATAAATCCGTTCTAAAATTTTAGCCCTGAAATTTTCACATTCACCGTTCTCGTTACCCTTACGCTTTTCGTCTTCTTTATAATAACTACCACGCAATATTTGTTCACGCCCAAAATTTAAGAAGTAAGGAGTGCATCTCGTCGTTTCGTGAACACTAGTCCGGAGGGCACAACCTATTTTGTCTATTTCTACATCCCATTTTCTCTGATTTTCTTTAATATAACATGAAATCATATTCTTAACACTACGGACTACTCTTTCCGCGGGGTCAGCTTGAGGATGATAAAATGGCGTAAATCTCATTGTAACTTCGTATTCGTTACATAATTGCTTAATGACCTTACTAGCAAAATTCTTTGCATTATCGCATATGACATATTGTGGTACACCAAATAACAAAAATATTTCAGTCTCTAGTATTTTCCTAACCTTTGCAGCTGACGCAGATCTTAAAGGAAAAATACGTGTAAATTTAGTAAAATAATCCGTTACTATTAAAGCGCAAGTATTCCCATTTATACTTCGGGGAAAAGGACCAACAAAATCAAAGCAAATCAATTGCCAAGGTTTGTTTACTCGCGGATGCTGCAGCATGAACCCTTGTTTCGCTGATGATGACGGCTTTACTTGTTGACATATTTTACAATTCCGTACATATCTGGTAGTATCGACGTGCATTTTCGGCTAGTAATATCTTTGACAAAGACGATGGAACGTTTTGAATATTCCCGTATGGCCGGCCGTAGGTAAATCATGAAACTGTTTTAATAACGCCAATCGTTGTTCTTTTGGTGGGATAAGCTTCCACGGATATTCGTCATTGACCCTGCTCGGCATTTTACTTTTAATATGTTTATACAACGTATTATTTTCAAATTTGTAAGTTGGGTATTTCAGAGGATCTGTTTGAACTAAGGAAACCATCTTTTGATACCATTTATCCTTGACTTTACTGACATCTACTGTGAGACATTCTACTTGTGGTAATAATCTGGATAGCGCGTCTGGTACAATATTATCCTTCCCTTTTCTGTGTATTATATCAAACTGAAATTGTTGTAAACGCACCGCCCACCTTGCTAATCTCCCAGTTGGATCTTTTAATTTATTCAGCCAAATAAGCGAACTATGGTCAGTTATCACCGTGAATTTAACTCCTTCAAGATATGGCCGTAATTTTTCTATGCTCCATATAACCGCTAAACACTCACGCTCAGTAGTACTAAAATTCCTTTCATTTCGCGTCAAAGATCTACTCATGAAACAAACTACTCGTTCTTCTCCATCGATATTTTGGGTTAATACGGCTCCAATTCCGTATCCGCTCGCGTCACTTTGTACTGTAAACGATTTTGTGAAATCTGGACAATTTAAAACTGGTGCCGAGGTTAAACAATTTTTAATAATTCTAAATGTTTCCTCACATTTCTCTGTCCATTCGAACTTTTGGCCTTTTCGTAATAATTTCGTAACTGGAGCAATAATCATTGAAAAATTCGGTAAAAATCTACGATACCACGAAATCATTCCTAATATACCTCTCAACTCCGTTATATTGGTGGGACTCGGCATATCAATAATTGCTTTAACTTTTTCCGGATCTACATGTAACCCTAATTTGTCTACTACGTATCCCAAATATTTTAATTCTTCCCTACAAAATTGACATTTATCTTTACTAAGTGTTAACCCTGCTTCCCTTAACCTATCGAAAATGCAACTAAGGATTTCTAAATGTTTATCAAAAGTGTCGGTAACAATAACAATATCATCTAAATATGCAAAAGCATATGGTTCTAGTTCAGGTCAATAACCATGTCCATTAATTTTTGCCATGTTGCGCCGCCAGAGTGTAATCCAAAAGGCATACGTTTAAATTGATACAACCCTCTACCGGGTACTGTAAATGCTGTAAATTCACGACTTTCCTTCTTTACTGGAATTTGCCAATAAGCAGATTTTACATCTAAGGTAGATAAATAGTGAGCATTTCTTAATTTGTCTAGGATACTATTCACATACGACAAAGGGTACGCACACGGTTTAGATACTTGGTTTAATTTTCTAAAGTCAACGCAAAAACGATATGTATCATTTTTCTTCTTCACGAGAAGAATCGGCGATGACCATGCGCTTTGCGATTTTTCAATCACTCCCTGTTCTAACATATTATTTAATTCCGAATCTATGTGTTTTTGAACATATGGCGATACCGGATAATACCGTTGTTTGATTGGTGGAACTTCGCAAATTATTTCGTGTTCAATCCACGTTGTACAGCCTAATTTATTACCCGTTTCACGAAACAATTTATCGGTTATTTTATCTAATTCCGCGCGTTGTTTTGGTCTCAAATGATCCTTGCTCTCAATACACTTTCCCTGTAACGACATAAGTTTACTCGGAGATGCAAAATGCCAGTTATCACTAGTTAAATCAGGAACTATTTTCATAATTCTCCAAAAGTCTATCCCGAAAATAAAAGGATGCGTGATTTCCCGTACCGCTATAACCTTTATTAATCGTTCTCTTCCTTGCAGCTTCATAGGAATATAACATGAACCGATACTTTTAATTATTTCGCCATTTCCGACTTTACAAGAAATTTCATTATTATTCGTAAATTTAAAACCCAATGACTTTAATAATTCTAATCCTTCCGCCCCTACAAAGGTATGTGTCGCTCCCGAATCTAATAAACATAAAACTGTTTTACCTAAAATGTCAACTTGAATATAATGGCGTTCGTCACCCTTCGCGTGTGCCATAATATAATCTAAAATAATTTTAACCTTCCCGTTTCCCGACTTTAGTTTCGAACAATTTGGACATTTATTTTTCGTAACTCCCTCTTTTCCACAGCCAAAACATTTTATAACTGGTGCTTGTTTGCGACAATAACGAGATATATGTCCAATTTTTCCGCACTTAAAACATTTTCTTGTTTCGGATCGATTATCCTGTGCCGATATTTCATTAACGTTACTACTCAATTCTTGTGCTTCGACATACGCTAAATCCGATTCCATGGTTTCTTTTCTATTTGGAGGTGGTATATAATTATTCATAATCGTTTTCCGCGCTTCCAATTGCTTACAAATCTTTTTTAATTCGCTAATAGTTTTGGGTTCATGTAACCCGATATACGCTTGAAAATATGGAATTAAATTTCTAGATAATATCTTTAATTTAGTATTTTCCGCTAATGGAATTGTTAAACGGTCAAATAAATTCGTCATCATTGCGAAATACATGCCTACAGACTCATTTTCTCCCTGTGTCCTTCGTTTAATTTCCTCATAAAGCTTTTCGTCATAATCCGCGGGTTGAAATTCCTCTTTAAGTAATACTACTAATTCTTCCCAGTTATGAAGAGTTTTCCTAATTGCTCTATACCAGCTTTTAGCTTTTCCCTCAAAAAGATCTAATGCCGAAATAAATAATTGTTGTTTGGTGACCCCCCGCGCGATTCGCGTTTCTTCGACGTGTTCTAAAAATGCATTAAGTGATTGTGATTTATCACCATTAAAGGTTAAATTCCATTTATATACAGGCATCGACTGCGTAAGTTTACTATTTCTACTACTTCTAGAATAATTTTCTACCCTTGAATCCGAATCCGAGCTAACCTCAGAATCAGCATCTGATTTATCATCATCGGCTAGCTGTATAGCGCTTAAATCTACCGGAGCTCCTTTTTCGATTATTGTACTATGTTGAAAGATTTTCTTACATTCTGTTATCTCTGCGGAATGATTAACTAAAGCTAATAACAGTTTGTTCCTACTTGCAATTGCTTCCGCGTCGGTCGCTACCGGTTTTACTCTATTTACTCTTTCAAACGCATACGCTAACTTGCTTTTAATTTTTTTAAACGTATTTGAGGCTTGATCCCCATCAAATTCTTTAATAATTTCCCCTATTTCTTTTTCCGTTTTCGTTAACGCCGTTATATCCTCCGCAACCGTGTATGGATACCTAGGCCGTTCAATTTTTGTTCCTTTTCGTTCTAATTTTCTAAGTTCCCTCAGAGCTGAACGTATTTTTTCTACCGCTCCTACATCCTCGAAACCTCTAATCTTTAACTCATACTTTAATTCGTCTTGATTCAATCGGTTTACTTCGTAAGTATTGATTATAGTTTTCCTCTCCTCCATTTTAACGTAATTCGAGTCAACAGAAACAAAATGATGCCCCACGTTGGGCGCCAAAATGTTACAATTAAAAGTTAGCCAACGTAACAATGAACTAAATTGTAATAAAAATTTATATATCGTGCCGCTAATCTCAGTCTCGAGTAAGGGGTGGTTCAAAAAAAAGTTAATAAACAAGTGATAAAAGAAAAATGTTATAATTTATTTTTATAAGGGCG